>VXBL01008569.1:742586-940194 GCA_013400195.1 Aramus guarauna
TTTAGCCTGGAGAAGAGAAAGATCCGGGGAGACTTAGAGCCCCTTCCAGTCCCTAAAGGGGCTACAGGAAAGCTGGAGAGGGACTGGTGACAAGGGCAGGGAGGGACAGGACAAGGGGGAATGGGTTTAAACTAAAAGAGAGTAGATTTAGATTAGATATTAAGAATAAATCTTTACGATGAGGGTGGTGAGGCACTGAACAGGTTGCCCAGAGAGGCTGTGGGTGCCCCATCCCTGGAATGGGGCTTTGGGTCTAGTGCCTGTGGTAGGGGGGTTGGAACTAGATGGTCTTCAAGGCTCCTTCAAACCCAAACCCTTCTATGATTCTATGATTCTATAGTATTTTCACACACCAATGTAAGTCTTAAGTCTTATATAGCTGCTTCTGGAGAAAATCCTCCTTCCAACCACCACCACATGAGAACAGGGACTCAGCAGAGCCCTGCTGGGACAAAGACATTTTCCCAGCAGGTCTGACTAAGGTCCTGCATGAAACATAAGCCAACAGTGGAACAAGGCAGTAGGAGTTAAGTTTGCTTAGGCTGGTGGTTCCAAGATTATTTCTCTCCCTCATCTTATTTATGAAATTGCTTCAGTTTCAAATTCATTTTTCCTGCTTTGGATTTATTGTCACAGCACCTGCCTCAAAAGGAGAGCAAAAAAGACAGCAAAGGACTGAAAGGCTGATTAGTTTGGCTCTGTGTAACCCTAACTGAAACGATCTTCAGCAGCTCACGGCTGTGCTCAGTGAACTGCAGTAAAGTCCAGTGTTCTTGCTAAGCCAGAGAGAAGCTTCATTAGGAAAAGGGAGTCCTGTTTCCCCTTCAGTCTAATCACATATGTTGCAGAGTTTCTCCTCTGTTGTTTATCCCACATAAAGTGCTGAGCAGACTCTAAGGTACTAAGATAAACAATCCACCCAAGCGTTTCTCCTAAACCCAAAAGCGCTATACAAATTTACTGAGATCCATGGAGCTGGCACAGGAGCCATCTGCGACCACTTCATGCAGCAACTCCCCACCCTTGCTTAGTCTGAGGAAGCTCAAGGCCTTTTACCTTTCTACAGAGGAGAGAGAAGCTGCCTTGGATTTCTGCAGGGCAAGCGGAGTGTGACGACCTGACGAGGGGAGGACTGAACGGCTCCCAAGCAGTCACTTGGGCTGGCTGGATTTTTTTTTTTCCCCATAGACAAAAATAAGTATCATCAATAGAGTGCTCTGGATTCGAAAAACTCCTTATTTTCCTCACTGCAACAATAGGCTAAATACAGAGGGGGAAAGGAAAGGTGTTTAGAGCCTAGAAGATGTTCATAGCAAAGCTACTGGTGCTTTGAAGTGGAGTAGGGTATGTAAAATTATGGCAACTGAGCAAATAGATGCTGCTCCCTTAATAAAGAATTGCAAAGTCAGATTTTCCTCAACTGTAGATAGCACACAAAAGAACAGGGAGAAAAGCTCATGTGATTTCATAAAAGGAGCCAGCACTCAACAATAATTCTTCTATCAAATAATCAAAATTAGCCTTCTGTTGTTAAAATTCTGCACAGACACAGGGGAAATTAGCTGCGACTTTCTGTTCATTTCTCTTTTCAGTTCTCTCTAAGCCCACTGGCTGCCGTTTAAGAATTCAGGTCACTAAATTGCTTTCTGAATTTGCATGTATTTGAAATAATCTCACTTTATTAGGCTGCCTTATGCCCTGGCCTGCTGTCAAAGTGCCTGCCCCCTGCCACATCGTTCCTTCTTTCAGGTCTTTGCTTCTTATTATTCATACGACTGGATATTAAACACCCCGCTTGGATCGCTGGTTGCAGCAAAGGGCTCACAGCAGCTTTGCCCTCCCTTGCCTACGGGTTACTTGTGTCCTGAGCTGGTCTCCCGTGGTAATTCGGCTTGTTGCCACCGTCCCCAGAGGGGCAATACAGCAACTGGCAAGTGCAGGCAAAGAAACCCTGGATATACTCGATAACTGGCAGTTTGCCACAGCTGCTTCTGTGCGCTGGGGGAACGCTTCTGCACTGGGACTATAGTGGTCGGAAGGTCCTGCTGCACCGGCTCCTGCCACTGTCTTAGAGTCCGAGTATTCAGGGAAATTAGCTGGAACAGAGGTTTCCAAGTAATTCTTAACTCCCCGTATAAGTGCTCTTTTCCTGTTCAAGCCTGACTTTCTCAAATCTAAGTTAACCCGCACCGAACTGTATTTATTCATTGTCGTCTAAATGTTTCTGCTCAGAGTTGAAGTAGCTCTTGGAAGCAAAGCAAAGCCAGCTGGATCAACTCTAAGAGCATCCACAGAGGAGTTCAGTGCACTTAACAAATGTGCTCTAGAAACTAATTCAGATTAACTTTCCTGAGAGCTGTGCGGTTCTGGATGAACTGCTCTGCAGTAGTTGCCATACGCGTGCTCTTACGCCATGACGCATGCGAGGCGGCACCCACCTCCATACTGCAGTTTTATTTCTCTCTTACTAAAGGTATATCCTTTGAAGTCTGGTGGTACATTTAAAGTACGACACTATCTACTCAGCAAGCCTATGTGGAGTTACACCCATACACTGGGGTTTTATTGCAGGAGAGCCAGATACCATATTGAAAGGGAAATAAATTTTATCAGGGTAGAGCCCATTGTACTGGGGAGGTTAGTTGAATCTCTTATTACCATCTTACCAAACAATAATGAGATCAAGAATGCAAAATGGGCAATTCTGTCTTTCCAAGTGGAGGTCTCCCCTCCCTGTTCAGCTCAGGCCTACCACTGATTGCTTCTCCTCTCCCATAAACCAAATAGATATCTTTCAAATTACGTGCCATCTCTCTTAACAGACAGAACGCAACCTTTAACTGGGCCAAACCGTTGTAGGTCAAATGATACACCATGAACGATGGTATCTGATGAATCTCATGATGGGTAAACAAAACTTAAATGAAGCTCTTCCCTCCCAGGCTTTACAGTTATTCCCATCATATGGAGCTTTGCAGAAAAAAAATAAATAATGAATTTATAGAGCTATCTAGAGCAAACTGTTTGTGAATATCCATGGATGGGTGAATCGTAGAATTCTGGAGTGTCTGTGCTGCCTGAAGCATGGTGTCCTGGCTGTTACTTATCACGGGAGACTAAAGCCAAAGAGCTGCCTTCTCCTCAAGTGGCAGAAGTGCTCGTGTCTGGAGCCAAAGCTCCTGCACTCAATTCTCAGTGCTCTGCTGGAGCTGACAGCTGTGACAGGGACAGATTCTGGAAGAGTCTGGACATTCTGGCACTGTTTTTCTGTCAGTTGTGTGCTTTGCAGTCTGGTCTGGTTGCAGATACCTACTGGACTGCCTTCAAGGCAGGAAAAGTCCCCTGAGTCTAGAGGTGTGGTTGTGAAGCAGGTCCTACTTCAGGTAATTAAAGAGGGGAATGAAAATTATTTTAAAAGGTGTTGGAATGGTAAAATGTTCTCTAAACAGGTGTTTTACTTTGGTGCAGATCGCAAAGAGCTGTGGACGCGGCTCTATAAAAGGAATCTGGTAACTTGGGGGAGCCGTGGAGATGGGGCACAAATATATTGTACCTCCTCCAACTCCTCCAACTCTCTTGCTTCTGCTTAATGTCTCCCAGTTAGCCAACTATCCATCTGTGGTCTAGAAGACCAAACTTCCCCACAAGGTAGACATGGGTTGGGATAAACTGATGTGACCAAGGTCATTTACAAAGTCAAAGACAGGTCTCCTGAGATCTCATCACCACTCCCCACTGTCCCTTCTATTGAGGTGTCTTAGGCTTTATTTTCCTTCTAGAGTTGCATGAGAAATGTTACTTCAGATTCAGGTGAACAGGGTGGCCAGTTCACCTTAATTAAGCTGAAGCAATCTGCATTCTCTCGTGGCTGGTGAGTTGCTGGTATCTGTCCTTAGGCAAAACAGAAAGTACTCTGAGTCTGGGCCTTCACTTCCAAATAAAAAGAAATTCAAATACTCAATTTCTGCTAAGTCCGAGTGCCTACCCTGCATATCTGTGCTAGATAGCATTTCCAGGGTGTGATTCACCTAAGCCATTTTAGATAGCCACCTTAGGAGAAGGCGAATCACAGTCTCAATGCCGCCTTCTCTCTGCTGACTGTAAAATCAGATTCAGATCTCACTACTGTTGGAAACGGTAGGAGAGGATTGCAAGTCAGAGGAATACACAGTGGTATTTGTACTTTGATTCCTCATGAACAGTTATGCTCGTGGGTTATTCAGGTTATTCAGGTACTCGGATAATAAGATTCCACCTCCTTAAAGGGCTGGGCAGAGTTCTAGGTGATTTTGAAATAAAGCTATAAAGTTTTCTCCCAAAGCACACACACTCTAGCGTTGTATACCTGGGCCACAGGAATGTGCATCTTTACGCCACTTGTGCCTGTAGCAGCAGCCTCAAAGAAGAAGCATATATATCTCCTTATGACCAAATCTGCTTGCTCATCTCACACGTGCACCTCTTTGGGGGTTATTCACCTGCGCACAGTAAACAAATTTGGGACTACAATGTGGACACACTGTAAAATTTATGCTGAGTACCTATTGTTTTATTTATACACATTTCAGTTGTTTCCTTTATTCATATGATCTCACACGGCACCTACCACAAGGGAGCAGGCAGCTAAGAAGGATTCAGAGACTGAGCTCCACCTTTGTTAGTATTATTTTCCCTGTAGAAGAGATGAGGAACTGAGGCACGGAGCAAACATGACAAGGACAAACAGGGAATCTGTGGCAGAGCTTGGCACAAATCCCAGATCTTCTCATTCACAGTTCACCTAGCCTAGCACAGGCCAGCCTTTCCTCTGAGGCAGCAGATCCCAGAGTATTAGTCATGACCTAGACAAGCGGGGTTGCAAACCCGACAGGATTTCAATTGCAGAAGCGTGATCACGAGCTGATAAATAGGGTGCCCAGTCAAAAAGTTTGGGAACGGCTATTTTTGCGGCTTGCTTATATGACAAACCTTTTAAAACTTTTGCCACTATAATATCTTGAACAGGCACTCCTGTTCGGCAGTAATATTATGTAATTATATTTAGAGACTGGTATTGTGTTGTCTTAGCTTTTCTTTGGTTTTTTAGCATCTGCAATGCCTGGAGGAAATGCAAGGCACTTTTAATCCTGGGTTGACTGGGATCCTTGAATAAAAACACATGCAACTGGCATTCAAAATGTATGCATTTCAAACTAGGTGGTGAAAAATTCCTGATGAAAATGAAAAAAAATCACTTCCTCTGGCTTTAAGTATGTCTTCAGCTCTCACCAGTGACCTTGATACAGACGGTAAGCAACCTTATGACAGGCATTTGTGGTCTTTATTACAGCATAACGAACAATGGAAAATAATTGCCCCCCAATATTTTTTGAACGCATCAGTAACTTTTGATTTGACGATATTCATGACCCGTATTGTATTTACTTTCAATGAACATTTGAGCGGTTGTGGTTTACAAGTGCAAATACTTGTGAAAATCTAATTTTAAGCTTCAATGGTCACTGAAAGCCAGTTTCAAAGCCAGTCTGGAACGGAATGATGCGACTTACGTAACTAACTGACACCTCACAAACTGGGACGATTCACAAATGCTTGTCAGACAAAGAATTACTCACTCGAGAAATGAACAAATTTCAACACACAAAATACTACAAAGAATTTTATGGCTTGGTCAAGAACAAGAGGAAGATTTAATCAGTGATAAAATGATCATTAATCAGTGATCAGCCTAATTTCCTTGAGTCTCAATCTTCAGGCCCTGAGCCTGTGGAGAATTATGCATGTGATATTCTGCAATTTTAGGAGTTCTTTAGAGTCTGAAGTTACTCAGAGAGCAGAGCTGAGCAGGGACACAAATCTTCCTAGAATCCCAGCCTTAGTCAAGTCATGGCGACTAATCCCTCCCAGTCTTTAAAGAGCTCTGCAAGCGCAAAACACCTGGGAAACGTCTTCCCCGGCCACGCATGGCACAGGCAGGATGCCAGTATCAATTCCCACTAACAAGAGAGGTTAGAAGGATACATCAACATGCTCTTCGCCGAGCGATCACTGTAGCTGACAGCTCCCCGGGGGGCTGAGCCCTTCGTGCCGCTGCACTGCCCTCCTACCAGCAGGAAGCGATGGGGGCAAAAGATCAGGGTGCGTCTGCCCCTCTCCTTCCCCTCTGCCTAGCCACAGGCTTTTGAACTGCATTTGCTCTGCAAAGTGAACGCCTCATCGCACCTCCGGTCAACCAGTACTGCTCCTGTTGCTTCAAGGGATGAGGTCTTACGTTCTCATCCTGTCTCCCTGCTACCTAGACAAGCTTAGACCATGCTTTCCAAATCCTCCATAGAGCAGGTTATCCTCTAAACATCTCTCCAGTCCCTGTGACTGGATGGACTGAGATTTTTCTCCCTGCTGTCTCGATTCCTCACTGCACAGGGGGGAATACTGGATGGATCTTAGTACCAGAAGAGTGATAGAGCCCTCTGAATCATTTCATGTACTCAGTGAGGCATGGGCACCTCAAGGACATGTTGTCATCTGGGTAGAAGGGAGGTAGTGAATGCACCACTGACTTGGAAAGAGGCTCCCATTTGCTTCCATCTTGAGTACAGATCCTGAGCTGAATGTTAACAGGAACCAAAAGTATGGTCCTGCTTCTGTTCCTACCTGGCTTTTACGAACCGCTGATCCTTAACTTCAGTCCTCTAGAATAATCCCTCTACTTCCAGAGAGAGTCTGAGCAGAATGCAGTAATCTTGACTTCCCTAAAATGTCACGTGCTGTTACACAGCTACTGCTCTTTCTGGATGGTGCGTGTTTCAGGGGAAGGTGAAGAAATGCCTTATTTATAAAGATGGGAATTTCCATGGAATCTGCTAATTTCAGCAAGGTGTGTGTAACTCCCTTAGGCTCTTTTGGGAAATTCCAGCCAAAGAGCATTGGGCATGACAGGGTTGGAAAGTGCTATGAAGATGCTATTTGGCAACAGCAGAGGATGTAAAGTTGAGAGAACAGGCAGCTCTCAAGTCTGATTGCTAGGGAAACAGGGGTAGCAGTAGGATTTTCAGTGTACGACTCTGAAGGTCTCTGCCTTTTATATGGCACAGGGACTGATGTTGGCTCAGGTCAGCAGAATGGCAGGAGGAGGGGAGGACAATGCCAGAGCTCTGCACCACAGGGCCTGTTATTCCACTTGCTCCATGTCACCTTCTGACCTTATGTTGACATTTTGCAGCTGCGTGTGGAAAGGAATTTCTCCTAGGGGAAGAAGCATGTGAGGTTCTTTATGCTGGTTCAGAATTTTCCATTCATTTTAGTTACGTGTGCAGCAGAAGACAAGGAGCACAGGATGCCCTGCCCACCGTATACACAGTCACAGAGAGCATCAGGCTAGGAAGCTGAGCAGCACTGAGCACCTAAAGCCAAAGAATTTGAGATAAAGTCGAGCTGGTCCATCCCTGGTTGTGCCTGACGTTACATTTTCTTAGCGGTTTGTTGAGTCTAATTTAAATAACCCAAGTGATGGGACTATTGCCACTTACACTAAGCCCTCATTAGCATGGGCTTTGCCAAACTCTACATATTTAGCTCATAACCTTTTCCTCAGGGGTCACACTTCCTGATTTGCAGCAGGTAATGAGATGCACAGAATACAATGTTCCTGGCATGAAAAGCCCCAGAGGCACTGCACCCCTTGCTGGGATGCCAGCTTATTCCCTACCCCCCTCACCCCATTATCCTCCTCACCTTCTGCATTGTACTCAGACCTGCACTGACCCTTTTGATTCTGAAAAGCAATGAAAATGCATGCACTTTTAGGAGATGCATAATAAGAAGCTAAAGAAGTTAGACTGGGACTCTGAAATGCTCGGTCCTCAGCTCTGCAAAGACTTCTTGCATGACCTTGCTTAAGTCACTTAATCTCTCTGTGTTAAACGTCTCTGTTTGCGACCAAGGGATGTTATCCTGGTCTTCTCTAGTTAGGCAAGGATGTTTGCAGCACAGGTTATGTCTCCCACAGGACATGAGAGCATCCTGGGATGGGTGACTATGAGCTCTAACAATCCAGTAATACTCTTTACCATGAGAGGCTGGGTTTTTTATCAATTGTGCATTTACAAATTCTGAGCTAAAATTCAAAATCTAGTGAATTCACCAGCATGGCTCTGATGGCCTCAGACTGCAGATCTCTGCTCTTCAAAAAGACCTCTTGGAAACGAACAAAAGCAGGAGCCGGCAGAAATGTGTATGTGTGAGAGAGAAAGAGAGAGAAAGAGAGAGAAGGATGTGGATTTGATTGTGAATGGGGCTCCTTGTAGGAGCTGAAGTCAGGCAAGGAGAGACAGGCTGGGATCTCCTTCAGTTCACGACTCCAGCAAAAGAACTAAGGACCACGCCTGGAGATGGGGTGCCAGGGCAGCAGGTAATGGGAAGGAGACCCTCACGCCTTCTACCTACCAATTCTGTCCAGCCTGTCGAGAGCCACGGTTTCAAAAGCTCGCCGCATCATGGGATACTCTTCCAGCACCTCGTTGAAGTTGTCCACTGAGAGGGAGTAGAGCCGGCAGTAGGTATCAGCTCGCACGCTGGCTGTGCGTCGGCCACGAGTCAGCAGGCAAATTTCTGGAATGAAAGACCCAGAGAACGGGGATAGACACCATCACCCCTGCAATATGAGATCTGGCACTGTCACTCACAGACAGTGAGTGCCACCACCACTGCCTGCCACCCAGTCTCCTCTCTAGCTGGACCCTACCTGCTCTCCCACTCAAAACATGAACAGTGGTAATATTCTGCATATGCAGTAACATTTAAAAATACCAGGGGGCTGAGTTGTGGCAGCTGCTACACACAATTGCACCTCAGAGATTCTGCTGATCTAATTAGCCAGACAAGTTTTATTATGGTGGATTATCAAAGATATCATTTTTGCATTCAGTCTGGAGAAGCTGTCTTTCTCCAGCTCCTCATGGGCACTGGGAGCAGAAGGTCAAGCCGTTGAAGCTAATTCTCTTTCTAGATTCATAGTAAAGGCTCTGTGCTGACCTGTGGCCTTGGTGCCTGGCAGTAATTTTGATCCCCACACCCGGAACATTTGTCTTTCCAAAGTTTTCAAAGTTTTTTGTAGATGTGCCACGAGCTTGCAGATGGTCAGGGAAAGCCAAGTTAGTGGCACCTACCAACTCTTGGTGTATTTACACTGCAGTCATCTACTCCTAGGAGGATGCTCACCCTTGACTCTAGCATAAATGTAGCATCACTACAAGGTTATAAGTGCGTTATTAGCCTGCTTTCCTAAGGAAATGATGCTTATGAGACTGTGCCGGCTTTGAATGTGTGTATGGTGTCTAAAACACATTGAATGTTATGGACAATTTTAATCAAATTTGTCAGAATCAGGGTATCCTGACTCCAACGCTGTAACTCCAAATCCCAACAAACTGACCCAACTTGCTAGAAACGTGCACAATCTTTGTACTCCAGGTAGGTGCAGACAGGTTGTTTCACAGGAACTGAGTATAAGAAGAGTGTAGGTAATGCACGATAGGGATTTTTTAATAAAGAAAAGCATTATAGAAGGGAAGGAAAGGCAGGTTTCATTCTGTCCCCTCTCAGTAGGTCATTAATTGTGGTGTATTCAGTACTGAAACATGCATCTACCAGAGAACTGGCTGTCTTGGGCTGCCAGCGAGGTCTCTACAGGGCTCTGTGTTACCCCTAAGAGCAACGTCCTAAATCTTCTCTTACAGTCTTTTCTGGCCTCATGCTGGTTTCCCTGTTCCAGAGCTCTGCTGCCGATACGTTATGCCTGCCTGCTCACCTTCACGACATTTAGCTGAGCCACAGGCTGGGGAGATGATGGACTATGTTTTTTCCTCTGTGTTTACACAGTACCTCATATGATAGATGCCAGGCAGTAAGACTAGGCAACACTATAAATGTGCTTGGAGAATTGAGAACGCTCCATTTTTTTTCTTTAAGTTCTCAGCTTCAAAGATCTGTCAGTTTGTTTGGGGTAAAAAGAAATGAACCTACAAGCACTAAGTTTCTCTTCTCCATTTTGTTATCATTTATTATCCAGACTCCTGTACTGCCCATGAGTCACAGTCACCTCGCATTGCACAAGGTGTAATGTAAGGGTGACACACTAACACGCACCTCCGAAATAGGAGCCATCTGCCAGCTTGGTCTCCTTGTTGCCTTTGGTGAGGACGCTCACCACCCCGTGCTGGATGAAGTACATCTTCTTGCCAATGGTGCCCTCACGAATGATGTAATCCCCTGGCTGAAACACCTCAAATCGCAACTTGGTCAACATGGATGTCACAAAGTTGGGATCTGCATTGGCAAAGAGGGGCATGGAGGCAACCAGCTTCCGGCAGTTGAAGTTTATGATTTCCTGACCATGATGTGATGCAAAAAGAGAGAGAGAGGGAGGGAGGGGGGAGAAAAGATGGGACAGGGAGCAGAAAAGACACATCCATACATTTAGTCAACATCTATCAACCTATACATTGCAAAGTGGAAAAAAAAATGCTGTTCCCTTAGTCTGGCTCCCCCAGTGCAGGCTGGAATGGGCTCTGGGTGCTCAGAGCACGTGGCAGTGCGAGCTGAAGCTGACAGCTTGACACTATGCTTCACTGCTTTCATTCACATGGTTTCTCTCTGAGAAACCAACCTCCCAAATACATACAATGTACCTCTTTCTTCAGGAAACCTTGGTCTGTGAGAGAGGTGCATAACGCTGGTGAAATTCTGTATGAAAAAGCCCAGGGCTCCTCTCTGGGAAAATGTTTTAACTCACCTTGGCAGCCCTCCGTTCTCTGTTGCCCTTGCTTGTCAATGAGATATTAAACAGCACAAATGTGCCAAGGCGCTCAGAAAAAGAATTATCCTGGGCAGATGGGGACAGTGTCAAGAGAGGGGAGGGAGAGGTGCCCACCAGTCACTAGGGCATGGGCTGGATCATCAACCTCAGATGAAGAAAACCCAATTCAGCTGTTCAGCTGTCATATAGCAGACAGGGTTTGCGCCTCCTCCTGTGGCTTGGTGTCACTCGGAGGGTATGACAGCACTTTCCGCTGCATAGGAGCTGCTCTGCACCGTGTCAGCTCAGCCTCAGAAAGCGGCAGAAAGTGATACTGAGTAAATCACCTCAGCACATCGCTCCCCAGCCAAGCAGGGAAGGAGCATCTGGATGACTGGAGCAGGAAGAAAGAGGGCTGGGGAAGCATCTGTCTCCTCCTCATGGGGGTTCTTTTCAGGGTTGCCCTTTGAGACTTTGGGAACTAGTTTTAAAATATGCCTGGTAGATCCTTAGCTTTTCTCTCTCCTAGGAAGGCACATTACTGGGGAGAGCAAGACAGAAAGAAGACCGCTTCTGGTGCCTGTGGGCAACATAGTGGAGGCATATACCAGGGAGAACCTGCATTGCTAGGCTTCAGCTAGGGAAGGGGGGTTTCTGTAAAGACTTCTTCGAGTGTGGAGGCTCCTCCTTCCTTTGACTCTACATGCTGTTACAGCTGATGGATGGGGCACAGTTGAGGCCAGCACACCACACAGTGGTTTCTATAAGTACATGAGATACAGCTTAGGATTAGGGAGCCCGAAGTGGGAGCTTACTGAGACGTTCTACCAGGCAGCAGTGCATGTCCATGCAGGGCAGGAAGGGGGCTTGAGAAGTCTGAGGTAATAGCAAGGCACTTCCCAGGGGCTCTTTGGGGAAGGGGATGACATTGCCGCGGCCTCGAAAGGTGCCAAGATCTACCAATTCCCATGCTGAGTGGGTGGCAGGGCCTGCATATTGCAGCCTCGTTGCCTGTCAGACATCACTTGTGCTGCAGCAATTCACAGACTCAGGCAAGAGTCTGGCAAATGCCAAAGGCCTGGGTTTCTGCTGGGTTTCTGCTGCTCTCTCTGATGCTAGAGCACACACAGCCAGTGCTAACGGGAAAGCTGGCCTCCCACCATTCCCATCAACCGATGGTGTCCTCTGCAAAGCACTGGGACAGGACACTGCACACCGGGAGCTCCCCAGCTGCCAAAGATGACAGGAACATGCATTGTCCGTTCACTGCCCCCTCCTTACCTCTCGGAGGGGCTCACTCAGCTCTCCCAGGATGCTCTCCTCATCAAACATCTTCCCCTGGTAGCGGTGCTCATAGTAATCATGGATGCGCTGCCGCATGTCTGCAGGGAGCTTGTGGAAGGACATATACTGTTCCACTTGTTTGTACTGTGTAGGGGAGAGAAGAAGAGGAGGAGTTACCAGGACATGTAACAAATGGTGCCTGTTCACAGACAAGCACATGCTAGACCGTACCCATACCTGCTTCCTTCCTGCCAAGCCACATCCAGGCAGATAAATTTGGTGCAGGAGAGAGCAACTTTCTGAACAGGAGTTTGCAGACACCTTTGTTATATTCCCCAAATGGCTGCCCCATGTTTGAACCTTTAAACTTATCCCTCAGCCAGTTACACTGTGGAAAGGTCTTCTCATTCCCTGGATGCTGAGCAGCCCAGCTGCCCGGTCTCCCCTACACACACAGCAAAAGCTGGGAGCAGAGATGAGTAAGAAGTCCGCAGCTACGAATGTCCTCTCAGCAAATATTGCTGTCCAAACCCTGCGCAGAATGAAAGCAAGGAAAGCAGAATGTGTACTCAACAGAAGGTTCTTCCATGGCACACAGCAAATGGTGGCCAGCATGTATGACCTGGCAGCTTGGTCCTGACCAGTAAGTGATGTGCAGCACCTCAAGGCCTCAGCCAAGCACAGGAACCCACTGTACCAGGGGCCATACAGAACAGAACACAGTTCTGCCTTGGACATTCATAGTCACAAACTGAAGGACACGCACAGACAGAAATCTGAGTTAGCTGCTCGAAGCTGCAGTACCTGTGACTTGCTTTTCCTCTCCTCTGTGTTCCTGTCTGCCCCGCTATGATGGCACCTTTGCTTTCCCACCTAGGGCTGCACAGGTCCCGATCTTCTTCACCTTTTGCTGGGTCCCTTTTGCCCCATGCACTTATGCCATCTAACCTGTCCATATTTTTACCTAATTATTTGCATTTCCATCATGTCACTTAGAGGGGAATACAAGGGCACACTCTGACTGATGTCAGAGCGGTATTTGGGGATGAATGGTGCTTTCTGTGAATAAATGACACTTCCTCAAGGGCACAGGACTGTAAATGGGTCCACTTGCCTTGAAGGTGCTGCCGGGACAAGGTGTGTGCATTGCAATGCTCATGCTCCCTCCCTCTGTACTGGTACGCAGTACAGAATATGATCCTGAGCATGTATCATACAAAATAATGCTGACAAAAGGACTATGGCCCCCCTTTGCCATCCCTCTTTCCCCTCTTCTCCCTGATTGATAAGTCTGTCCCTGAATGTCCCTTTACTGCAGCTTGTGCTGAAGAGCCTAATTACCAAACTTCTGCTCATTACAGACCTCCCTTGCACACACCAGTGTCGCTCTGCTCTCAGTACAGTCTGTGCTGGCACTGCCTTGCATGCTAACAACTTGATCTGCACCAGAGAGGAGAAGGAATTACTCTAAGAAGCCAAGGTGGCAGAGGGGACACTCGGGGTTTCCTGGCATTTCCAGAGCTTTTTGTCTGTAGCTAGCAGCAGAGGAGCTGCCTGTAAATATTCATGATCGCTACAGCATGATCAAAGTCAAGCGAGTCACCACCTCCCCACAGGGAGCCAGGCAGAGAATTGGCAGTGAACGCCGCACTTTATTATTTGGATTGCTGAAGTTCTGTAGAGACTGGCAGGGCGCTGTGTCAGGCAGTGCGATGCTGGGTGCTGCACAGAGTCTGAATGAGGAAGATAAAGGGAGCAGAAACCAACATCTCACATGCGGACAACTCGCTGGTCTGAGCCCCTCGAGAATTTTGCAGGTTATGCTCTTAAATGCAGGAAGTTTAAGGGCTTGGCTCAGACGCCTAAAAACATAGATGTCTACTGCCACTGGAGATGTACCGCAGCATTTGAGATGGCCATGGGACCTGGCAAGTCAGACATAGGACATGCAGGGCGCTCATTAGGGAAAGGGAAATTATTAGGTAGGAGCTTTTGCACTCAGGTTTATTAAATTTATCCTAAAACCACAAACACTTCTGCTTTTTTTAATGCTGTATTTTTGTTCGATAAGTTATTTGCCTAAAATATCACCTTGTATTCGCAGTTTTAGTCTTGAATTGGACCGTTGACCTCTGTCACAAGATGCTTCCCATCACCTGCTGCCAGCCACCTGCCTGCTACCCCTCTTCTCTCCACCATAAGCACTTGCTATCAAACTTTAACTGACCTTCGCTTCTTGGGAAAAATACCCCCAGCTTCTCAGATTCACAAGTACAGGCTGGATGGGGCAAGGTTGGATGGGGCAAGGTTGGATGGGGCAACTCAGATTCTTCGCTTATTCATGGATTTATTGCTTTGTACCAAAGAGCAATAAATTACTGCTCTGCAAAGTCCCTAGGGCTTGTCAGGTTCTCCTACAATCACTGTCCCTAGATAAGGTTCAGAGTAAAAAACAGGACAAATTTACTTCACCAGAATGAAAGGTTCTACTTCTGATTACAAATTAAAAACATGGTTACAAAAGAAAATTGTCAAATAAGGAACCATAATTCTCTGTTATAATTAAAAGAGGTGCACATCTTAGCTCTCTTGTCTTTGCTAGTGCTACCTCCCCTCACCCATGCGAGCTGGAGAGTTTTGTGCGCTCTTAACTCTCCCTTACGTAGAGCAGGAGTCTGCAGAGGTGCTCAGAAACGAAAGCACCAGTCCCTTCTCTCTCTGATAAATGGAAGATTCATGTGGGTTTTTCCCCCTTTCCTTAGGGGTGCTCAGGCTGAAGGCCATCACTCTTGCAGGGTCAAGCACCAATAGCCAGTAAACAAAAGGCCACTAAAAAACTGGAGGGCCTTTCAAAGTGCAGTGGGACATACATGTATCTGCTCAGCTCTAAGCGAGATCACTCCTGAGGTCGCCAGCAACGCTCAGCGATAGGACAAAGCAAAGGGGTAAGGGTAATTGTGTGGTGAACATCAACAGCAGAGTACACGGAGATTAAATACTTTGCCTGATAACCCTGAATTTACAGGTCTTCCTTTTTTAACTGAGGCCCCGATACCGTGCAGATCCGGCACTCTCTAAAGCCACTTCATGCCCCCTTGAGCTGGCACCCCTTTGCGTTCCTTTCAGATGGGGCCAGGCTTAACCCAGCAACCCCCTTTTGCCTCCTTTCGCCCTTCTGCTCGTCTGTTCGCTCTTCCTACTTGTCTCTATGTCCTCAGTCTGACCTGTGCTCGGAGATTAGTGGCCTCTCTGAGTTCAACTAAAAAGACTCATTTAGGAATTATTTAAATCTCTCTGAAGACAATCGAGTCCATTTAAATTCTAACTCATTTTCTTAAGTCTGTTTTTCCTCAAATAAGCCCTTGAAGGAGGTATTAATATATCAAAAGGAAACCATTTAGCTGAGTATTTTTCCTTCCACAACTGGCCACTTTCCCTAGTTGTCTCACCACTCCCCTCCCCTTCTACCAAAGCTCAGACAACTCACAGTCCAAAGGGAACAAACTATTTTTAACTCCTTCCACACCCTCAATCTCTATCATGAATCCTCCTCGCTCCGCCAGTAACAAATCACTGGCTGAAAAGGCTGAACTATTTCCTTGCCCTAATTCCGAATATAAAAATGATCCTGGATCTGAGAAGAGCTGTTCCCATCCCAGTCCTGGCATTGACACCTCTTTGACTCCTCTTTTGGTCCACCTTCTATAGGAAGACTAGATGATCTTCAAGGTCCCTTCCAACCCAAACCCTTCTGTGATTCTATGATATAATTTTGCTCTTTTCTCTTCCTGAAATTTTGCTAAGAACTGTAACCAGTGCAGGCTATCACAGTTTATCCAGAGTCTGCCAACACTTATGAACGCAGCTGGCGTACAGGAACCGGTGGTTATTTCAATACCAAGTCAACCAGAACAACTCAGACCACATCTAGCACAGCACCAAACATTATCAGTGCTACTTTCTGATTAATGACCTACATTTAATGTCCATCTACTCTTCAGCTTTGGAAGCTATTCGATAGCTACCTCCATTCTGCAAAAAGCTTTATGTTATGTCCTAGTTCTGAGTTCTGCCAAAGACTGGGTTTATTTTTGTACCACAGCTCTAGCTCAATTTGCTACAGGAAGATGACTTTTAAGTGTTGCACGTTACATGTTGAAAAACATGGAACACTTTGACCTTTACTGCAGTGATACCTTCAGAAATTATCTTACCTAGAATCAAGCTCCTTATCTCTTGCAGTGTTACAAAGACCACAGACACTAGCAGAAAATTCTTGGAGCTTTTTTTCCACTTTCTATACCACATTTGTTACGTTGAGGATGGTTGTAATGATCAGCTGCTGTAGCTGCCTCCCCTTGCTGTTAATCAGTACCTATTCAGGCAAGGATTATGCTTCAGACAATCCTATTTCTGGGCCGCGAGATGTCAACAGATTGAGTAGGGTCAATTAGAAGCTTGATGAAGCAGTTGTTTACTTCCTCCTGTTGGCGGCATTGCTGCAGTGGCCACAGCACAAGCCAGGGAACCCCATTGCAGAGGACGATGCTGTTCAGCACTTTGTGCTGAGTTTGCGCTCACAGTCCCAGAGGACATGGCCTGCCTTCACTGCAAGCAATGGAAATGTCTGCTGACTTCAGGGATCCTAGGACAGCAGATCCAAGAACTTTGGGACAAATCTCTTTGCATGAAATGTTGTGGGCAATAGCCCTGTTTGTCCGCTCTGAGAGGTGCTTAGCATTAAGGTCTAATCCTGTGCATGATGCAAGGTGGTGCAATGATGAATGTATTATGTACAAACTTGTACATCATGGCTAGAGAAACAGCTTGTTTTCCATGCCTAGTTCCAGCCTGGGAAAGGGCCCTGAGGAGAATAACGTGCTAGGTTGGAGAGGTCAAACCTAGCATAAGTCAGTAGTTCAGCACAGGGAACTTTTGGACCTGGTCGATGAATCTTTTATTATTCATTAAGCACTGTGAAACTCATAGCACAGGATATTTTGGAGATGTCAGGACGTGTCACTGGAACCACATATTTGGAGGCGTGATGGAGAAAAAAAGATCAACATTACTTTCATGAAAAGAGAAGAATGAGCAAGATGAGGTAAAATCTGCCTCCAGACAAAGGCTGGAGATGGGGAAAAGGGAACAGTGAGTCTGTGCAATTTGAAATCAGTATTGCTGAGAGCAGCCTTTTGCCAGGAGAGACGGCTCAGCAGGGAGGCTTAGCTCTTTGCATTATGATGTATTTATTTATTTATTTACAGTTCAAGTGCCAAAATGAATTTCAAAACTGATAATGAAGTTTGAAATCCCACACTGGGATACAAAGAAGTGCGGAGGCAACAGCACTATCCTTTCCGTGACGAGACACGCAGTGCTCGTGTGTGCACATTCTGCTCAGACCAGGCTGTCATTGACATTGGTCAAAGAACAGAACTATCTGTCTGGCTTCCACTCTCAGAAATAAGATGTCAAAATCCTAGCAGTAATCACAGTACCTCTGATACAGCAAACCAAGACGAATCCCCAATGTAAACCTGCTGACAGAAGGCAACCTACATGGCAGCTTCGTTTTTCCTTCTGTACAGATGTGCTACAAAGGCACTGCAATGTCGCTGACTCCTTCCTTCCCTCGTTCGTGGGAGCATGGAGAGGGTACCCTCTGCTTCATCGCAGCCGTACGCTCCATATAGGCACTGCCACCCGTGAGATGGACACACTCACTCACCTGGCCACTGAACTGTCTGCTTTAAGTGCTAACTGATCACCACCGCATAGATAGCCAGAGGACGTGTTTTACAGCTTCAGAATGGGGCTTCTCTTAGTAACGCATGGGCAAACAGTTTCAAGGAATAGTAAGTTCACCGATGAAATATTCTTCTGCAAGAACAAAAGCTACTTGACTCCAGCTTAGTTAAGGCCATAAAGGGAAGGCAATTTGCACTGCAAGATGTTTTTAAAAGAAATCATTAGGTTTTCCTTCAGAAAACATTTCCATTTTATAACCAACCCAGGATTCTTTCATGAAAAGGATTAAATAACCTTAAAACAATTGACATAAATTTCTGACTTTTTGGTTGAGCTGAATTGAACAAATCATTCTTTATACCACTCCATTACCTACTTCTTACAAACATGCTTTTAAAATCGAGATGGATGTGGTATCTGTAAAAGGGCAGCTGCCTTGCAGCACTGGATGCACAATCCTAGGCCCGCCATCCTCACCAGATCTTAACTGCTCACTGCCTGAGAGCACTTAGGGACTTTAAATCAGAGTCAAAGGATGCTATAAGTTGGAAGGGACCTCTAGGGGTCATCTGGCTCTCAAAGGAGGGCCAGCTTACATCAGGTT
This sequence comes from Aramus guarauna, assembly GCA_013400195.1. Classification (NCBI taxonomy): domain Eukaryota; kingdom Metazoa; phylum Chordata; class Aves; order Gruiformes; family Aramidae; genus Aramus; species Aramus guarauna. The sequence goes on from VXBL01008569.1 coordinate 761,021, forward strand.
GCAATTTTCTGGCAACCACCTTGGCCCTACCATCACATGTGGGTGGGTATGCAGAGAAGGTGGGGATGGGGGACCCTTTACTATTCCAGCCATTCTTTAATATGCCAGGGGGGAAGCTGGATCCCTCCTCTCAACTTAAGCTACATCTAACCTTGCTCCTTTCACTTGCTGACTCTGGACTGCAAACCAGCTGGAAAACCCAGTCCCGATTACAGGAAAAACTACCTAGAGGCAGTGCTGAGACACGGAGTCCAGCGCACACCAGAAGCCCTTGCTTCTAGACATAATCAATAACGCACATCACTTATAAGCCGTGTTATCAACCCCAAATACTCTGATTGACAGTAACAGGGGACATAACAGGTTTCAGGCCATCTCTTTAACAGACTGAGGTAATACACAACTAGTGCGGTCATAACAAGATAGAGCAAAGCTCTCCAAACTTTTTCCAACTAGAAAATTTGATTAAATTCTGTATTTGATTAAATCTTCCAGACACCTTTAATTTCTAGAGTGCTGCACATTCCCTACCTTCTCCTTCACACACACTACTAGAAGAGCAAGGGAGATGTGTAGCTTTCCTGACATCCAGAACTGAGACGTTAGCTCAGAAGGGGAATTCTACATAACCCCTTTGACTCTAGGAATCTGGGAATGCCACTTGAGAACCTACAGACATCGGAGACCAATCATCTTGGGAATGGCACTTCAAATCCTGTCCAGAGCAGTAATGAACATGAAATCTCCTATCTGACAGGTTTGTGGCAGAGTAGGTGTGGGAATAATGGCAGTCTTTGCCCAACTCCACGCTAAGAGGAGAGCTGATGCTAGTTATCTTACTGTATCTGTGCTGTGTCGTCCCCAAGGTAGCACTGGCTAAGCCAGCCCTGGAGCAGCAAGAATTAATACAGCTTCGGTACAGTGCTGCGCTTGGGTTAATTAGCTCTGCTTAAAGGAGGGGTGGCGGGGGGCTAATCAGCAAGGGCATGTTGCCAGGCTAATGTGATTATACTGTATCCAGGACCCCAGCTAGGATCTCTGCACTGAATTCCCTGCACAGGTTCATTTGGAGGCAGTTCAGAACACCAAACTGCATAGTACAACGGCCTAAAAATGCAGGAGTAGCCATGAAGGGTCAGGCTGAGGGCTCCTCTCACCTGGTGGTGTGTCTCTGACTGTTTCAGGTGCTTTGAGGAAGAGGAGAAAGAATAAAAGAGGCAGACAGCAATCCAGCTCCTGACCATAGCCTCCTAGCTTTTCGGACTAAAGCAGATTAGGGATACTCACTGCCAGGGGTTGTATCTGCACCTTATCATTCAGTATCACTTGAAAGATTTTCCTTATGTGAATTTGTCTAAATATTCTGAGGCTATTCAAACTTTGGGCCTGGACAGCACCCTGCAGCAGTGAGTTCCCTTAAAAAAATCACTCCTTAAACCTGTTGCCTAATAAGATTCTATACTCCTGGTCTCCAAAAAAGGGCGAGGACTTACTAAACCCAGAAGACAGATTGTCAGCTTTCACTGTAGCAGGGAGGCACAATGGCAATGCCTCACTTCCCCTCTAACGAATATTGGTCTAACATCTGCTTTGTCTCCAGCAGAGACTGGAGGTTGCAGTTGTCGTGCTTCAGCCTTTACAATGACTAAATATTCCCCAATTAGTCTTTGTTGAATTCGGGGCTGAAATGTTGATAAGTGGACAGTAAAGTGTTTTTTTGATTGGATAGCCAGACCATGGGATAAAACTGTGGCAAGGACTGTGCTGATGGCAGTAGTGCTTCTGTAGGATTTATAAAGTGATTCACTCCTTAGTGTTACCTGCTTGCCTCCTTGCAACTGCGCTTCAGCAGGTGCTTCTGCAGAATAATGACAAGTGAATATGCAAGTACCTAAGCAGTTTCAGTACGTATTTTGAGAAGAAGAGGCCTTGGATAGCTCGGGGTTCACTGGATTGTTCAGATAGTGATGGTTCAGGGGGAGGAGGAGCAGGAGACTGAATGTGGAGACCAGAGAGCCTGAGAGAATGCCAGTGTAGCAGAAAGATCTTGAGGAGAGATGAGGCTCCGGACAGAGAGATTAAAGCTTGCTGGGCTCTGCAACGCTGACAGAAGCAATTCCTACCTCTCATCAGTCATTCTTCCGGATGTACCTGAGCAGATAACACGGGAGAGTTGAGCCTCTCTGCAGGATGCCCATCACTGCTTGCACCTTGCTGGGATGGGAGAGTGAAGTCCAGAGTCTCTCTGCTTTGTTCCAAGGAGCATGGCTGTGGTTAGCAGCATAATCACCGCTCCCAAAAGCCTCAAGGTTACAGAGTCTGCTGGGGAGGATAAGTGTGTGTGTGTGGTGAATTGACATAAATATTAATCCAGCTGAGCTTTAGGATTAGAGGAAGAAATTAATAGGGGAACCTGCAAAAAGCGTGAAAATAACTTGTGTATCAGTCTAGTTTCTTCATCTCCTGGGCATGAAACACTCGTCCTCTCTTGTGAGCCACAGTTACTGCAGGTTGTGGGGTAATTTTGCAGTCAATGATGAACTTACACGTTAAGGCTTGAGCTGATCCAAGCATAGCTAAAAAGGGCCTTGCGCCTCTGCCTTTGCCCATGGACCTCGTCCACCAGCTCTGGCACTCACTGGACTCTACAGTAAGCTAATTCGACCCACTAGTCTGGCAGAAAACTGACCCAGAAGAAAGAAATAAGGTCAGTAAAGGTCTGAGAAGTATGAAAGGTGGTGCACAAGAGTGCAGCGGTGCAGTTGGGAATAATGGCAGGGAGCACTGGGTGAGAACGAGTGTGTGAGGCTTCCCCTCTTTGGTCAGAGCTGTCAGATCAATTCAGTTATAATATGTAAGTGTACAATATGATTTGGGCAAATTTTCTATCAGAATCCTTCAGGATGGACTTGCAGTAATATTCTCCCACATGTAGGAAATAGACACCAATCTTGGGTGCAAAGATATTTTGGAGTTAGACACCAGCTTGAGTTTAAAAGACAAGAGTCAGCTCCTGATCCTGCCATTGACTCTCTCTGTGACCATGGACAAGTAAATTTAGGGCATAACACACTGCAATGCAAGATGGGACAGACAGGTCCCTTCTAACTTTGCCTCTGGGACTGGAAATAAAACAGTTACTTCAGAGTGCCAGAGCTAAAGAGCTATTCTGATTCAGAACTTTTTAAGGGAGGCACAGAGCCAGAGACACACAATAGCTGTGCCAGTTCCAGTGCCTGAGCTGGTTGTGAGAGCTCTGTGCCACGTGGGACTTTCCACTTCTACTCAGAAACCTCGGCACTACGCTGCATTGGAGGGCGCAACTTCCCCCTCCAAATTCTCCAGGCCTCTTACCACCTCATTGATCCTACACAGCTTCCCTGCCTCGCCAAAACCAGCACAGCATGAAGTCAGATGCTACAGGAGGGGATTTAGACAGGACAGGGATTGAGTGTCCAAACGTTCAATGAATCCAACCCAGAGTGAGACAGGCCTGCTACTGAAGCCAACAGAGCACATCTTGGCTTTTATTCCTCTTCTCAAAAGTCCTGTTTGTACAAGGGAAGTACAAGTTGGTTTGGCAGAGATCTAGACAATCTGAAACTGCACCACAAACTCACTCCTGAACCTTGTCCACAGAGCAAAGTGTGTCAGTACAGTTACTAGCTATAATCTTCTGTCTGGTTACGATGTTATTTCTGCTATTCCTCTCCCTCTCAACTGTCTCCCCTTTCTTTGGCGACTCCCAGAACAGCTGCTAAAGTCTCTGTAGCCTGAGCCTCTGCGGAGGTGAGAGGCAGAGCCCTCTTTGCAGCCAAAAGGACTCTAAACTGTTGTCTGCTTCTACCAATCGACCTCCAAACTTGTTGAGATTCTTTGCTTATAATATGCTTCAACAGACACATTGTCCCACGAGGACTGAACTAAATTGAGTTGCAGGGCTGCAAATCACGAAGCAGCCTCATTTTAATCATGGCTATTCAAGTGCTAAGGAATGCAGAAAGTAAATACATATTTGTTTTTAGGCCATCATTTGTCCCATTTGCAAGAGGAAAATGAACATACTCAATCCCTGAGGTTTTATTCCTAGGAGAATACCTTGGGAAATTAACCGGCTATAACCACTACACATGAAATACGCACTTTGTTAAATCCTCTACCCTCTGCTTTTGTCACAAAGCTTTTCTCCTGGATCTATTAACCCTCGCATTTACACCTCTGCATTCTAATCAGGCTTTAACATCTCACACTTCTTCTGCCACCCTAGCCACAGTCCCTGTTGACTTACCGGTGACTGATTTCCCTGAGCACTGAATGGAATCCAACTTCCAGGATCAAGTTCTGCCCTTGTCTTCAGACCCAGCTGGGGACAAAAATCATAGTGCCCAGTCCTGCAGGTGTAAACTTGGCTGAGGCTGAGCTGACCAGGTGGTTGGATTTGCAAATCAGTCCTTGACTTCTATGCTACTTCAAACACATTTGAATAAATATTCTGCATACACAGATTTGATCAGCTTGCATTCCTAGTGCTGCAGTGTCCTCCTCTTTGGCAAAGCTTACTCTCAATTAGAATTAGTCCAGCCAATCTGTAACGCAGTGGTAAAACTCCATACAAAGCCCAGTGCTCTAATTGCATCCCAGTCCTCCACACTTCTCCTCCTGGGCTTTTCCCTCCAGCTGCGATTTGCGATCTTCCCTATCCTCAAAGCGTGATTCAGCCTCTGGTCGTCTTTGCTTTCACTCTCTGCCCTACAGCAAGGTCTTTCTGTGGCCCAGCATTGTAATCCCTGTGTCTCAAAACTGGTCCTAGGCCATTTAAATCCTTTCTCCTACCTTCTCCCTGAGCTTAAAATTCACCTAGCCTGCACATGCTAACTGTATTTTACCCACTTGAGTAACAGCTACCCTTCCACCTAATCCAACTGCACCTGGTTGGGTCAGAATAGGGCTAGCACCTAATTCTTCCTCTTCTTAATCTTCAGATCAAATGTAGCCATATGACCCTGACTGTAACATCTCCTTGCCTACAGTATCCTCAGCCCTACTAATTGAGGGAAATTGCTTTTCTTGATGCCTGGAAGTAATTTTCTTTGTGGTGAAGTCCCTTCCTCACCTCTGAGCCACTCAGGACCTTGCTCTTAGTTGTACACAGTTGCTCTTCAATTAGCTCTCCTGTTCCGTGGAGGTGCAAGCCTACCGATTCAGCCAGAAGTTGAAGGCAGAAGTTTTTGCCTGCCTGTGTCCTAGAGGGAAAAGTATCATTGCACCAGCAGACGCTTTGCTTTCAGTAACCAAATGTCATTGTACAGACAGCAATATACTGAAGGCACGGAAAGAGAGAAGGAATCGATGCAGTTCCATGAGTTATCCTTCATCGGCTGAATCACAGTGACCGACCCTGTTTGCCCCTTACCATCTTACAAATTCACAGCAACACCTTAATCCCACCACCACCAGTATTGCCGCCACAGTAGTAACCTGATCGGTTGTGACATTTCCGTCTGTGCCCTACGTTATGCAATTTAACAACTGTGCAATTAATTCAATAGCTACCTGGGGAACCTGTTCGGAGCTCCTGAGCTTTGATCTGTGCTTTGGGGTTTGTTACAGAGTTACACTCATGAGCACTGAAGTGAATAATCTGGATACTTTTAAAGAAAGTACTTGCTAAACAAAAACTGCACATTCTGGAACATTCACTTGGGATTTGAAACAAGATCTCGGAAAGGAAAAAGTGACTTACAATTTTAGATACCAGTGACATTGATAATGTTGATCTAAAAAGACAGACAGAGACAACAAAAATCACCCACTTGCCCTACTATTAGCCATCTGATCTTGCATCTGTTTCCTCCTGAGGGTCTGTTTGAGTGAATGGATGGGTCTGAATTACCAATAAACGGTGAGGTAACAAAGACACCGCACTGCTGGCCTCTCACGTGGGTCACCGACAGCCCTCGCTTCCTCCAGACAGTGCGTAAACCACCCCTGGGTCACGTAAGGGTTGCAAAGCCCAGTCCTTACCTTCTCCTGGTACTGACGCCGTGAGGAGTCCAGAGACTGGATTAGGGCTGTGGCATGGCCGATGAACATGGCATAGCAGGTGGCACCGACAATCATGCTCAGCATAGTGAGCCACACATCTGACATGCCAACGGGCGCCTGCTGCCCATACCCAATGCAGAGCATGTGACTCATTGCCTTGAACAGCGCATAGGAATACTGCTTCCCCCAGGAGTCATTCTAAAGAGACAGATAGACAGACAAAGCTTTAGCAGTGGGACAAGACATTCTCTGGGATGAACACATTTCAGAAAAGGATACCTGACATTAGACCCAAAAGTCCATGTTTAAAGCACCTCTATATGTTAAACAAGCAATTTAATTCTTTGATGGCTTGGAAGTGCTGGGCATACTCAATTTAAAAAAAAATAAATACAAAAAGCCCAAATTTAGTCATCTGACATTAACTGACTTTGGCCAGGGTTTTTCCAGATTCCATGTACTCTTTCCAGCAAAACTTTAGAGAAAGGAAGCCAGATAGTCTGACACACTGGTAACCTGGGATAAACTGAGATGATGCATTGAGATATTTTCAAAATGACCCACGTGTGGGAGGAGGAACTGAAGCAAATGATTACTCCACTGAGAAATGGACTTCAGCAGAGAACTGGTAAAAGACAGCCTGAGCAAAGTAGCCAGCAGCAAGATCTTAGAGTGAGGAAAATCACTCCCCAGCAATTTCGGAAATGGTCAGGATCTCTGGTCATTACCTGACGAGATGGGAAGGGCAGAAAATTAAGATGATAATGTCCAGACAGCAAGTTCTTCTCAGTGTAAAACAGGGCTTTTTTTCAGGGAGCTGAGAAAACTACAAAAGGTCTCATCTGAGAGCTGCAGTAAACCACCGTGAGAAGCCAGCTGAAGTCAACGGCTTCTTTCAGACACCCTGTGCTCTCCCACTGCAACTAACACAAGATGCAACTCAGCAATTACATCATAGGACAGGGAGAAAAACAGCGTAAGTTTCCTGATTATTCTGATTAGCCTGAGTTCATGGAACAGCTCAAGGTACATTTACTATCCTATGGGTATTATACGCTAGCAAGTCCTTGCCACAAAACCTTGTAAAGTAAATGCACTGTCATCACACGCTGCTGTTAGGAGGTATGTGAAAAAATACTTCTGCTACAGTGACATTCATTGCAGCACATAATCCGTATATTCATCAGTCTTCTTTCTGTTCCTAGGAAGGTGTTAACATTACGGATATAGCTCTGTAGATACATACACCATGGCAACTTAGAAGGTCATTGTACAGAAGGCCTTGTTTGTGGCTTGTCAAATAGACAAGTGATACTTCTGTGAACTCCATTCAGGGAGATGCAGCAGCCTCAGCACCAGTGACCAGTAATGCTGGGAGCTCTGGAGTTTACTGGACACCTCCTTGGAGGGATCTCATCACAGCCAGGTGGACGGCTGACGACCTCTCTGCAAAAAGCTCTCTCTGAGTGCCACTAATGTTGATGGAAATTTTTCAGTAAGGTTACGAGTAGTAAACAGAAGCAAAGCGTACTGTTGCTGTTTGTGAGCTGTGGCAAAGAGCTGGAACCTCTGGAGAGTGTTAATGCTTGGTTAGGAGATAAGCACATGGACAAAGACAGGCGATAGCGTTACCCCTGGCCGTGTTCTGTTACGTTATGCAAGACAGGCCTGATTCACAATGCAACAAGAAGGGCAAAGCAACAGAAGTGACAGCGAAGCGGACACGGAAGAAGCAGCACATTCACAGCCCCAGAAGAGGCTGGTCCCCGCTGGCGCCAGCCTGTCTGGGCTCACCTCCCGAACAAAGCAGGAACCTGTTCACCTCCTGCACTGGAAAAAACTACCCTTGAGTCAACAGGGAGAGACAAGAGACAATGTGGCCATTGCTGTCTCTATTCCTGGCTGGGCAGTTGGCTCGCCAGTGTGTGAGGAGCTGCAGCCCAAAGGGGAGCCAGCTATAGATGAAGGCAAAGAGCATTTCTGCTCTGCTGCCTGCACGGGGCAGCGGGAAGGAGCAGACCACAAGGGCTGCATCTGCTCGCTCCTTCACCTCACCCACATCTATGCTGTGGCTTCTAGAGTCCTGGCCAGACAAGTGCAGGGCCCATTTTTCCACCACCCAGGTTTTGTGTCATATTGCAGAGTAACCTCTGAAGGCATCAAGCAGCTCACATACCTTACACGGGCATCCCTGCATCTTCACCGTTTACGTTTCCCTCAGCCCTGTAGTACTAGCAGTCACAAAGCTGTGGCCCCTGCAGTTCCAGAATGGCAAATGCTGTAAACTCCAGAGCTTTAGCCCATCTATTGTCCATGCTTCAGCAGGGAAGTTGTCACCCTGAGACAACAGGCAGGACACAGGCACATCTCCACAACAGCATTGAGAGCAGAGAGAAAAGAAATGCCAAGGGAATTTGGGGAGACAGAATAAGAACAGCTGAGCTGGAATTTGATATAGCAGCAAACTGGCTGCCAGGGTCTTTAATGGCCACAAATGATCAGAGCCTAAGAGGAGCGTCTGGGTATCAGGCAGGTTCAAATTTTAAAAGCCATTCTTCCAGAAACTTGCTGCTCAAAGTGCTGTTTACGAGGAAGCTTGCCTGTGTTTTGTAGGAATTAGTCATCCAAAACTACAACATCCAATATCACTGAGCCCCTGTAGCCTGCAGAAACACTTCTGGCTCCCTGGGAACTCTACACTTACAAGTCACAACCTCAATTCCCATCAGCAGCACGGCTCCTTGTGAGGACAGCCTGCTTCGTGCCAGACTGAGGAGATCGCTGAGTAATGACAGAGGGGCGAGAGCTGGAGGAAAACACCGAGTATTTAAAAAAACATCCTGAGCAATGTGGTCTGCTGGGAGAAGAGATCAAGGACTGCTGAAAAAGAGACACTTCCATGAAGGGGAAACCTTTCAGAGCAATTACTTTTAGCATCTTTGAGCATCTGTAAAGAACACTGGATCCTCATGGCACAGTCTGTGGGATCAGTCTTTGCTCATAGGTCTCAGTATGCCTTTACTTTTTAGGCCTGCTCTACTCTCTTTTGTTTTCCACAGCATAAGCAGGCAGGCCAAGCATGCAGTACTTTAAGCCAGACTACTAGTAGTGGTTCCAAATTTACTGTGGACACAAGTTTACTAGCATCACGGTGCCTTATAGTGATACAGCTTGTTTCTATAAGAGCCATGCCCCTGTACTCAATATACCACTCTGCCAGTCCCCACAGTGGGAGAGTTGTACTACTTCAAAGATACCGGAGTGGCTAAAATGGTCCATTAGGGTAGATAAATGAGGCCTTAAACTGCAGAAAGAAAATGACTCCTCATTAACCAAATCTCAAAGCAAGCCAAAATGGAGCTACAGATCTGTGCTTGAACATAGTCAAGAGGGATGTTATCTCAGACATGTGCCAGGCACTAAGAGCATTTGCAATAGGCAGTTAAAACTACTTTGAAGTGATTTCTCAGACTAGCTTGTTTTTAACATCCACACTGCCGGTACTAGAAGGGTTTCTCTGGGATTAGCGTCTGGACTGCAATGCCTCTGCTCAGTTCCACCCTTGAATACTTGGAGACACATTCCTGGAACTCTTCAAAGGCAGCGTTGGGTTCTGCAGTACCTTACAGAAGCACGTAAAGAAACAGTATAATGTCTTATAAGATGTTCTGGGTCTGATGTACATGTGAATGTACCTGGTTGAACCCTCACAGGAGAAGACTAGAGATAGAGAAGTAAAGACACAGAAAAGTACCAGCAAATTCTTGGGGTAGGGGCATAGTCCTTGGGCACAAAGTTATGCCTGACTTACACCACAACTTTCACAGTGAAAGGGCATATTTCAATCTTGTGAACTCCCATATGTGTATCAGCGGTGAACTTATCTGGCCACAGAGTTGTTACTCGGGGTTTGCTACTGCGCACCACTTAGGTCAAACTGCTAAATAAGGCCTCTGAACGTCACTGCCCTCTCCTGGACAGCACTTTAGCTGCTGGGCAGGGAAAACAGACTTTCGGATCTAGATTAAAGGAAGGGACTAGTGGGACAAGAAATGGAGATGATGGGTCAAACTTCACATCAGACAGAACCTGCCTGTTCTGGGCTTATTTCCAAGGAGAGCTTTCCATGGCCTTCACCTAACAAGAGATTTTCTCAGGACCCTGAGCGCACCAGTATGTTTTCATTGCCCCAGTCAGCCTTGCCTAGGACCCCCAGCCATGCACCTATTGTTCCTGGAGCTCCATTTCAGCTCAGGCCTAGGCACCCAGACCTTGCCTGAGCAAGGTGTACCTGCGTCCAGCCCTAGGCCCTGAACAAGGCCTGCTTCCAGCCCTGCCTCTGACCCCATCTCTTGCTGCTCCTAACCAGGCTCCCTGGGTGGACCCGGGACATGACTGTCACCCTGCCTTCACTGGAATGGTCCATGGACCCTCCTATCACCACTTTTGCTCTGCCCACCCTGTTTTGGACAGGCGGGACTGTGCCCTAGCTGGCGAGGGCACTGCTCGTGCAAGAGTCACCCTTGGCTCTTGGCTTATATCCCATCATGGAGCAGCCCTACTCTTGCTACTCTCTGAAAGATTTTACAAAACATGATAATCTACTACACAGCTTCATATGCCTGCTGAGGGAGGGATCTGCTGGACCAGAGGCTTGGGGGGAGTTAGGAATCACACAGGAGATCTATGCAAGCTTGCTCTGTCTTCCACAACACGTGCTGCCTCTGTCTCTCTTCCTCCTTTCTATCAGCATCACTACAAGAATGTGTTGAGGGGCGGGGAGAGGGGTTTAAGCTCAAAAAAAAAGCTACTCTCCTCCTTTTGGTAGAAAGGAAGACGATGAGCATTTTCTATGCAAGGTCGCTGCATTTGACATGGGGATATTTGCCTTCCCTGCAGGGTTTATCAGTTCAGCACAATACCCAAGGGAGCGAGCCACGTGTTTCCAGCAGCTTTCAGGTCTCGGCAGAGCTCAGATTTCTCTGATGAGGAGCTGCCAGGCAAGGGTCTTGGGGAGATGCTGCTGCCCGCACACATGCCGCTCTGCAGCTGACTCACTAGCGTTTCTCTTTTTAATAAAGTGCCCTGCAGGGAAGCTAATGCTGAAGCCCCTGAGATTGGGGCTAAGCAATTAATACTGAAAACATCCTTCCCTGCCATTTCAGAGCCAATTCAGAAAGAAGTCATACAGAGACTCACTCCTTCTAAAACTGCTAAAGATGAAACATGGTGCATGTAGAAAACACCAAGATGAACCGGACCCAGGTAATTTATCAAGCCGCTGATATGATTTTGGCAACACCAGCCCCTTCACAGATCCCCTGGAAGAGGATCAAACCTTTAGAAAGCAGATGGGAGGTGATGAAACTTCTTGCCTTGCTGCATCGGAATCAGAGCTGGTTTTATGGACTGCCAAGTGGCTAGTTGGGAAACTCTGGAGAGGTGGAAAAGCAGCACCAGCTACTCAATCAAGGAGAAAGCCTCCAAGGCATTTGGCACCTCACTTTCTGCTCCCCTTGGCTGTGGCAACTTCAGAAGATTCCTTCTTTCTCCTACAGTGGTTCCATCCCAGCTTTCTGGCTCCTGTGCGTAATCAGGGCAGTCGTGCATCAAGTATATTTGTCTCCTCAAAGCTGTGACCAGGCCAGTACAGAATGACCCAAAATCCAACCTACCAACTCTCTGTCACAGACAGATGCCATCCTGGCCTCCCACCTCCCAACCCTGTCCACCACAGCTCTCAGACAGAGCCACTCTGCAAACCACCATCAAGATCGCGGCACCAATGTCCGAGAACAGCCCAGGCCACCAGTTTCTTCTTGTTTCCTGACTCAGTGGCCTCTCTTGTTACTTTACTATAGACTATATGTACATTGTTGCACTAATCATGCCATCCACATCCATCACTGGTCCCAATGACACATCTGGAAATCTCAGGAGATTAGAGGACAGAAGCTTATTGTGAAAAGAAATTATCTGATTCCAGAAGAACTAATTATTCTCTCTTAAATGTTCTAAAACCAGGCTATTTTGGGGGCTGCCATATTCCTGTACAGCTTCTGGAGTGGAAGCCAGCTGAACTATAGGTGAGGCATATAACCATCTCTCCAGTTCTTCATCCTAGTTTCCCAAGGCTCCATTTCTGAGACAGTCGCTGAGATAATTTTTTTTTTTGTTTCACTTTTATTAAGTGGAAAAAGTGAAGGTGATTTAGCTGCAGAGGAGAAATGGAAAAAAAAATCACACAAGGCAAGTTTAATTCCCAGCTTCACAGGCTCTCAAGGCTGGGAAGACAAGTACTGCAGCACGAGTCCTTGCCTGGCAAGGCTCTGCTCTGGATAGAAACTGTCTACCCTGCCTCTCCTGGAGACTCTGCTGAGCCCTCCTGCCTGTGGGATGCATCCTTCCCCCTCTCCTCAGTCTTGCTGCAAGAAGGGTGCCTAGGCTAAACCTTTTCTTCCTCTGCCCTGTGTCCTGCCACCTTTCAAGAACCTGTCCCTTCGCTACACAGTTACGTTGATGGTCATTTATAGGTTCTGATCATAGTCTGGCCCAGGGAACTCTTTTTCTAGATTATATAAATTTAGCTTTGTTTCCCTCCTCATCAGGCTCTGATCCCAACGTGTTTGCAGCTCTTCATTCCACTGGATTACAGGAGTGGTTTTCTGGCTTTAGGGCCTCTGAGTGAAAAGTGTTCAAGATCCAATTTGCATTAGCTTGTGCCATGCATTTGTGCAACCAACTCAGTACAACCCCAGGTCTCTCAGACTGTCAGACACCCACCATTACAGCACGCACTTATCCTCAGAAATACCTGGGGAAGGAGAACAACAACTCTCTGAGCCTCCTATCTGACTTGAATCACGTAGAACAAAGTTGGGAACTGAAGGTGTTCCACTTTCAGTCAGTGCTCCAGCCAATGGATTCTTCTTCCTCTCACCATGTGTGTCTGCCATTGCTGGTTATTGTCTTCTGTGAAGGTTTTCCATGCACCAGTTACCAGCAGACCTGGTTGTCTGGACTCTTCAGTTTGCCTTGCAGCTTGTGTTTCAGCTCTCATCTGCTGGCCTTTGAGCTGAGTGTGCCACTCACTCTTGTGAATCTGCAACCCTAGCTTTTACCTCTTCCCCCAGGGATGGATGGGAAAAGCAAATAGAAGTTGTTGCCATCAAACAGCAGCCTCCACCCAAATGTTAGGATAAAGGAAACGTGGCTCAAATCTGCTGCTCTGAAACTGTCCTGCAAGGGCACCATGGCCAAGTCACTTCATCGGACGGGGATGATTTCTGTCTGCACCTCTGAGCTCTCCAGGACGAGGAGCTGCATGTCCTTTTGAACCTGAATAGCACAAGCACAATGGGGCCCTGATCCTTCCTTGCTCCTGCCATATAAATAATAAAAAGGCAGCATGGGGGAAGATAAGGCAGCTGCTGCATGGGCTGTTCTTCTGCTGTAGATAAATAAAGGGCTCTAGTCTCTAGAACTGTCAGTCTGGCACCTTTCAACAGCAGGAAGTGAATGATTATTGCAGAGGGGAGAAATGAATAAATAAACACCAAACAGACAACTTTTTCATGGATGCTCACTCTTCTCAGGCACGGGCAGCATGTGCCCACAGCTCTGCATGTGGGAGGTATGGCAAATTGGCAGTTCTTTTATGCATTTTACATTTGCTCCGTTCTGCCCGAGTGCCTGATTATTTTTTTTTTTTAAGAAGAAATTGGCTGGGGGAATCTGGAGGTTAAGAGCTGCAATAAGAGGCAATTTTTTAAGCTTTGTCAGTTTTTGCTGCTTAATCAACTGGACATTGTCCCTTTGAATAAAAGATCCTGAATTCTCAGCGAGACGGTTGAAAGGTACCATGAACTCCCCCTGCATTTACCATATGGTATAAATCTCCCTCACAGCAAACAGCAGAGTGAGCAGCACAGCTTGGGATGTTATTGGGAAATCTGGCTACTGATCCCAGGACGGGAGGCCGCACTGTGGCTTAGCAGAGTCTGTTTCAGCCCACTCCAATGGGATACTGTGCAGGGAGAAGGGTGGGTGACCACACCGAGCCTTCAAGCGGATATGGAGCATAAGGCAGTTTCCTTGGGACTGGTGATGGGAATTATGGATCAAACCCAGCTATGGCTCCAGGACCCTCTCTGCCTCCTGCCTTTGGTTCAGTACGCCCAGATCCCAGCAGAAAACCGTTTCCATTCTTGCTCTTTGCTGTCTCCTGCCAGGAGGGGGAGCCCGGCTCCTGCCTTCTGCCGCAGGCAGCCCGCAGCAGGCTCTGCTGGGGCTGGGTCCTGCTCCGCAGCCCCGAGACTGTCTCGTTGCAGAGACTGCCTCCAAGGATCCTCCATGCCCACAGTGCCCCGGCTTTACAAGTGCCTGCTGGATACTGGAGGAAGGTCCTAGAAGGAGGTGGGGGGAAATGGGAAGCTGGGGGATGCCATGTTAGCGCTGGGAGGTGGATGCTGAAATGGTGATGCTGTGAACAAGGGCCTGAGTTTAGGGCCGTGAGGGAGGAAGCGGGTCAGGAACTTACCACCATACGGTTGAGGGACACCCAACAATCGTCGGGGAAGTCCTGCAGCATAGGCACAAGGAACTGGAGGCAGCCATCCCAGTGACACAGCAGCAGCATCATCCCAATCAGGTTCACAATCCGCACCACTGCACTGGCCAGATCGTAGGTCATGTGGAAGATCTGCAGGGGCCAACAGGGAGCAGATTAGATGGCAGCTCCCCAAAACAACCAACCCAACATAATTAGACGCAGTATCAGGGTCAAGAACCTTGCTAAAGTAACAGAAAAGGCTGCATCAGCTCGGGTCAGTCACAATATGCAAGCAGAACTAGCTGAAAAACAGATTAAAAACTAAAATACAAAATCATAAGCATTCACCTCTCTTGCCCTTTGATTTTGCCTTCTAATTTACATTCAAAGCTTCATAACTAATTTTATAAAATAAGTTGGTTGCAAATATTTCTGGAACAACAGCCACTCCTCAGAAATAAACTCTATCATTACGTCTTTTTAACTGCAGTGCCCTTCATTGATTTCTGCTCTTGCTGAATATATGCTACACACTGACCCATGGTGGAAGCTGTCTTTGTACTGGATGTCAGATGCAGCCTCTGCAAGCATCGAATGCAAGAAAGAATGGCCTCAAACTCAGCAGAGACTTCTAGAAGAGGATCTGATTCAACTATTTGCTTGTATTTCCTGCGTTCTGCCGCTGTATTGCTTCCAGTCTTATGTGAAGGTGGGCAAGGAAAAGAGAAACATGGCAGAGCTGTATAGCAGTTCTTAGCAAGGAAGCTGGGAAACCTGTGAAGAGGCAACAGCAACCACACCTCTGCAGTCAGTTCTCTAAAGCCAAGGGAGTCTATGGCCATGTTGTCCGTAGTATTAGCTGTAAACAGGACACGCTGAGATATCCAGGTGCCCTATTATCAAAGCTGCATATGTAGTCAAGAATTACTCGATGGACACTATTTTTTTCCTACAGGTGGTGTGTGGTGGAGACATAGGGGGTGCTTGGCTCTTTTATGCCCTGCTTTGTGAGGACAGACACACAGGGCATGCCAGCGACTGCTATACTGAGCTACGTATCCGCCCGGGTTTGGTTTTCCTTACCTCACAACATGCCACAGTGAGAGCTGGGCTCTGGAGAGCGTGGCTCAGCACAGAGACCCCCTTCTTTTGCCATTAACACAGTTCATGAAGAGAGGAGACCTTCAAACTGTCACTGGGCAACAGTTTGGATCCAGTAAGGACCATACACTTAGTCCTCACAGTGTGCTGGCTTCCAGCTAAAGAAGCCCACTGCATCACCCTGAAAACAGAGCCCGTGAACACATGTGGCATCCTCTCCCACAGGCTGCTGTGTCACCACGGCAATTTGTGACATAGCCAGGATGGATGGAGGCCTGACAGCCATACCCCAGCTCTGCCAAGATGTCCTGCCCCAGAGCCTTATCTGGAGAAATGTTAATCACTGCTCCACACACACAGTCTTGCTGTTTCTGGTAGAGGAGGAGTGAAATATTTGGACAGCTGCATGTGAACGAAGCGGAGAGACTCACTGCTGTCAGCTGCCATAGCTGGGCCTTCTCAGGAGGCCTCCCTATGGTTTGAAGGCACATACAGCCTGTCTCTTAAGCAGCCCAGCCCGCAATCTGGTGACAAAATGTCTTAGTTGGATTTAATGGAAGAGAACACAAAGCAAAGGAATGTGAGGACCAAAGCAAACTCCTGTGAATCCGATGAGGCTGCATGTCCCAGCTCTATTCCTGCATTTCCACCCTGACTTGTAGGACAGTACTCCCTTCCAGGGCGCAGTTCAGTCAGCTCTGTCCTAATCCAGCTATATCAGCTTGAAGCTTCCCATCGACCTTGTTTACTCCATCCTGCAGCCCCTCCTGCTCTCTCAGTCCTGGACTCCCCACCAACCCTGCCCTGGCCACTCCACTCCAGCCCACAGCCTCTCTGCTGTGTCACCTACGGAGCATCCCTTCACAGCTCTGCTCTTGTACCTCGGCCCTGCCCTGCTGCTCCAGTCCTGCGTGGTCACACTTTCTGTTTTCTGACCTGCCACCACACCTCTCATTACAGTGTGACTCCCAGCACTGTTGTAAAACTGACCTCCGAGTGAGCCGTGCAAAGCACATGGTGACACGTATCCAAGCTCACCATTTCCTTTGGGATGCAGCAGGATTAACTGTCAGTTCTTCAGATGCAAAACAAACCTGTAAACACAACTTTCTTATGGGGCACCAGGCAGTGGGCCAAAAGGCACAAAGACCCTGATACAGGCTATATAAGATATCAAAGTAATTTTCAGTTATTTTCAGTGTTATTAATAAAGATTGATAGTGCAGCGACTGAAACAGAAGGGAGAAGCACACCCGAGAAGCGCTTCCTGAGTGCCGAACACCTCCAGAGCACTGCCTGGGCTCCACCGAGCCTCAGCGTAGGAAGATGGGCATGCAGCGGGTCACCCAGCCACCTGGGAATCAACTCTGAGGGAGATGACTGTCGGGGAAGCACCTGAAGCAGGGGGATAGTCTGTAGGCATGCTCTGTGGCTGTATGGCTAAGTCCATACAACCCCTTGCTGCTCTGACAGAGATAGCTCTGCTCCTCCCAACCACCCCTGGCAGGATGTTCCTGCCGTCTTTGCCTGTACCAGGGATCAGCCTCCTCTGATCCCATAGTGAGTCAGTTCAAGCAGCTAAAAAGGCAGAAAACTTTTGTTATAAAAGAAAGGAATCGTGGTTTGTCAGTGCAGCTACCTAAATTGGCTCATCATCCTTGTCAGAGCTAGCTGTTCAATTTGAATGCCTGTTTCCACACCAGATATTAACATTTCCCCACTTAATCCAGATGCCACGAGGTCATACGCATTGAGAGCTGCTGACAATCCAGAGTGGGAAGGAGCCACAGAAGAATGCTGGAAACCAGAAGGATGAATGATTTGGATAACTGCTTCTAAACTCCATTATTTCTGCTGCATCCAAGATGCAGCCGGAATCCACAGTGTCATTTAGTGTGAGAAAGGCCATTCTAGTGGTATTTCTGGGCTGAAAAGAAGAAAATATCCAAAATCCAGCATGAAAGGATGCTCTAGGAAATCCAGCTCTCAATGCTGACTCAATAGGTCAGTATGAAAGCTGAGCACATAATTCACAAAGAATAATTCCTACTGGTTTCTTTTTTTTTTCCCCCATTGCAGAAATGATCATTCTCATTTAGATAACCCAAAGCGAATCCAGCCTATTTGAGTGACAGCCACGGGCTATGCTTTTAATGAAGCCAGAACAGCAGTTTGCAGAAGGATCACTGAATGGGTATTTTGTATCGCCAGGGTTTTACTGTGCTAATGACTTTTCCTCTCCCACCTATGTGTGTTTTTCAAAGAGCTCCAGCCCTCCTGTAACCCAGGGAACTCCAGCCAGGGACAGGGAGAAACCCTGTCAGATTTAGGAAGTGTCTTTCTTCTTTTAATATATTAAAAACAGAGAGTGAAGAGCCTGAGGGAATGGATGGTTTAGGGAAAAGGTGAATGGATATGGAGCTTCTTACACGATGATTGGGATCTATTCTAGTCAGGCTAGGGCAGAAACCCTTTATTCTTTGGTGCACTTCCAAAAAACAGGAATTAACAGGGGTGTTTGCTTCTGCCATTAGGCCCTGCTGCCTTCCCTCATGCACTAACAACTCACACATTTGCTGGTGGCTGAGAAAGGGCAGCTTTGTGCAGAGTATGTGTATGCCTTGGCTCAAAGGCCTTCCTTCACCACTGGGTCACCACCCATCACATAACCCATCTGTAAGCGTAGGACCCAGTGTTGAAGCACAAAGGGGAGGAGAATCCTGCCTCTCTATGAACCCCGGGCTGCATCTGCCCTTGTAATGCACGGATGTTCCCAGCTCAGAGAGGCCATTCGGGATTGCCCTCTAATGCCCCTTCACTAGAGTGAAGGATCACAACTGAACTGACAAACTTCCCACATGGGTAGAGACAATATCTGCTTTACGCAAGGGTGGATTCAGTTCACCTACTTTGGACCTTGAGATCTAGATTATATCATCAGAGCCATTGGATGGAAACACACACCCAGAGAAGGGGATTCACTTGAGAAGGAGATGAACTGTATCTCAGGAATTCCTGTTTCTCTCTGCTGCCCAGAAAGTAAGCCTAGATAATGAACTCCAACTGTAAATGTCTGAACCGCAGGTGAGACAAACCCAATTTCAAATGTCAGTCTCAGGAGTTACCAGCTCATGCCCACTCCTTGGAATACATTTGCATTCACATGGAAGAGAAAAAATCAGAAACACTCACTGTGCGGCACACAGAAATAACCGTGAAGGGGTGTGAACGAACACCTTTCACTGAGAAGAAGCTCCTGCTGTAAATGGGTGCCTGTGTTGCAGGGAATACTAACCCCAGGAGTGTGCTGGAGAGTGTCTAAGCCGGTGCTGCAGCGCCCTAAAGCAGTCTATAGCTCGCCAGGGAGAGGTGGGGAAGAAACATTCTGGAATAGCTGGTCCATGAGCAGAGAGGAACATGAGCGGTAATTAGAACTCTGGCTTTCATCATTAACACTCAGGGCTTTCTTGTCCTGTTGTAACAAAACCCAGGCTGGGTCTTAGAGCATCACAAATCCTTCTGCCTTTGGAACTGCTTGTGCTTTCTGGCATTCTGCTGCCTGTGATTTGGAAAAAGGGAGTGAGGAAGAGAAGGAGGAAACATGGATTCATGCTTAAAAGCCCCTCTTTCCAAGGGTATTTGCTGATAGAGCTAATATCCCTGTTTCTTGATTGTCCGAAACAAGCTGTGGCTTCACAATCCCTATTACAAAGTTGGCTCTGTCCTTCTAGCCAAAGGACACTTTGCAACACTTTCTGAAAGGACAGCTTGGGAAAGTGGGAGGACCAAAACTTCCTCAAGAAAGTCATTTCTAGTTATATAAGAGCTCCATCTTGGAAATCCCACTTACACAAAACAAGCTGTCGGGATCCTATCAGTTTGAATCTGAAATCTTGTCAGCCCCTAATAACTCTGTACAGCACTCCTCAATTGGTTTGTACTGCTGCAGGATTCCTTTAACCTGATCACTTGAGCTGGAAGAAATCAAGGACACCTTGGAGAAGTGGGGGCCTGGCTCTGGCAGCGAAACAAGGGCTTTGACTGAAGTCAAAGTTGTATATTTAATTAGGTGTGTTGTTTTATGTTGGCACACAGCTCGGTGTGACTATCCAAACCAACAGGTCACCAGAATTTCTCAGATCCTTGAAAGAGATGTTCCATTAGTACATGTCTGTCCAGGGCCGTGGAGGCTGGACTGCTCCGAGACTGAGAGCCCACCGAGAGGACGCTGCACGGAGCGCTGTGCAGGGAGGCAGCTCGGTCCAGGGACGCTCTGCACCAGCCCTGCCAGACTGAGGCCAGCTCCAACAAAGCCTCCATCTCTGCGTTCAGCTCCCCAGGAAGTTAAGCTCCGCAGGCTGCGGTGTGACTGCACGCCCCTGCTGGCTCTGCGTGTACCAGAAGTGTTATGCTGGTGAACAAATGGGTTTCCCCGAGGGTCTGGGGACCGCAATGAGGAGGGATAGTAATGCTTCTGTTTGGAGCCAGCACGGCTGAGCTGGAGCTAAACACCCTGCCAGAGAGAGCTAACAGCATCCACACTCGCTCAGCTGAACGCTGGCTCTACACAGAACTGACTTCCATCCACAGAGTTTATGAACAGATTCTGCACCACAGGAAAGCAGTGAAACTGCTTGTTGCCCTTCAGTACCTCTACTAGCAACATAGCGGTATTCCTGTCGCACTGCATCCAAACTGAGAAAGCTTGCTGGCCCTGAGTCAGTGCTGGTGTCTGTATCCACACTATGGTCAATACCCAACTGTGATAAATCCCCTGTGGATAATCAAGTAGCTGTGACACTGCTCCAGCTTAATAGAAAGCAAAGAATTTACTCTTAATTTATGGCTTAAAAAACCCAAAGACCTTAAAAGGAAACATAAATCTCAAGAGAGAATCAAAACAGTATCGTATGTTATTCCGAGTGCTCTAGTCAGAGCTAAGGTTGTTCTGCTGTGAGGAAATATGTATTTACTTATATTTAAGAAGAGTATTTGTGGACTATGGGGAAGAAAGTTGAGATATCGTTCACTCTTACTTACTTGGCTTTGTAGATAACAGAGGTAAAGATGCATTTTCCTCATAGAGGCATTAGCTGCCTTTTCAAACCTAAGTGCTAATCTCTCGCTATACTGGGGATAGGTGGTTGCTGTGAAGAGCTTTTCTGAGCCTAAAATACTGTTAGACAGATTACTTTAGGGTGGCTGTACTAAGTCCCTGCATCATCAGCTACAGTGTGTCTGCAGATGACTTATCTAATCACTGACTGGGCCTCATCCCCATTAGTTACGAAAACTCATTGGACAACAGTTTAAGCTCTTACTCATTCTGGCCAACACGCAAACTAAAGGCAGCTCATTGAAAAACCAGTGGTTTTTCTCATTTAGGGATCACTACCAAAAATCAGTGCCAATTCTTGTGGCAAGGGGCAAAATGTCACCTTCTCCATGCTCAGCGAGAGTCTTGAGTGACACAACCCATGTAAGAGGGGAAGGGCTTGGAAGCCTTGATATGCAGATCCATCCTGGGAGGCTGAAGCAAGGGGAGAGACAAACAACAGGCAGAACTCGCAGGATGGGCTTCCCCCAGGAGGAAAAATCCTCTCCAGGCACACACAGCATTTCGCACATTAGAGCACCGAAGCATGGAAGCCATGAGCATACGCAAGGCACACACAGAGCCAAAACCCCTGAGCAACTCAGACACTGTAAGGACACACAAGAAATCAAGAGTTGAGAGAGAAAGGGCAGCACCCCAAGAAATTCAGCCTGTTGAGCAAACACACGCCACTGGGAAACACAATGTTTCGGCAAAGCTACACAAAATATCTCAGCTGCTGTTTTTCCCCTCCTGATGCTGCTACGGGAAATGCATCATCAACCCCTTTACTTGCTCCTTCCTCACACTCCCCAACTTTCTATTTATTCTTCCAGTGACGTCAGGTTTAAGCTGTGCCAAAACATAAACTAATTTTACTCCAAAAGGTTTGCTGTCTCGAGTAACTCACTAGGCCACACATTTCATTCTTTTGGAAGAATGGACAAAAAAGCTGGTCTTGACACTAAAATATACAAAGATACAAACTCCGGATTTCTGAGGCAACTGTTCCTCAGGCTGACCTGCTGAAAAGGGACTTAGTTAAGGACGAAAAATCATGTAAAGGAACACAATTGGGCTTATTTACAACTTCACAGTGTACTGGGAAGCAGGAGTCCCTCATGAAGGATCAGCTGTGGGTCAGACAGCTTTGGGCTGTGCTAATCACAATGTGTTTGGCAGAACGACGCAATGGTACGGGAGGGAGGGAGCTTTGGGATCCAGACTGTATTGGGACAACGCTGAAAGCACCAGCCAGCACACAGCAGATGGACTGGAGATGGGAAATCATCTGTGGCGCACAGATACATCTGCAAACAGTGTGCAGATTCAGGGATGCGCTTGACAGTTTGAGATGGTGTGGGATTTGGTTTTGTCTGCTTTTTGCTGTGCCAGCAAGGAAAACCATAGCCAGAAGATCAAGTTTTAGATGAAGGCGAGAGTTTGGGGTTGCTTCTCTTTTTATGCTTGCTTTGCACCAAATGACATAATCAATGTCAGCGGAATTGCTGATGCTGCCTTGAGTCAGTGCGAGAAGAGAATCAGGTCCGTGATTCATTAGGTTTAACGCTCACGGGGGAAGATACTGTGGAGTGTGCTTGTCTCAGGGCTGACTGAACAGCGAGTTTGAGGGAAGTGCACTGAGTGCCAGGTGTTAAGAGAGATATCCAAGTAGATTTTACACTTAAAATATAATAATCCTTTGTGCTGCTGTGGCAGTTTTCATCTGAAGGTCTCAAGGGGCTCGGCTGACATTAATCTGGTATGCTTCAATATCTCTGGTGAATGTGTGGTCTCCATCATTCTAGATGGGCAAAGTGAGGCACATAAAAGGGAAAAGCCACTTGCCAGAGATTGCGCAGGAAGCCGAGAGCAAAGTTTTGCGCCAAATCTAGGGATGCCAGCTTTGATCTCCTGCTCTAACCACTGCCCATGTATTGTGGCTACTAACTAGAGCCCAGGGAGGTATCCTTCACGTTCAGAAACAGCCACTTCAGCCCCAAGAAAAAAAAAAAGAGAGCGCATGTGCATGCAGGGCAGGGAGAAGTGATCTTGCAGCAGCCTGGTGCTGTTAAAGCTCTGTAAGAACATGATGCAAGCCTGCAAGCCTCTACCTCCTCCCAAGATGATTTAACTCTTCCCAGGCTGCTTGCTTCAGGCTAATGGAAGTTCTTCTCCAGGTAGAAGCTGAGGGGCCATAGACAGAGAACAGCAGAAAACCCATGCAAAAAATTAGAGAAAAAAAAGCATTTTCTTGCCTTCTCCCTCAGAGACTTGTATCTACTGAAAAATATTTACAGCAGAGAAAGGTGAAATAGCAGGACTAATTAGCACTGAGAAAGCTGGCATAAATGGCAGATGTTTCTAGATATATATAAACCCCAAAGATTCTGCCACCACCATGTGTTTTGCCTCTTGCACTCTCAGAGTTGAGGTTGTCATGACAACAGCCCCCCTTCCCCTCCCCATGCCACCATTCCCAGCCTAGACTTTAATCTTCATCATTTTAAGAACTTTTGTCACCACGGCAACGTGAGACAGACTTTTAAAAATATTTTCTAGCACAACTCAAACGACCGTCTTTCCTGCATGTTTTTCTTTAAACGTCTATGAAAGAATATTTAGGGTTGGATTCTGCCTCCACTGAACCGAGCTGTAAGCATCCCATGAATGCCATCTAGCAGGGACAGGAGCTGGCCGGTGCCTCCAGAGCGGAGGGACGATGGCATTTTCACCTCCCATGGAATGTGTCCCAGAGCAGCAATGCAAGGACTGGGGCCAGGGCTTTTTCAAGAACCTCTATGATTTTGCAGAAAGCACCCCTTTGCTTTTCAATGGGTCTTATGTTCTCATATGCCTACAGCTCAGGTTTTCAACAGTATCTCTCAGCAGAGTTAAATGTCTTTGGAAAAAGAAATAAAATCAAGCCCCCAGAGCTGTAAGTAGGTTAGGTGTCTCGCTCTCAGTGGGAATTAGATATCTTACCTGCCTAGGCATTTTTTTTTAATCTCTCATGGCTCTTATCTGCATCTTTGGGAATTGTAGTTCTTCTGAGAGGCTAGCAATGAATCACTTCTGGAAATAGGTCACAGGCTTTTTTGGAACTTTAAGAATGACCGCAGTCATCAAGCAAAAGGTCTGTCTAGTTCAGTAGCTATACATAGATACGCCTGGGGAAAGAAGTATCCGGGAGGCTGAGTGGAAAGGATGCATAAATACCTGAGAAGGAGACAAGAAACATAACTGGTTTGAAACTGGGGCTTGATTAGTGTTAGGAAGACACGGCTACCTTGGGGTAAGGGATGAAGCCCGCCAAGGGCTAGAAATGGCATCAGGATGGAGCACGGGGTGGTCTGAGGGGGTGGTCCACACGGCTCTGCACTGGACTGGCACTCAGTGAAGTTATTTGTTGCTGGAAAGGCAGCTGAGCAGCAAGATGAGGTAATCGATGGATGACTCAGATGATGTAGGTGAGTCCAGGCTGCAGACTATGTCAGAAGGACCTCATTTGTGGTCTGATCAAAAATTCACTGAGCTAAGTGGGAAAAACACCCCAAGTGCACTGAGCTACCAGGCACAAAGTCAATTAAAATGGTTAGCATGGAAAAGTTATGAGACTGGAAAAGTAATGAGACAAAGTACTAATGGCAATATTGATCAGGTTATGCTATTACCTAGGTCAGTGACACCCTTTCCCTTGGAGCACACATCTATTTTCAGCCAGGAAGTTAAACATTTTATAAATAGCTGTCCTGAGGAAGGGGATCCCAATCTTCTTTCCTCCCAGCAACATCAGGTCCCAAAGCTGTGCCATGTCACATACTGTTTTCAAGCTGTTTGCCTTCCACTAAGGAATAGCTTTACCATAGTAAATTATTATTAAGAGGTAGGAGTTAAAAACCAGTTTGGTCCAGGAAGGAAATGGTGACAGGCAGGTAAGGCAGAAGTATCCCAGAAAGACATCAGTATCATGGAATAGGCTTAGTGCTCTTATGTATCCTCTCTTATCCAAAGACAGGAGGACTTTTTATCAAAGTGAAGGATCAGCTAATGAGAGGAAATGCTCTTTTTTCCAAACAACGTGCAGTTTAGCTTGCAGAATGCATTGCTGTAGGAATCTTCCAGGCCAGGAACTTGGCAGGATATTAAAAACATGCCTAAATAAATAAATGGCTGGCTAATAATAACTTTAAAAAATTGGTTTATATTCTTCTTTATCAGTGCTTAAAAAACCCCTGAGGAATAAATCTACCTGGGAGCAGATTATTTTAGAATGTTGTTGTTTTGGAATTCATCACGTGCTCCTGCTGAAGCATTTGATCACTATTAAGAGCAGGAGAGTAGACTAAATGAACATCTGGTCTGCCACAGTGCCTCCCCGTTCCCATTTACATACATGAGAATCTGACCCAGAGAACTAGGGATTGCCAGCTGTATTTGTATCCATAAACACACAACTGGAACACAAGAGAAAGAAAATCAAGAGAAAAGAAAGAAGATCAAGAGAACAGACCCTTCAAATGAGAAAGAAAATCATCTTCTCAAAATTCAGATTGCCTGTAAAATAGCCATAGTTCACATTCTAGAGAAAGCTGTCACAAAAGAAATTAGCAATGACTTCATTAGCAGTCTTCATATTTCTTTCAGTCACACTTGAATATTTTAGCTTAAGATTCAGAATAGATTTTTAGATATCCAAGACTGTCACTTAATGTACTTATGAATTCATATGATTACCACCTGGGATATAATATAAACTCATGAGATCCTGTCCAGTAAATGCAAACTTACTGAACAACTACAGAACTCATGCAGTTTGCTCTTAATTAATTAGTATTCCTTTAATGCATCTTGCATTTCAGTCAAGAGAGCAAAGCACATGCATATTGAGCCCTATTCAGATGTGCCTGCAAGAGCACACTGAGATGCTGAGCCAAAAAATGCGCACCCCAAAATGGAAGGAGCATGTGCCTATTTGTCTCCAAAACACTTCTCTCTCTGTAAGCAAAGTAACATTTGCACACACAGGAGAGGCCCCCACCTCATCCCAGAATGGGCGCGAGCAGTTGGAAGCAGAACAGTTTATAGGCTCTTTCCCTACAGAAATATGGCCTGTGGATCCACAGCTAAACCTCTGTATGGGGGACCCTATAGAAACAGTGCTCAGAGATAAGGGCAGCAGCCAAAATGAGTCCTACGGGCTCTTTCAAAGAACTGCCGCTACACATATTTTCACACTGATCTCTTCTCGGCTCTGCAGCTATCATTTGTTTAAAGGATCAGGCTTTCTGTCGATTGAAGTGATGGCAAGTTTTTTCCTCCTGTTTTTGAACAGAGCCGATAATGTAAATTTTTACATGCTGCATTTGCCCGCTGAGGCTGGTAGTGTGTTATGTTTGATGATATTTATGTACAAAAGCATAACCTATCGCTGGTTATAGCACAGCTCAGCCTGCCAGGATGGTTCACATTCTGCAGGGAGATTGAATACTTTCCACCTAACTCAATCCTCTAGTTTAATTCGATTACAACCACGGCAACCAAGCACAACTTCCATCCTTGACTTTTTTTTTATGCTGTTAGTGATTGTAACATCCATGAAAGGCCTGGCAGGCCTGGAGACTTGAATGGTTTCATGCACCACGAGGCAGAGAGTGTGAGCAAAGATAACACAAGCTCCTCCGGCTGCAGGCTCGGTGACACCGTATTTTAACAGAGACCAAAGTTCACAGACTGAGGGTGCTCAGCACAACAGCCTGATTTTCAGATGGGCTGAGCCTTTGCTTGCAAAGTCTCCATTGATCCACTTTGGGCACTCTTTTTCCTTCATGTCAGAAATTGCAGATGAAACAACCAGTGTGCTTCATACCACAGTGATAAAAATTTTTGACTGCAGCATTGGACAAATTCAGGAGAGAGGTGTGCCAGGCTGCTGGGTAGGCTGCTGTGGTCCCTAGTACAATATAAGTAATCGCTTTGTTAGTGTTAGGGTTTTTTCCTAAATTGCTTTGACAGAAGCTGGTCTGAATATTTCCAACAAGGATCTGAATGATCTTTTGGGGGACCGCAACAGTTTGCCAGGAGAGCGCCAAAAGACTTCGCTGCGCAGACTGATGGAAATTCATTTGCACACAGTGTGTCACACATGTCACATCTGGCCCAAGACAAGTAACAGGAGAGACAAACGCCCTCCTACTCTTTTAGAGTAATAATAGCAATATAACCTTTTCAGTATTACAACATGCACCTTAGAGAAGACATCCTTAAAAGAGAAGCGTGGTGAAAATAACTCATATAAGTAACATACCTCAGAAAACCCATACCCTCCTGTAACCTTCAGAGAGCAGAGGCTGAGGAGAACACAGAGAAATTAGGGGAAGAGGAGCTGCTGGAGGAAACCCAGCCATTACCCTCACGTGCACACAGGCCATACTGACCTCGGGAGGAGAGCAAAGTGTGTGTGGGGGGGGTGAAGTGGCTGGATGCATTTTTTATTTGCTTTAAGAATCTGGGGCAGAGAAAACTGGTTTTTAACCAAAAAGCAGTGTAGATTATATTTATGAAAGTGTGACAGGTTAATTCTTGCTGTGGTTGTATCTAGATGCTTTGGCTGATTATAGAAAAATGAAGTAAGTCGGAGCAAAGATGTTTAAAAGCAGTATTTAAACTCTACCTAAAATGTTCTTAAACCTCCATTAATATATGCTGGGCAGGAACATAGTCCCTAAAGGCTGCCATTTTAATTAGAAATCCAACAGGAAATGCTGCCTGATGACAGGTATCAAGGCAAAAATCCCCAGAGCTGCAGCCAGGGAGAAGGAGGAGATTTGCACAGCTCTCCTAGGGATATAACATAATAATATTGTAATAGGAATGGTAAGGGTAATAGGAATGGTAATAGTAATAGTTTGACAGGGATGTTGTACATTCAAGCAAAATGCCAGGGTGTCAGAAGAAAGTGCTGCTGTTCCCCCTGTCTCCAGCCGTGCCTCAGAGGTTCAGGCCTGGAGGCTCGTCATCAAGCTGGTAATGCAAAGGGGAGTCCCCCTTCTTATTCACCGAGTAGGGCTTTTCTGTCCTTGAAATGAATCTTTGACACTCTTTCTTGGCAGCAAACCCACACCAACCAACCATCCAAAAGGCATCAGATACTTGCAAGTGCTTTTAAAAGGCCACACCATTCCACAGGCAGGTTTTTATCCTTTGCCCCTGAAAAGGAAGAGGTATTGGATACTGGGTACTTCTCTGTCAGTGCTGGAAGGGACCCAGACATCACTATGGCTTTGCAAGATGCTCACACAAATGTTAACAAAGTCTTAATGAAACCTCTTCTTCTTGTCAGATCATGTGATCCGCAAGTATTTTATTGGTATTTCTCTCCAAAAGGCACATTTTGTGATAGAATTATTGAAACAAAGCTACTTGCTTTGGCCCAATTTTTGCTATGTTCCTTGTGACAGGGCTTTGCTGCTACATCTATTCTTACTTTCTTTTTAGTCCTGATGGGAATGGGACCCACCACTCTCTCCTGCTTCCCTCCTCACAGGTCTGTGAGCCTGGCTTCCTTCACACCAGCATACACAAAGAATAATTCAACCCACTTCAGTTGAAACTGCATGAAGAGAACAAGGTCAAATCACATCAGATGTGGAGCCCAATTGCTCCAGAAAACTCTCTTTGGCAGCAACCAGGATCAGTTCATTCAGAACAAGGCATAAGGAACCTCACATCAGGCAGAAGGATGATAACCCACCTCCTTGGAAGACTTTGCCTGAATGCGTAATAGAGATTGATTTAAACTTGGAAGCAGGAGTGGTTTTTAACCTTCCAAAGCTCTTGTCTACCTTATAACTCGATATACTTATAGCTCATATAAACATCTAAACTGCCCTTGAATTGTGTTGTCTGTGGAAGAAGCTCTGATGGCTGAATACATGCTGTCTGAAAGAGTATTTCCTTGAATGCAACTGGAATTTGCTGCCTTTTCAATTTCATTTACTGCTCCATATCTTTGCTGAATACAGCAGGAAAAATATATACAGCCCTCATCTTTTTCTAGCTCACTTATTACTTTACAGGCTTTTTCTCTTCCCCTTAAAGGAAAGAATTTCAAACTTTTCATTTATTCCAGGTTGTTCTCAATCATTCTCATCAGTTTTCTCTGAATTCACTTTACTCCTACAGTGTAGAAGCAGCCTAGGTAACTAAATTTGGGATATTTTTATCCTCAGTTATCCTACAATGGCCATTTATATTATTTTTTAATGCTTGTCTCCACCCTATGCTCCCCCAGTCCCAGTTCTGCTTTCTTATCCCCTCCAGCAGAGAACCAGCCAGTAAGCAGCTATACAGAAGAAGCTTCTATAAAGAAGCTATCCTATGAAACAGAAATGGAGCTGCTTTAAGCGTTCATATTTACCCTGCTTGGTTTCTTGTTCGGTTTTAAAAGGAATTGAGTCCTTTGGGAATTCACGGATTAACCTGCTCATTCGACCTCTCCTGCCTTGCCCTCTATAGTCTGGATCATTCTTCAACTTCTGCTGCCCTGTCTGATTTAATGACACCTCACTGCTGTGAAAGCCCCCAGTCCAGCAGCAGGAAAATTTGCCCCCATCAGTGTAAGAGGAAATCGGCAGAAGAAATGACGATGGCAGCACTGTAAAATTACCGGGGGAAATGAAGTACATAAAAATGACAGCATTGATCATTCTTTCCAATCCCCTAGCAGCTCACTGCATGCTGCCGCAGCAGAGCCTCCCTTGTCAATACCTCTGAATATTTATTCAGAGAAATTAAGTCCGGGGTAGAATCTGCTTTACCTCTGTGACTGACTGGGCTTTACAAGAGCTATGTCGGCACTGGCTATGTCTACAAATGCTATAGACTATGTACACAGAAGCTATAGCTACTCTGGCAAGCAAGAATGGACTCCAAGCAAGCAATAGGTATGTGGAGCCAGTCTCATGGTACACACTTTTCCATCCCTACCAGTGGCTGCAGCACTGGTACAAAGTACCGACAAAGACCTTAGGAGGGATGAGCATCTAGGATAGGATATCTGCTCCTGGATGGTGTTCAGCCTCAGTCACACTCGATCTGTCCAGACCACATGAATGAGAGCTGTGCCAAAGGTCGGAAAATACTCAGGCCCTCCACCTCGGAAGAAGTAATGCTATGGTGGAGTCTGTGCCTGGATGTGTGCTGGTACAGATGCAGTGCAGATACTAGACAAGCTGGGACTCAAGAAGCGGTTCAGGCTCACGCTCACGCTGAAGTGACAGCAGGAATCGAGAAAGACTGACCTTGCCTTTTCTCCCCCCAAAAAGAGTACTAACAGAGTGGTAAAAGTGTAACACAGGGCTAGATTTCTGCCCTAGAGAGCAAGCCATGCTGTAAGAAGGGATGGAGGAGGGACCAGTGCAGTGCTTCAGTGGTTTGCATTTACTATAATGAGTGCCTTTTCCATGAGCATTTCTAACCTAAGGCAGAATTATTATTAAGTGTCAGCGGTGATTATAAATGAAGCCGGATCCCTGACCCTGTAAAGCTTTGGCAGAGCAAGAAATGTGAATCAGGACACAGGCATGTCAGGCAGAGGATGTAGATACCAGGAGCAGCTGCAACATATGGGATCAGGCAAAGAGAACCAGCAGGGCAGTGGGGACACTCTTCCTAGACAACGTTAAAGTACTCATTTCAGAAAGCTTTCGCACTAGGACCTAATGATTCTCTGTTTTAAATAATACTATTTGTTTCTTTCTTTGTATTGCTTGTGGTGCTTTCCACTCCACAAAGTGAATAGGGAGTTAAGTTGCAGACAAGGAGTTCTGAGAGCAACACAGGGTAAGAAATGCTATTTTCAAACCCGACTTCAGGCAAACTTTGACCCCTTCTCAGACTGCTGTCATCCCAGCAGTCTGAGAAAGGGTGGTGGGATGCCCCAAAAAGACAATGTTAAACTGAGGAGGGGATGAAGCAAATGCAGGACACCAAACTTGACCTCTTCAGATTTTAAAACCTGAATGGGAGAATCCAGACATGAGCTTGATCCACTAGTTTAGGGCTTAGCATAAATTCAAAACCATGGGATTCGATTTCCCAGTTCCATATCCAATACAGTTAAAATCTCACAAGACGGAAGATTTTATCTCCTTTCACTAAACTTACTAGAACAGCACTGTCATATTTCAGAATTTATACACATGGTGGGCAGCTAGTAAGACACGGGAATTGCAGTGAAGTTTCTCTTTGTGACCACTTACAAACTGGTGACTTCCTCAAGAGAACTTGCTCTGAAGCACACAGATGGGTGTGGGCACTCTGAAGAGCAGTAAACAAAATAATCTGAGGGATCAAGTATTTCACAGCCCCAGTGGGAAGACTGAAAATGGCAAGGAGTCACAAACAGATTGTCTGATATCCCAGTTATTAGTTTGGATCTCCCTAAAACCCCAGGCACCTCAATCTCTGACAGAACTGGACTGGTGTCCACATTTTTAACAAATGATTGGTATTTAAATCTGAGCTATGTAACTCTCCCTACCACAGAGACAAGAAATGATCTGAACATCAGGATTTCATTACAGATCCCATCTCTCATCTGTAGACTAAATATCATGGAGGATGCAAACACTTTTGACAAGACTAATGAGAAGAATTTGGCAGTTGTCTCTTCTTCAGATCTGCCGGATGTCAAGAGGGAGGTGAGAAGGAAAGTGCTGAGGATCATTAGGGATGGGGTGAGGGGCATGGAGTAGAACGCATTGGGATGCAATTAGGGAAAACCCTAAATTGAACATCAGGGGAAAATACTGATTGTAAGGCTCCTTTAGCAGCATTAGCTTGCTAAAGGAAAGGTTGGAAGCCACATCATTTAGGGCATCAGAAATCAGGGCTGATACGGACGGAGTACAGGGGGTTTCTGCGAGCTGCTGTGATTGCACCTGGATCTGCCCAACCCAGCGTATCTGCACTATGATTCAGTACACCCAAGGTGACCTGGCAAATCCTTATCATCACAAAAGACATAAAGGGAAGACCAGCAGCGACAGCCATGGACAGACTGGGCCAGCCACAAAGACAAGCGTCTGCCCAGTATGTCCTGTCACCCTCCAGCAAGCCAGCTGGGCTTTGCTAAGTTGTCAGCCCCATACACACAAATATACACATGTACGCAAGATGAAAGGATGTCTCCACTAGAACTGATGACCACGGATGACCTCCAGCTGCCACCGCTCCAGGAATCAAGAAGACCTCCCCCTGGTCAGTCTGTGAACTGGCTGACAGTGCTCTCCTGTAATTACCAACTGCAGGGAGCTTAGCCCTTCGCACCTGGCTTCGGGTCTTTCCAGCAGTAAGCAGAAAAGCGCACAGCTTGCTGTCCTGCTCCCAGGAGGCTCCGGACCAAGGACTCGGAGCGCTCGGCTGCCCTTGCAGTCAAGCCTCCCAGCCAGCCACCTGGTCTGCCACATTTTCGACGCTTTCAACACAGAGTTATGCACTAACTCTCCTCACATCGTTATGTCCCAGGCTTGTTTCCCCACCGCCACCACGGCTTGCTCCTGGCCCTTTCTCCTGCCACTTTTCTGATGCCAGTGCTGGCATCTGGAGTTAGCAGCTGCCTCCTATCCATCAGCACATCCCCTTTTCTGTGCCAGCTGTCAATTAAGCTGGCACATTGGTGCAACCTTCCCACCTTCCTGGCTCCAAAAAGCCATCCACAGTACACTGAACTGCCAACCTCAGAGGCAAGGAGCTGGTTGTTAGCTGTCAGGGTAAGCTTTGGACCATCTGCAAACAAGTGATGGGAACAAGAAGCCACTGTGTGGGGTGCTGATGCCCAACCCTCGTGCCTTGTCTGGAACAAAATATGCTCTGTCCCTTTTAGCTTGGTCTTTCCACTGCAATCACTGTGGAAATATCTTCTTCCCCCTTTTCTATCTGAAAGAACTCTCAACGGAATAGTTTCTCCCCCCTTCCAAAACAGTACAGGAAGTTTTGGGGTGGTGTTCTAGGAAGAAGGGAACACATGCAGGCAACTTTTCCTCCAAATGACCAGAAAAATTGCTAGCTAATCAAAACAGGTGCTGCTTCACTCAAATGACTGATTGTAGAACTGGCTCTTCTCCCTTCCCTCATCCCCATTAGTTGATCAGGGTCAAATGCTGGGCTCTGAGGCTGCTTCCCCCTCCGTCTGCTGCTGCTGGCCAGAGGCTGCAGAGGTAGGAAGGAAAGTCTGAAATGAGCAGCACATCCTGCAGCTAGCAATCGCTCAGGCTGGGGCAACATTTATCAGGCAGGGAAATGGCAGAGCATTTTCACCCTCAGGAGCTTGCTGCGCTGCACTTGTAGCCCAGTTTGCGTGAATGCAAAGAGCAGGGACGAAGCTGCAGTACAAGCCTCCACAGGGGCTATGCAAATTTCACCAGGGCCCATGGTATTCAGTGGAGGTATGATCCTGCTCTGACATGTAAGGTCCCCCCCTCCCTGGTGCTATTGATATCCAGACTAGGGCAAAGTCGGCAGAGATACGTATGCATTTTTCTGCACTGCTGGTGAATCTTTAAAAGGAGGAGGGATGCCTCTCCCATGACTGTGCATGGCTGGTTTAGTGGATGCACTGCTGCAGACAGGCTGGAAGGCAGGTCCAGAGAGCTTCCTCTTTTCAGCAGCAGATGGAAAGCTGCTGCCAGCTGCTGCAGGTCCCCAGTCAGCACTCTGTGCAGCACGTCCACATCTGAAGGCTGTAGATAAGGGGAAAGTGCTTTGCGATAAGGTCCCTTTTAAAGGAACCATCTCCTGTAGGAGCTTGCGGCATGCTGTGCCTCGGGAAGGGGGGAGGAAGTGGAGGGTAAAGCCAGAGGAGTATGTTCCAGCCTGGCTCCAGACCTCATCGTCTGCATTCCCAGCACTCACAGCGAGCCAGCATGGAAACTGGAGGGTTTTTTCCATCTTCTTAAAATGGGCTGTGTTCTTACTTCTCTGCCAGCTGCTAAAATGACCTTGAAGAGGGCAAGGAGAGGGGCAAAAATCTGTACTATGAGAAGCATCATCATCATATGCTTGCATCTCATCTCCAACAACGTTACTGCCATGGGTCATGACAGAAGCTCCAGGAAGGATTCCTCAAGTTCCCCTGAAACATAGCCGAACTCTACCCACACGCACTCATGGGATGCACTGTTTAAGGCAGCAAAGCAGCACGGAGCTGCGATCTGCTACGCTCACTGCTACATGTTCACCCCTCTCCCTCATAGTGGATAGAAGAGAGATCTCCCCTTTTGCTTTCCATGCTGGAGAAGCCAATCTCTTCCCCCTCGGCATCAGCAAAGACCAGCTCCCCACTGCCTGGCCCACTTGTTCTCTGTGGACCAAAGCACAGTCAGACCCTGGCTAAGTACGGCAATTTACTGCATTGGAAAGTAAGTAGTCCCGTGCACAGTATACAAGACAATGCTGTAAGATGAACATCTCAGAAAAAGTGACAAGGTATTGCTACTTGACACATTTAAAACTTATCTGACAACAGCCCTTGAAGATCAAACTGACAATTCTGTGCCAGGACAGACTAGATGATGCAGCAGGCCTTCCCCAGCCCTCGTTTCTCCTGTCTCATTTCACAGAAGCTCTCCTCATTGTGCTTTCCTCCCACCCTGCTGGCCTTCCTCCATATTTCTTTCACATTCCAGAGCTGGACTAGATCTGCCTTATGCTCAAGACAAAATACAAACATGTCTTTCAGGTCTGGAGGGAGGAGAGCTAAAGGGAAAAGTTCTTATCTGTCCTTCCTCATACCTACAAGCTTGAGGTGATTTACCAACTGAAAAAAGCAGTTGGTAAGATGCCTGCGCATCCTGGCAGGGAACAGACCTTTGGGGAAGTGCTCAGAGCGCAGGGGAAGCAAGGCTCACCCACAGGCCAGGCCTGTGGGGAGGGGGAAGAGCTTGCTGGAGAAGGCACAACCAGAATCACACATATTTTTTTCCTCTCTCCACCTGTATGCAAATGACAGCCCTTTTTATCCTTTCTATGCGTGAAAGAGTAATATAGAAATAGAGAGGAAGGCGATCACGGCACAAGTTCCCCACAACGCCTTAATGGCTCCACTTTGCATTTCCCGTGAATGGTCTAGCACAAGACAGAGATATAGGGAGCTATAGGGAGAGTGAAGAAGTGCTGTGCTCATGTGATACCCAAAGTTCATCGGTACATTACAACACATTTACACAAACCCACCAGAAGAATATCCCCCTCCAGCTGCAGGGGATATTGCCAGCCTGCAGGGAGTCCCTGGAGCCCCCCTAGCTTTCTCTAGATGGTCTTTTCAGATATCCCTGTGGCACATAAGGGCCATGGTAAGGCTCTGCCAGTCAAGCCATTTGTCAGGGCTGCTCCCAAGCTTTTCTGACCTCTGTGATGTGCTGTAACAACTTCCTGGCGTAGCAGAGGCACAATTCTCCTGACCCACCACTTGTATTTTTCAGACAAGATCTAGAAGTATGGTGAATTTAGGGGGGAGGGTGTTGCATCCCTTTAGCACTGAAAGGGGAGAGCTTTCTTAGTGACGTGGTCGTGTTGACATGTCTCATCTCCCCCAGGTACATCCTTCTACTTGCAGAAATCCGTTAGAGCTGGGCCTACTAGATGGGACCTTTTTTGGGTGGTGGTGACAAGAGGACAACTGGAAATTATTTCTCTGCTGAGGATCTTTCATTGGGGATCACTGCTGGGCCTGGACGGAGGTCTCTGTACTTTGGCTGCACAAAGTTTTTATAATTAACTACACAATTTCAGCTTAATTCTTTGTAGCATCAGAAAAAGCATACGCACTGTTGGGATAAAGTGGAATTAGTGAATGTTTGGGTGATGCACACTGGAGAGGACTGTAATCAACCCTATTCGAGGGACAGCCTCTCCAAACTGGGCTGCACTGAGACATAGCAAATCAAGAGGAATTAACACTCGGCAGTTTGCTGGGTGAAAAAAAAAATATATAAATAGGAAAAAAACCAAACACAGCTGCTGCGTCTTAACTGCTCTCCACCCCCTCCAGGGACTTGAGGAAGAGCAGGCCTGTCAGCTGCTTTAAGGGACATTATCCTCACAGTTTCTTCCCAGTGTTTACAAGGAAGCACTGCTGCTGCTTGTTTGATTGCTTGTCACTGCCAGCGCAGAGAGAGGTTCTCTCAAAGTTCACCCTCCACAGGCTCCACCACCCGAGAGTGGAGCCAGACCTAAAGTGATCCTACGCAAGGGCAGACTCCCAGTTGCTCCCTCTTCCCTGGGGTACGGCTCTGTGCACACTCGGCACTGGGCAGCGTTTTGCAGTGTGACTTCTCCTCCCTGAGCTCGCTGCCCAGTGTTGCAGCTCTCTCCTCCACTAATGTTGCACCAGTCACAATTTGCCTCCAGCCACCTTCAGGTCCTGGCCCATACCTAACTCACTCCTTAACTCAAGCTTTCCCCTTGAGCTCGTCTCTTTCTACTCCAAACCCATTTACACACTGCACAGACTATCATCCTTTCTTGATGAGCTGTCCTGGCTGGATCCAAACTTGAGAAACACATTCCCCAACCTTCTCCCAACCTTCAGGGATCAAAGATACAGAGTAACCATGAGACCATCCTCTTCTGTGCTCATCTACCTTGATGACCACAACCAAGTCAACAGCTCAAGGGAGAGGGTATCACAGAATAATGAAAAGCCGCATGAGACAATAGGGTGGGCTAAGATAAAGACATGTACGTCCCACATTGGGTTAGGGCTCTCATTCTGTAGAAGAGTTGCCCCCCCCCAGCCCTGGAGGCAGCACCTGCCAAAGGGGACATAGCAGAGACATATGCGTTTATGTCATATCTCAATGGGATTGCTCAGGGTCTGTGTCAGAGCAGATGCCAGGCCTCATGGCATCTCAGCAGTGTGAATGAACTGCAGCTGTTTAAGAGCTGTGAGGTGGCTACATTATTATCTTCATTTTATGGAAAGGAACATTGTGGGACTACAGGCAGGTAGCTTATCCTAAGCCCAGAAG
Source organism: Aramus guarauna (assembly GCA_013400195.1). Classification (NCBI taxonomy): domain Eukaryota; kingdom Metazoa; phylum Chordata; class Aves; order Gruiformes; family Aramidae; genus Aramus; species Aramus guarauna. The sequence continues at coordinate 797,844 of VXBL01008569.1, forward strand.
GAAGCCAGAAGAATAATTCTGGTGGTTCTGCTTTCAGATCACATCTCTCACTCTCTTTTTCCAGCTGACACGAAAGGCAGAATGTTTCCTGCGATCAGCCCCTCCCTGATTTCTGGTTTCTCCCTCATAAACACTGGATGAGCAAATGGCGAAGATACAACCACTAGTGGTTCAGTGGGGAACTGCCTGCTACGTGGCTCTGCCAAGGTAGATAGAGCCACCACTGCCATTTTACACTGTCAGGGAAAATAGTTTTGTCTTTAGATTAAAAAGCCAAAGCCCACAGTCTTCATTTCCCTTTCCATATGCAAACATATCCTTGCATTCTGCCCTTGACCAACCAAATCGTGCAGAGAACAACTGAGGTGAGAACTGAGAGTGCTGCATGGTCCAGGCTCCTCTGCGGCTGACCCAGCTCAGCACTGCACAGCGTGTGGCCGGCTGCCACCACCCGTCCCTCCGATGCTGCAGTGCATCCAAAGGCAGCACTGCTGAGTCACGCACCGAGTTGCTCAGGGAGCCTTGGGGCTGTCTTGGGCTGCTCTGCTCTTTGGGACCCTTGTGCCATCAATCTACTACAGGAAACTTGAAACAAGGGGCCCCAATGAAATGTTCTTCTCAACCTCTACGATAAAAAAAAAAACAGTCACAGGGCATTCATTAGGGAGAGAGGAACAACTCACGTTTACCTGAAAGAATCAAAAAAGTAGAGCACTTCTACTTTCATGAACATAAGAGAATCACGATGGGTAAGGAGGCAGCACAGTAAGCCTGAGCTGAAGATTTTTATTGTAAAGTGTTATCCTTAGTCTGCAAGGATTTTGCATGTGTCACCAGACTAAAATACCATATGTGTGGTGCAACCCACTTCAGGAAGTGCCAGGGGTAGGAGAGGTGGCATATTAATCAAAAACAGGGCAATTACCCTACTTTCTTCAATTTTATGGCACGCTCTTGTTGAGGAACTTCTGGACAGACATTTTCCAGCTCACAGCTCTGGCAGCTGCTGCTCTGCAGGACTTCTTGCTTAGGAAAGGGAGAAGACACAAGGGATGAATAGTTACCAAAATATCCCCGACCATGTGGGAGTACAGAAGGTGACAGACGCTGGAAGAGCAGAGAACGGGGGACACGCGCTCCTTGGAACAAAAAACTGGGGTGAAGATCAGCACCGTCAACAAGACATCAGAATTCTTCCCCAGTGAAGTGGTGCTGGAATGAAATGAATAACAAGGTTCTTGTACTGCAGTCATAGATGTATCTCCAAGTCCTTTTCCAAGAAGGTAATATGGGAAATTTTGCCATATACTGCAAAGAGATTTCAGAAACATTTGCCATTCTAATGTAACTCTGGGAATGTGGAAATTGCCTCATTCTTTTGTCTAGCCCTTGGAGTATTCCTGCTTAATCAAAACTGGGAGAGAGAGGAGTTAAAGTAGAAGAGGAAGCTTAAAAATATGCATCTTTATGAGAGAAGCAAGAATAAAATGTCATCTCTCAGCCCTGAAAAAGTTACCACATTGATTTCTGCTTCGTAAAAATGAGGTTAAGTTGAATGCATTAAGCTGGCAAACTGGATAATTGCATGTCCTGAAACTGTCTTCGAAACAGCTCTTTTCGCAGCAGTGCTCAGAAAATAACTTCATCAATAAGGCTCTTGCCCTTTAAACCTTCACACTTCTCTGTGCTTTGCTCAGGATTGAAGCTTGTCCTTCCTGAGAAAGTCGTCTTATTCCTTTCACCTCAAACTAGTGGGGAAAGTAAGGCTGTTTTGCATTATATTAGCATATTTCTGGCAAAAAGAAAAGAGGATGAAAAACAAACATGTTCTCAGGGCTTGGTCTTTCCAGCTCTGGTTCCCCACACACAGTGTGCTGCAGAGTCTTGCGCTGTGGCTGGCAACTTTCTCTCTAGAGTGGAAGTGAGAATTGCTCAGAGCCAAAGCTTGGCCTCGGGTTTTGCTGCCTTGTAGAAGAGCGTTCCTTCTCTCCCCAGCCAGCCTGGCCAGGGTCAGGCCCTTCCTGCCAGCTGAGCCCTTGTGTGGCCCTGCTGGCAGGATGGATCCTGACCTTTCTGCATGGCTGACATTGCCCTATCGCCCTTCCTCAGCGCACAGCACCTTTGAAAGGCAAGAGTTTGCCTTCAGCTACCTTGTTTGCAAGGCAACGCATATGAATTCTTCAGCTCACGCTATTATCTAGCGGTGGTGCTGGAGGCTGAGGTCTGAACACTGCACTCCATCCTAGTGAGCTTTGTCTGGGAGAGGGATTCAGGCTTCTGCTCTGCCTTGAGCTCCACAACACAACAGCACTTGCTACCGGGTGTTGTGTCTACAGACAGCGAGGTGTACTGCTGATGGGTTGTTCTCTCCCATCAGCCCTATCCACTTACTAGAATAAAATGGACTAGGTGTGTACCCACTACCATGGTGCATTCCTCTGGAGTCCAGGGATGCCTCAGAGTCCCCACCAGCTTCAAGGGGGGAGACAAACAAAGCAAACCAGACAGAAGAAGCCACACACAAATCTAAAGAGCTGGTCACTTACAGATTCTTTTCCAGAATCGAAACCCTTAATTATCCCTGCGAGTGGGGTATTTTTCTCTTCCTGCTAGCAGAGCTTTGCTCTCCCTTTCGCTCCAACTCCAGCAGGAGCAGCTGTTCGTGTCTCCATCTGGCGCTTGCCCTTGCCCAGTGACTGGCTCAGAGCACATGAGGATGCTTTGTGGGGAGATGAAGTAACTGACTTCAATCACTCTTGGCAAAAAGTAACTCCAGGCTACTGTGCTCCTTCTTACGCTCCAAAATCTCCTCTTCTTCCTCTCCCACTAACCAACTTGGTTTTTTTCCCTTTGATCCTATTTGGGCCAGACTCCTGCTTCATTCACACAACTTACGGAATCGGCATGTTCCTTTCCAACCCTGTCTTGCTAAATACAAAAAGTGAGGTGAGAAAACGCTGTTCTCTTCAGCTACCTCATTAAAGTTTTTCACTTGATATGAATGCAATCAATAGTGCCTTCCTGGAAAAAGCTTCAACGTGAGGAGCAATTAATTTGCTACCACTTGCCAAGGCTAATGTACCTTAGACACACTGGCCTTGAAGTATTGGGTGAATTTGGCAGAACATGATTCCCATACCGCTAAAAGTCAAAACCAGATTTGGCATTGGATCAGCACCCAAATGGTAACAGGAATCTCCCTCTGAATGGCTTCAAAAGCTGTATTGGCTGTTCCTAATATCAGTACTCTATATACGTACATCACGTATACACCATATGATCTGTAGACACAAGGCTCAGCCCTGGCTATGCAGAACACTGTGCAGGGGCATATACACAACCTGAAGTGCTCCAGTCCCGCTCCATGGTGGGTACAGCCCCTTCAGGCTGGCCTTCACAGTGCTTTTTCTATGGGGCACAGCCCTATTGAGGCATGAATCACAGGATTTTTCTGTGAGTCAGAAGGCTCCCAGAAGTTTTCCTTATACTTTGCAGTCAGAGTACAGGGTTCTCCAGGGCCCCCTCTCACTGTTACGGACGTACTTCATGTAGGTCACAACCCTTCCATAAGCATGTCATGATGCTATATGACAGCAACACGGCAAGATGTGTCAGTATGCTGAGGGTCCAGGGTCCCTACATCGCTGCAGCCGGAGCATGCCTCATCAATAAAGTGCGAAGCCTCCATGGTATTAAATCTTAGAAAATGACACTGATTGCAGGAGGAATCTCCTCGTGCCAGACTCTAGCACTTCTTTGAGGACCCTCTGTTATTGTAACACAACAGCAACAATAAAGCCTGCCAGAAACCCCCCTCCAAAAACAATGGCCTGACAAAAAATGACAGGCAGCTGGCAAAATATGGGCATTGAGCTGCAGGCAGCTGGTGCTGGCAGAGAAATACAGAGACGTGAGCTCCCCGAGAGAAAGGCAAACTTACCACAGTGTCCAGTGAAGGGACACGTAAGGAGTAGGCTAGGAGGAGTCTGAGGGAAGAGGAAAATGAAAGGCTGGAGCAGCAACCAGCTATCGCAATGATATTAGAGATCATTAGGAGATCAGCCTATCTCTTTTGAAAAACTTTACAATTCCATCCCAGCATAAAAGCCCAGACTGACGGCCCTCGTGGCACAAAGAACCAGAGGCTGGGCACAGGCAAGACCCTCTTATTAACACGCCTTACACCCTGCTCAGTGGGGACTTCACTTCGGGTGTCTGGGGAATTTAACCCCATTGCTGCCACTGCAGGGAGCCTGAGGCTTACCAGGGCCAGTCCCCTGGATGATTTTGTCACACAGACACCTGTCCACTAAGAACAGATCAGAGAAAAACCATCCACGAGACAGCAAATGACTTTGCTACATGCTGGATCTGAACTACTGACCTAGAAACAAATGGCTCCATGCCCTAATCCCAAACCCTCAAGCCATCTATTCCCCCTATCATGCCATCCTGTTGACAGAAGACACATTAAGCACTGCCAGAAGGTGACTGTAAAAAAATAAAAGGCTTTTTCCTTTTTATGGCAACCTCTGTAGCTGCGCAGCTATTCAAATATTTGCCTGGCTCCTTATAATTCATTATAACTCATTTTTTTATGATACTCTTTTTGAAACTGTATTCCCATTGCCCAGGTGGGAAGCTTAATTTGCATTATAGCAGTGGAACTTCATGTTAAAGACAAACGCCACCAGAAAAACTTTTTGAGGTTTCTTTCTCCTGAAAGGTAACATGGCACAGGGCAGGGGATGGATCACTAGCTGCCCACGGGCAAGTGAGGGAAAATGCAATGTCTGCACAGGAATGGAGAACATCTGTTTCCTTCTGTTGTCTGTCCTCCATCCGGACAAATGAAAACAGTTCAAGGTAAAAGGCTGTGGTAAAATCTTGAACTACCTTCTAATATGTCAACAAGAGCTTTGTGCCATCGATTTCAAGTGCAGACGGGATTTACTCTAGAAGGGAAAGGTGCCCAAGTTTTGGGTCACTTGGTGCAGTGAGAATGCAAATTACTGTAACTTGCATTATGGTTTTAATAAGCTCCTATAATGACATTAAAGACAAATGCTTGATAATGCTGCCTTCAAAAATGAGGTAATGCAAATTTAGGAAGAAACCCAGCCCATTCTCCCCCTCCCTGACACATTACCAGTGTTTGTTGAGTCTGATTTTACTCAAGGGTGGCCAGAGGTTTTAATGAGTTACTCTCATGGGTCTGCCTTGCTATTTAACACGACAGAATTGCAAATCATATCGATAAAAAATCTGCTAAGCTATTTTGAACTGTTCATGGAATGGGAGCCTGCTGTGCTACTGAAGAATAATCATTTTGCCCGGCTCCTCCCCTCTCAGGATCCAGTTATGCATTTGGCCTAACATTACATCCCCCAGGCCACTAGCCACATTATTTTAATTTAATTTAAGGAAGGCTACAAATAGGTCAGAAGAAACTAAGGGAATTAGCTGTTCAAATCAAAACAAAAATAATTTGGGAGCCATATTCTCACAGTCTTTGGAAGCTCGCTCCTAGTCCTTCCACATAGGCCCTCTAGCTTTTCAGTCAGTTTTCTGAATATATCTGAATCTTCCTAAAGTGATGTCATCTTTCAGATCATGTAATCTAAGTCCAGTAACAGACCCGAGAAGATGCATTACCTCCATTCTAAAACATCTATGTAATATGGAAACTCAAGGGAAGACAAGGACAGCATTCAGGAAGCTTTTCAAGTTTTCATTGACATAATAGTTTGAAAATCACCAAATTGTCCTTTTCTTCAGGTTTCAGCTGCAAAATTGAAAACTATATTTTTTTCTGACAAAAATCTGAAAAAATCCTCTCACTTATGTTATTTGTGATACATATCAAAACCAGTTAGTTCCTTTCCTTCCCATCATAATCCCTCACATAAATTCAGAGATCAAAATATTTTGGTTACCTTAGCCTATGTGCTATTTAGAAACCAATTTATAGGAGTAGGATTTTACTGTTGTTCCAATAAATGTTCCTTGTTCATAAGGGAAAATAGTTTGATCTTAAATGTGGGTTACTGCATTATGGCACCAAACACGGGGTTAGATGCTGTGCATAAAATAGGGAAAGTTCAGCAAATTGCTCTTAGAAAAAAAAATTCAATCATTTTTGCCCATGAACACCTAAAGAGTTGAGGTTTTTTTTTTGTCTAACACAATCTGAACTGCATTGGTTCATTTTGATTGAGTATAAGGGTTACGTGGTATTATTCTGCTTTTATTTTTTCTGCTGGATGACCTTGGGATAAGGTTTGTAGGATGTTAATGTTCAGAGTCTGCTTTCTCTGAACAGTTTATGGGAAACAACAGTGTAAAGGCCTAACTCCCTGACTCCATGAGTGACAATGTGCCTCCAGGTTCACATGGCCAAGAACCACAGACCAACCCAGATACCCTGAAGAGCTGTTGAAGTGGTCCAAAGGCTGAGATGACGAGAGCTTCCCTGGGTATGACCAAAGCATGAGCCCCTGTGTTTGTTCCAACCCTGGCAGTACAGCTCCACAGACTATGCCAGCCCCCCTGGATCTCTGCTTATGGACTTGGTAACTACCAGACGCTGAAGTTTATAATATGATATTCAGGCAAGCTAGGCTACAGCCAGTGCAAGTATGCCTTCCTACATTGCAATCAAGCTTCCTACTGCAGGGTAGATACAGCAGACACTTCAAAAAGACTCTATTTATATTCTGCCCTACTGGTAAATTCCTCCGTTGGACCACTCATGCAAAATGGATAATGCAAATGAAACTGCTACATTTGGAATTAAGCTTATTTTCGTACTCCAGTGAACATGAGTGCATTAGATTGTTTTTCTTCTTTTTTTTTTCTTTTCTTTTTTTTTCTTTAGGTTGTTTGCCCAGCTGTAGTCCCCAAAGCACTTGTTTCAGATCTGGGGGAGGATGTCAGAGTAGTCCGCTGCTGAGCCAGAATGGTGCAGGCACTTCAAACCACTGGCTCTCGAGCCCACAGACTCATGACTAGCATTGATCTGGAACTGATGAGTGGCTGGCTGTTTTACAGCATTGCAGCCTTAGAGAAGGCTGCTCTCTCCTCACTGCAGGATGAGTGATAAATTCATGCAGAGCATGGACAATTGCAGGGGAAGAAACAGAGAGGCTCACTGTGAACTCAGGAAGTGACCACTTATCCTGGTACTCACTCAGAGTTACACTAATGCACAGATGTAACGTTCATCTAGGAGGCAGAGTAAGTAGATTAACATCTCTCTGTATGCTGGATCCCCCTCTCCTCCTTACCCAGGACCCAGAGTCTCAGCACTAGTTATAAGCAAGGCTCAGTACAGGTCAGCAGGGATGCTCTACCCAGACACAACACAGCACGCTGCCTCTCTGACTAGTCCACCCACCTCTACTAACTCTGCCTCAGACTGCCCTATACACATTCCTGTAGTTCGCACACATACTCTTCTCCAATGGATCAGCGTGCCCTACTCACAAGTCTTTTTTAGCTTACCTGGTCATATACAAAGAGCCTATGAGAGAAGGATATTGCCTAGCAGACAAGACATACAGTGGGATAGTGTGGGGGAGCAAAGGAGAACAGAATTCTTAAGTAACCCCCTCTCCCAACAGCCCTCCTCTAACTCTGCACAGCAACCTGTCCCTTGCATACACCCAGAGTAAGTCTAGTCCAACGCTGCCTCATCCTGCAGGAATTAATGCTTCCAGATCACCACTGCTGATCTGTGCAGTGAGGAAAGATTCATATGAACTTTCAGAGATGGATCATCTATAGGCACTTCAGAGGAAGAGGAAGAAAGACCTGTCAGTGTGGTTCTGAGGAGCACAACCATTTACTCCCCATGCAAAGATAAAGAACCACTTTTATTCCCTGTCTCCTTGTTGCTCGGTGCATGCACCGCATGAACGACAAGGGATCGCCCCTTCTCTCTGTTTCCCTCCCTGACTTGAGAAGGTGGAAAACCTCCTAGTATACTCTCTCCTGGAAACTGCTGCTTGGGTCGAGCCCTGTTTGAAAAAAAGACTATCATGTTTGCTGTGCTGGGCTCTGCAATGCATAACAGAGTCTGCATTGCAGTCTCAAACTGCAATCCAACACCATCTGTCCCCTTCCACTTGCAGCACTGCACCACTCCAGGGAGTCTNTCTAGAGTGCACCTGGTTGTGCTGTCCCCCGATACCCATGGCAGGCAGCAAAAGGGCAAAACACCCCACCTATTTGTATTACCAGCCTGAAACTAGAAATGGCTGCTCTGTGAAGCCGTATGAGAAGCAAGACAGGGAAGGGGTGCTGATTTGCTTTCATTTCATTATTTTTTAAAACAAATTCAGTACAATCAACAGCAAATATACTTAAATCCTCTTCAACCACCTCATGGAAAGGAAGTCAAGGAGCAGAGACAAGCAAGCATGGAGCTCTGCACTGCTGTGGCTACATGTAAATCTGTAGGAAGGAGCTACTTAAACAACAGCCTAAGCCACCAACTCGCATTTCCTGAGCCTTCTTGGATTAGAGGACAGAGAAGCAATGCAACCAAGGGACAAGACAACAGACCTGGAGATATTTCATTGCTCTGCTCAGTCTCTGACTTCCTAAGTCATACTGGGAAAGACGCTTCTGCTTTATTTATCTCCACCTCTCTATGCACTTCCTGCCTGCCTGTGCTATGAAGCAAAATTAACCTAGTAGGGAATTCTTCAGGGCTGCAGCCGTCTCTCCCTATACGTCTGTACAGCACCTTGCATAATGTCATCCTAGACTTCAACACAGTGTTACCCTCTGCTGTAAGTGAAGCATTCACAAATTATGACACCACAAAGATGAAGCCTGAAATTTGTAAAGTATGCACCAGTGCTCTCCCTCTGAGTCTGTGATGCTGGAAGGAGGAAACAGTTCAGCTCTGTCATGAATTAGCGTTCTGACAGCTCGGTGCAATCTCGCCATAACTTGCATGGCTGCTTTCCCTTCACATTCCCAGGAGCACACTCGGCATTAGATCATACTCTGCATCAGGCTGTGCTCCAAAGCAGAAAAGAAAGTATGGGGAGGAAGATGAAATTGCCTTGACCAGCTTTCCGTGTCCGGAAAATATGCTCCTGATACGTGAGGAAAGCTGCAGGGAGCTTTCTCTCTGCTTTGGAGAGCACACAGACAGGAAAAAAAATAATTAATTTTCAAGCTCCTTGTTGTGGCTTCATTCACATTAGGCCTGACAACTCACCCTGCGTATTGGAATTCCCCTGGGAACAGCACAGGGTCCAAGGGTAGAGGGGCTCTTGTTTTTCACCAGACCTTTATGTCTTTAAACAGACCCTATTTGTCTGCAGATTGCTCTTCTTTCCTCTTCCCCTTAACACGGTGTCAGAGAATTTAGAAAGCAGGAAGGTTATAAATACATCCCCAAGCCATTTATTCAAGAGATAAGCATGTAAAAGAAGAAGTTGCTTGGGTAAACAAATGCCACAGGTTCTACAAATCAGGTGTCTCTAGACCTTTCCTCTGAGCTGCTTCTGGACATTTTGGGGCTCTGAGGGGGCAAGACTCCGCTGTCTGGCTAACCGCTCCCCTCATAGGCAGCTCTGTTAACTACACACTTCTGCACGAGGTCCACCTGTACTTACTCTCCTCCCAGCCCACACATCATCTCCACAGATTATATATATTATGATCCTGAAGCAGACAGAACAATCTCAAGTGACTAAGTAACAATATGCTGAAGACCCTCTCGGGAACCTGCTAAAAGCGAAGCATTAGACTCAAGACACAATTCTTTAGCATTCACACTGGGATAAAGTAGGAGAATGGGCATTCAAAGAAAGCACTTTTGTGTAATACCAGCATAAGTGGAGAAAAGATTTAGGATGCAAGTGCATCACAGCCTCTGCTCACCTCCTCCCACTGATGAATATAGCGGATGAGCCGGGAGAGCCGCAGTAGCCGCAGGAGGCTGAGGATCTTAGTGAAGCGCACGATGCGCAGTGCCCGGGCTGTCTTGTACACCTCAGAATCAATGCGGGTTTCAACGATCAGGAAGATGTAGTCCACAGGGATGGAGGAGATAAAATCCACCACAAACCAGCTCTTCAGGTACTTCATCTTGATCCTCTGTGGGTCTAGGATGATCTCTGTGTTGTCCTCCACCACAATGCCTGTTCGGAAGTTGAGGACAAGGTCGATGAGGAAGAATGTGTCTGAAACCACATTGAAGACAATCCATGGGGTTGTATTTTCATCCTTGAAGAAAGTGATGCCCACAGGGATGATGATCAGGTTCCCTACCATCAGGAGCAGCATGGTCAAATCCCAATAAAACCTGGACAGCAAGACAGAGACATGTGAGATCAGCTATAGAGTGGGAGATCAGGGAGTCCAGGTCAACAGAACTAATGTGCTTTATACATCTCTACTGTCATTCATTCCCTATGCTCTGCTCATCTGCCTGATGTACTCAGAGTGCACAAGCTGCTAATTAAGTACTCAGTATCATAGGAACACTCATCTTCTGGCTTAGAGGGTTCAGAAAGGAACTGAGTACGTGGCTGGACAGGCCCACTTGAAAACTTTGACTGGGACTTCAGAGCCACCCAACAAGTGACTGAGATACTTGCAGTTACTACAGCGACTGTTAGGTAAAGAGAGAGAGAACAAGTATTTGGAAGGCCTCAGAGTTCGTATGCCAGTAAAGCCATTGGAGGTTAAAATCATCAGGCTTGCTCCTGCTGCCTGATCCTTCTTTAAAGTAGCTAGCATTTGGATCAGGACTGAACTGGAGACACCGTGCTGTGATCTACAGTGTTCAGTTTAGATTTCTTGCTGAGCCAAGCTTACACTGAGCCTGGACTTTAGGAGTTCATTTCACAGTCTGTAGACTCCTCTGTTGTACAGAAATGATCAATATAGATCAGAGTCACGTCTGGAAATATCTGTTTCATTTCTAAAGTAAGCAGCAACAACATTTAACTACTGCTCCATGAAGCACAGTCTCCAAGAAGCTTATCTTCACTTTAGTGGCACGTCAATATTATTCAGTGGGCCTTACAGTAACATTCTTTTTTGTTTTTGAAGGCACACACAGTCTGAATACAGTTACTAATTTATTTGTTTGAGATTTTTTAACAAACCAAACCAATATTAATGTAAAAGAGACACAATCAACAATGTTGCCACAACTCACCCAGAGCAAGGACTAAAAACTTTTCTGGGTCTCATTCTTTGTTGAGGAGTCTCACAAAGGAGCCTCACTGCCCAACACCGTGGTGCTCCAGTCCCCTCCAAATGTTTCACATGTAGAGATGCCAGTGTATTGTGGTTTCATACTGCCAAGTTTTCATCAGCTCTACACAGTATACTACAGGGCGGCTACTATAATATTGTGAGGTATCATAAATAACTTGTATTCAGATGCACTTGTTACAGCAAATGAGCAAAGTACACAGAGCAAACCGACTGTCAGGTCTGGTTGCTTAACCAAGGAAGATGCAACATTGAGAAAGCTGCAGTGGTGCTTCCAGTCAGTCACACGAACTAGCACAGCTTTTATTTTATTATTAATCTCTTGAGTACCAAATAAGCCTAACTTCCTAGACCATAAAAAAAGTGACAGCAAGTTAACACAAGAGAGAGAATTGAGCCTTCCTTTAAACCAATCATATCAATAGCAGTGAAGTCAACAGAGTGACTCTGGATTTACAATGATGTAATGAAGTAAACTTGGGTTTGCTGAAGGACACACACATGCTGCTTTTTTGTCTGACAGATTACAGTCAAAATCACTGACATGTTTTAGGAAAAATAGATTTGCCTGAAAGATCCTCAAAATCTAGCTTGGGTAAGAGCTGTTCAGCTTAAGCTTGGGCCTTGGACCTGACTGAGCTGCTGCAGAACAGTATCACTATAGTGAGGCAACTACACCAAATTGTTAAACTCAGCAGGAAAACAAAAAGGGCAGAACATGCCTTAAAAGCCTTCTCTGTATAGATTCTCTCTCCTTGTTAAGAACGTAACACTTGAAAGCACCTAAAAGCATATTTAAGATTCCAGCTGTTACACATGTACAGCCAGTCACAAACGTGCAGCACACCAGCAATTCTCAGAAACATTCAGCAGAGGTGGATGGGCACTGACTTCGGTATGAGCAAAGTTATCCACTAACAAGGTTTCCAAAAATGTAATTAACTATCTCTTTCTTGCTCTCAAGGTGCCATGCCCCTGCAGGCAAGGTAGCATGCAATCCTTCACTTAGTATAAAAGTACAGTTGGTGCTGGTAGACACTCAGCAATGAGATTTGTCCATATGCTGCTAAGAGCAAGGCCATGTCACACAGTAATACGCGTTAATACTGTATAAACCCATGTTGTGGTCTTCCTTATTAGGGGCCTGAGATGATGCTGCAGCTTTCCTAGTCAATTAATCTAGATAATCGCACGATGGCAGGAAGTCTGGAAGCAGTGTGTATATTATTATCGAAAATAAATAACCTCCCAGCCATCTTTAATTTGCCTTAGGGGATACAGAAGGAGATATGCACAAAGAAAATTACTTTTCTCAAGTTCCAAATTAATGGCATGAGACAGACATGGCCAGACATGCAGAGATGTAAAGGTAAGTGGCTTTCTTCAGAGATCTTCAGACTTTTCTGCCTATTATTTCTATGGTGGCTGGTGATTTCAGTACTTAGTGGGAACTGGGGACAATGACAACAGCGGCTAGGATGGCTCACAGTTTAAGCAAGAAGTTTTGCACCCACACAACCCCAGTAAAATGCTTTCTGCCTGACTGTAGCAGTTCCTGCTATCTCAGTCTCTTACAATCAAGCGTGATCGTACCACCGTCAGCTGTCCTGCATCCTGATTTACAGTATTTCTTGCTATTCCAGTTCTAAGATCTTCAAATTCACTTCACACACACTTTTCAGTCCCAGTCTGCTATTACTTCTGAATCTTCTAAATCATGGTTTGCAGTGTGGATAAGCACAGATGAAGAGCTAAAATTCATTGCCATGTGTTTCTTAAACCTCAGTTCTCCTCAAGGGTGTACTAGTGACTCAAGATTATTGTCACAGGCTCCCCGTAGTTCTGACCTTTAAAGCCATCACTTACAGAACGCAGAAGGTAAATTTTTGTATCCAATGCACCCCTGCTAATAAAAGGGTATCCAAGGTGTCAGGTAGGAGATAACCTTTGGACTCTACCTTGGAGGCAGTAAAAGCTGAAAACCACCGAGCATGTGGTCTGCACATCAGTTCCAGCGCAGGAAATTCACCTGCCTTTACAATGCAAACTGCCCAGAAGTTAAAATTTAGCTATTAAGATTCCACAGCTCCTGCGCATTTTCATTTTACCCACATATGAAGTATGATCTGCTCAGGATGCCATCACTGGATTTAGACGGAATAGACTCTCAGGGACCACAACACCTCAGAGGTCTAATATCATCCATGTGTCATTTTGTATTTACACTGAGGAACATCTTTTCACTCCCTGTAAATGATTGGCCAGAATGACTAACGGTGCATGTGATGTATGTAAGGGCAAGCACCAGCTATTAATAACCCATGTTTTCTGTATTTCTGTTGTTCCTTTCACCCAGGGATTCCACAGAGCTGACAGTGATGAAATTGGCTCCGCTGCACCCATGAGAGGCAGATAGAGTTATTATCCCTGTCTTGCAGATAGCGAAACCGCATGGCAAAATTAAGAGAATGGGATTTGTCCATGGAAGTCTGAGGCTAAGGAAGGGTTAGGACCCAAATTTGATTCTTCAGTCTAACCAGATCTGAAGCTATTCATATGGCTTGAAAAAGAGTTTAACTGAGATGCATCTCATGGACATCTTCCTCTGATATCCTGTCTTCTTCTTACTTCTGTTCCTGTTTTCAAAAGCCTACATAAAAATTAATAAATATGAATGTATTGCTTTATTATAGTTGACTCAGTGCGACTGAACAGCTCACAGCACAGGGAACAGCCAGCACTATATAAACCAGATGTCTTGTTCAAACATACTTAGTTTTTATACTACATCCTACTCTATGCACGCTTCTTAGAACTGAAAATCACATTTTAACATGCACCGCTACCTCCGATCTTTTAATTCCTAATATATTATTTAGTTGTAACAGAATGCGCCTGAGCATTAGTGTGGCAAATACACTTCATGAATATACACTCTTTAAGCGTAGTTGGTGTCACTCAGTTGATTTGACAGTATGTAGACTTCCTAGGTATTAGCTTGTGGGTTTTGACCAGAAAGTTGGATCATCTTTCCGTTCTGTCTAGTGCATAATGTAACAGCAGGCTAGGAATATGGCTTTCGGATGTCATTTTTTTAATTAAATAAACTTTGATTTTTCAAAACTATTCCATGATGCAGTGTAACCAATTATAGTGCATGAGCTCAGGAAGGTTTGTGACCAATTGGAGAGAAAACAGTGAATTGCAGAGGTTAGCCCGGTCAGCATCACTGTGTCAGTCTGGCATTCAAAGCCTGCCCCTGAGTGGGGCACATTCGTGGCCTTAACTTCTGTTCTTGCTCTGTAGTGTTTGCACTGTCAAGAGAAAATAGACTTGAGCCACCTCACCTCTAAATTAACAAAGCTTTTTGGATGTTTTCAGGTTCTGCTGAAAGGCAGCCAACTCTGGGTTGAACTGAGGTGCTGCCTGAAAGTGCACAGAAAGGAAGCAAAAATAAAAATGCATCTAACTGAAAAGGCCAGGGAGCCAGGATAATCTCACCAGCAATGGAATTTAGTTCAGACACCGTGGCCAACCTTCCTAACCTTACAAGAACAGATCTTTAATGAACATATCTTGCTAAAACCAAAACCAAAGACAAATCCACTTGCTCTACGAAGCCTGGGCAGAAGCTGTGGCTCGGTGCTGACTCAAGAAACAGAGTGCCACCTACTGAGTCACAAATGACATCTCCATCCTCTGCTTTGCATGGGGAGGAATTGCTACATTATTCCTTTAAAGAACTGATGAAAATCTGCCCTTTTCTCCAGAGTGGCCGCTCCCTTCCCCCTCTCTGGATTGCATGTTGAATTAGACACTGCTGTGCTCACCAGCAACTATCCTGACAGGAAAGAGGTCGCGCTTTAATTCCCAGGACTGCTAGTCGGGCTAGAAATAGAAATCATCTTTTGTAAAGAGCATTAGGGGATGTCAGTGTGGCTGGAGCAGCAATGGTGGGAGGAAAGTTTACTCCAGAAAGCAGCCATTCACGTAGGTAACTGAACACAGAGGAAAGAGAAAGAAGCAAGAAGAGATCCTTCCCTGTCTTTGGAAGCATTACTTCTCCCAGATATGAGTAGGCGTATTTCTGCTGGAGAGTTATAAACTTTGCATTATTCACAGAGAAAATAGGAGGAACATGGTGATTCACTGCTCCTAAACACACTAAAGGACACTTAACCAGCTACCGAGTCCAAGAATTCTCTTGCTAGAAGATTTCATTTATTTACACTGAGTTATTCAAATACCTGTGCACTTGAAAACCTCTTTGAAATGAATACCCACCAAAAAAAAAAAGAGTCAAATGACTTATAAAAATATTCTGCGTGCTATATAATGGGAAATGATGAGGCAGACCTAGCTAAAGAATAAGACAAACAGTTTTAATTCCTTCTGACCAATCTATGCAAATAATATGTATCCTATGCCATCCTGAATAAAACCCTGGAGAGGGCTGATAATTAGCCATGCATTACGACAGCACGAGGAAAAGAGCTCTGCAGTGTCCCAGCCTCCTCTCGAATTCCCTGGCTGCCCACTTTGGCGGTGCTGGCTGCTTCTCATTCAGCCGTGGTTGTCCCTGTCTGTTACAGAACATGGGCCCCACCAAATTCAACTTCACTGCCAGTTGTTGCTGTGCGAATACAGAGAAAATAAACAGCGGAGACACACCCAGGGCTGATACGGCAGTTAAGGGCTATGTTCAGATTACCTGCACCTATGGGTCTAAGGAAGATGTTCCAACTATCTCCTCATGGTGACAGTAAGGAGGCAGGACTGGGAGCCCTCCCCGTACAGTTAGTAGTTCGAACTATTCATCTTTCTTTTGAATTTAGATGCCGTAGTCATCATGATGCCTCAGCTGGGTATCAGAGAGTAAGTGGTATCAGTGAGTTACTAAGATGGGATTCTGCATGTGATTAACTTTCCTATCAGGAGCAAAAGGACTATTAGCTAGTGATGAATTAGAAGTGCTTACATAAGCAGGTGTATGACTAGGGATACCTCACATAGAGTCCTCTACAAATGAGGTATAAGCCTTGGAGCACTTTGCATCTCGATTTCTTAAAACACCTGTGCTGTCTTTGACAAAATTTTCATTGAATTCAACTGTCAGTTTTACTTGAGGCAAGATATTTTCTGAGGTCTGTATTTAGCCTTTCACTTAGATTATCTCCAATCTACATAATTGCTCACCTAATCCCCTCTGAACAGTGCAGAATTCCATACCGTGTTTCGAATTTAACACATATGCTCATATTATTATCTAAAAATATAATTACATGGATTTTGGTGAGTGGAAAATGAAGAAAGCTATTGCTTATGTAATAGTTTAAAACAGCATTTGCGGTCCAAGTGAGGTAGCACGTTAGCTTTTTATTGCTTCTCTATTGTCAATTTTTAAATACAACACTACATTATTAAACAATAATCAACATCCTGCATTTTCCAAAGTAATGCCCATACATTAATTAAAGCCCAACAGATAAAATTAAGAAGGTATTATCATCCTATATTACAAACAGCCTACGAGATACTAAGGATTTAAGTAACTTATTCAGAGGCAGAACTACTATCCAGAAAATATGGTTGCCTAGTTTCACAAGAGGTTTCCAGTCATGTTATATACTGTAATTTGATCAGTAGCAGCAAAGGGAAAGTCTCCTTTCTCTTCCATTGTAAAAATACAAATATACACATTACTTAACGATATTTTTATTCCAGCTATAATACTTGACAATTTGCAAACAACACATTTGAGGCACTGATGCATTTACCCAATTATAACATAGCACATTGTGAATTATGCCCTTTCTTTAACTTACAAAACACAACGCATTATATCAATATGAGTTAGTTTAAATTATTAGTTCTTTGATACTACCTACAATACACCCACTCTACTGTCAGGCTTCTTAAAGAGATGAAGAGTTGGGTGATGGAGATTTTTACGGGAGAATTCAAAAGAACTGAGAACTAGTAAAGCAGACCTTATGTTGAGAGTAATCTACCAGACAATGTGTTTGAGCTATGAAACAGCTCAACGCTCTCAATAAACACAGAGTTTGGTAGCTGTTGGTACAGCCCCTGCTGCCAGCACATGGCAGCGCGATCAGTGCGGACTACAGACAGCATCACGGCTGGGTGGCAGCCCTGTGGCACCCACCCCGTGGTGCCGGGCATCCCCCTTTGGACAGGCCTGGGCTCTGGTCCACAAGTGCAAAAGGCAACGTGAGCTCATTACCAGGGGAGCTGCCTTTTTCATCAAGTGTTAACTAAGGAGAAATGGCAAAGCCTTCACGTCATGTGGGCTCTGGCCTCTGCAGGGAGCAAGAACATGCCATATGCCAGGACTTCCAGGGAAATCTCCCCTTTGGAGCTCTTCTGGATAGCTGGGACACTCAGCGACCAAGAGCCACCAAGCCACCAAGGCTGTCCTTCACAAAAACTAGATGTATCAAGATGGAGATAGTTCTATGGCTTCCATCTAGTCAGTTTAAAACAGGCTTTGCAAATCAGCCAAGGCAGACAGTCCTGATGTTCTGTGACTTTGTTGGAACAACTTCATTGTTTCCTGGTTTTTTTGTCTCAGAAACCCCAAGCACTTTGTATTACCTTTACACTGAAGTGCACCAGTCATGAACCAAAACCACGTTAAGAAAAGTACTGTTCAAGCATGTAAAAAAAAATTAAAACGGAACCTTATCCCAAAGAGCTGCTGACACCCCTTCTCATAAGTGTATTTAACTTTCACTCAGATAGGGAAGCTGATGATAGAATTTAAGTGACTTGGCTCGGACAACAGCACTCTGAGCACTAGATAGTGCTATCTTCCACTCAAGTTCCCCCAAATGCCGTAAGGTGTATGGGAACTACACAGCAAGTGGTATCACTAAGCTCAGTTTCATGGAGACTGAGTAAAGCTTGCGGGGTGTCATTTCATTACAGCCTGAGGCATGTCAGGACGGCAGAGTTCACAGAGGCACCAACGCTGCTGCTTGCACAGCTTCACATGTCCTGGGATAAGAAGAGTTCTGGACATCTAAGGTGTAAAATCAGCATCTACCACCTAACCCTACAGCATGCTTAATAGAATTTGTATAAGCATTTTCAAGAGTTTTATGTTAAATCTGCCATTTGATAAATGTAAATGTATTGATACACTTACACCTAGTCCTTGGTTGCAGACATACTGTAGCACACAGAAACAACATGCTGCTGCACTTCATTTCCAATAACGCCAAGACATTAACATGTCACAGGAATAAGAAAAGTCATAGTTGATTCTGCACAAAGTAGTCAATTGACTGCTCTCCTCAACTCCTGCTGCCTTCCTGCCTGCAGATATCATCCTAACAAATTAAACTGTATCTTAAATCTATACTTAGAACCCAATCTTCCCAGAAAGGTAAAAATAAACAAGATTTCATTTCCCCCTTTGGGGAACGCGCACACAGAAACAGAGATAGCCGCAAGAGACTTTGCTTGTTCCGGCTCTAAATTTGGAGTATGGAGGCCAATAGGGCAGACATCCCGACTAAAAACCCAGCGTTAGTAATATTTTCTCACTAGCCGGGACGCAGCTATTACTAGCTCAGGGAGAATTCCTCTGTAACAAGCTGCAAAAGCAGTGAAACTTTTGTGGGTACTACCTGGAAAGCTCATTCCCTCTCTTTGTGAAGGCCCAAAGGAAGAACATTTACACACTGAATCCAGACAATTTATTGTTGTCCTCCTAGCACCACTGAGGTGATCAAAGATATAAATTGTTCTGCAGTGGCTTGAGGCACCGTTGGGAAGATAATATGGTACAGATTCAGTGGGACATTTATAAGCACAAGTTTCCTCTAGACGGAGACCAGGTCAGTGCAACCACTGGCAAACCTAGCTCTAACCTGTCTGGATGGACTCCTCTCCTCTCCCCGCTGGTGGTACATGAGACCATTTCAGGCTCCCTGTTGAGGGAAGGTATAGACAGATTGCACACCTGCTGCTGGTGGCCTGGGATTACCTCCTACACAGCCACATCACTCCATAAGATGTGTTCCACTCTGTGGCTGTCTCATCAAACTTCATCAAAAGGAACCTGCAACACCACATCCTCCCAGAGTTAAAGAATTGAGTACAATTTTCTGTTTGTAGTATTTAACCAAAACTGCGCTCATGGCAGAAAGCCCAGGCCAGAGAGCTTAACCCTCTCTTCATATCCCACCCTACTGTGCTCCTAAATACGTCTTGATTTACACCTCCTCTGCCCCCCCACGCTGAATCCCAAAGGTTTTCAAGGTGTTAGATATGTATTGATTTCATAGAGCTCCTAGAATACATTATGTATGAGACTGACATGCTAAGGGCCTGGCAATTCTGCATTGTTTGATCTTCTGAAATCTCTCGCTTGTATGAATATGGAAAAGTTCCTCTTTGTTTGCTGTCCATTGATCCAGACATTGACCCTTCTCTGTGTGCATTTATCTCTGATGATTTAATAATGAAAAAGACCAATAAACTGAGGAAAGGAAGGAAGCCCCTTTAGGGGGACCTATTGCCATGGAAACGTGCCATATGTTGTTGTTGCAGAGAACGGATAGATCAATAAGGGCTGCAGCTTCCAAGTTATCATGAGTATGTTGTGGAATGTGAAGGACTAAAGCCTGCAGACATGCATAAGATGTGACATTATGAAGTTCAGGCCCTGGCCCATAACCAACATCCAGCATGAGTCAAATTCAAATGTTCGGGCAGTCTGTTAGAAAGGTGGATCTGCACTAGGGAGCTCTGAATTGTCTCAAAAAGCAGCAATATTGGGCCAAGGCTTTGATCTGTACCCAAGTATAAGAAGGAAAGGGACTGTATCTTATTTCAGAGTGCACCGACTCTAATTTCTTGGAGACATATAGGTAGAGATTTCAAAGCCTACTTCTCTGAATCTGACCTTTCACCCTTACTTGCCAGGGTATTAACAGCAACTGACACTTAGAGGATTCAGTGCTGCCAGTACAGACTTTACATCTGTATAGATGATACAGATATATGTATTTATGTATATTAGTTCAGAGTAAATGCTACTGCTAGAGTGGTAGAGAACATACGACACCAACTGACGTAACAGGGTGAAACAGAAGGTCTCTTAGTACAACATCCAGGCTCTCATAGAGGCTCCTAGAGACCCAGGTTTGGGCTACCCACCACAACCGTTGAACCATGCACCACTAGGACAACCATCTCCGCAGCAGGTCACCGGTGGGCTTAAGCAGCCTTAGAAACATCTATGTATGTCATTTATCTGAGTAGCTGGCCATTGACATCCAATTACTTTATGATGAAAGACCAAAAAACAGAGGGAGAGCTTCCTGTGCCTGAGGATGGATCAAACCTGAGCCTGACCCAGCTGTCATTCAGCTCCATGAAGCAATTTCCTCAATAAGATACATCTCTGCTTGCACGATAAGGCACACAGGCTCTCTCATATTCTCTCATCAACTTTTAAAGTTACCAGGATTTATGTCTGATACAAACAATAGCATCTGCCAGACTTCAGCACCCATGCACGCTTATTCCTACCACTCTGCATGAGCCCTGGATATACCAGATGGGGCAGGGAAAAATGCTTAATAGGAGGACGGGAATCCAAAAAGCTGCCAGAAAGAGGTAATAGAAAGTAGTTTGGGGTTTTCCAGTGGTTTACTGGAATGATCATGTTCAAAGATATGTTACTCTAAAGGCTCAAAACTTCCTAAACTACATACATGCTCACTGAGGAGAGAGAAAGTCAGAGTGACAGAACATGTTCTGGGCATGTAGCTTTCATCCCTGACAAGGACACTTCACTACAGACCTAGTGGTTACGCAGTACAGGGGTAAGAAGACCTGGAAGAGAGAGTTCACTCCCAACGTACACTCCCAAGTCAAATGCTTTCTTTAACAGGTATTGCTTCTGCATTAAAAACACTCTGGCCAACAGGGATGGCAGTGCAAATCTTCTGCCTACACTGTGAACAGAAGTATGGCTTCAAGTGATAAAGGAGCAATGTATAAGGACCATGGACTGGGATGGATGGAATCTATATTTTGTACTGTTTCCAAACTTCAGCTCCTACCAATCAGTATTACTTTAAGAGAACCAACAGAACACTGATTTACATCATAACTTTCAGCCCTGCTGGGAAATGTTAATACTGGCATCACTGTTTCAGACAAGCTTCAGTGCGAAGTGCCAGCCATAAGCCTCCTTCTGTGGGGAAGAGAAGATGGGGGTGGAAGGGAGTAAGACATCTAAAATGATAACGAGGCAGTGACTATGTGTGTTTCGGTTTCAAAAGCAGAAAATATTTTTCCTCCTCAACTCTCCTGCTGCTAACATCAGACTCTTGTTTGCAATCAGTTATTCAGGCTGGATTGGAGCACAAGGAATCCTCAAAAAGACTAATGCTGCTGGGATCTTGGGGCTATTCAGGTATCCGAGACCCCAGACAAGAGATGAATCACCTTCTAAAAATGCAGCAGTTAAGGAAAAAAAAAGTCCAATTGCCTCTGATTATTTTAGGTCTCAGAAGAAACAGACTGTGCTAAGGCTATGCTTATCTAAGGTATCCACGTGAATCCACTATCCCCTCTAAACATCAGATGCTGAATTAATTACTGCATGTACTAAAACAGTATATAGCTCACAGGAGATTTTTTCCTTTTGACCTCAGAGCACTTCATGGCAGGTGGCTGAGTCTCAGCATCTGCCAGCTGGGGAAACCGAGGCACGGAGAGGCAGTAATTTCCTAAGTCCCTCACTCACATGTCCACAGGAGAAAGGAGAAGAGGCCAGGAATCCTGACATCCACTCCAGTGTCTTAAGGGCACTCAGCTCAGCTCACAACTTAGCACTTCAGCCTTACACACAGGCAGTTCCTTATGCAAGGAGCCGTTGTACTCCAAAGCCCTTTCCAGTGTCTGAGAAACTATTATTTGGTGTCCCCACAAACATTTATGCATTCAACTGACTGAAATGAGGAAACCCAGCAGAAGCATAAGTGCAGCAGGAGACTTGGGGAAAAATTAGGAGGACTTGGTGAATGCTCTGAGATAGGAGAAAGGAAAACTCAGAAACTCGATATTTAAAATATATTCTCCTCTAGAAATGATACAGACACACTCTTCACCCAAAGAGGATGCTTTGAATCACCAATTATACAGAATATCAAAAATTCAATCGCCAGATTTGGGGCAGGTAAGGCCTCTCCCCTCACATCAGACAGCTAGGAGCCATTTTTGCTTTTCATCCTCCTGTGTGGGATGCAGCACACTATGTAACGCTCCTGTAAAGGAAGCATATGCTAGGGGATCTGGGCATTTTCACTTAATCTGGCTTTTGCCAGGATGCAGGATGTTGATAGATCTCTCCTGCTCTTTCCAAGACACGCTGCAAATTTCTGACTTTTGATCTTTTGTCGAAAGGGCACATCTTTGTTGTGTGGTGGTGGGGATTCTCAGAGGATTCTCCTTTATCAAAGCTCTAATCCATGTTGCAGGGTCTCAGTCCTGCACAGTCCTCTCCATCAATTTGTTCCAGTCAAGAAATCTTCTGGAGCAACTTGTAACTGCAGCCCCTTCCTTCCTCACCATTCAGAATCCCCATTACAATCAATGGGAGTTTCCATAATACCTCTCCTTAAAAAATATACAAACCAGGAAAATACTGCTTGCAAAACACAGCAGCTTGCTGTAACACTACTGTAACGTCCAGTGCTGCTCCTCTAATACAGACAGTACTTTTCTGTCAGAGACATCCAGACAAATAGTGATGGGCACCATTAAAAATTGCTTAGATAAGTCTTTTCCAGTATGGGCTGGGCTTCATCTGCTCTATTTCAGACAATGGAACACAGCCATTGAGGCCTGGGGGAGCAAGTGCCAGCCCTAAATCATTTCTTTGATTAATGGTTCTTGGGAAGGAAGAATTCATTAAGCATTCCGCTCAGCAATTAGAAATAAACATATTTTTAGAATGAACAACCTGCCAGAAACAAGTTGTTTCAGAAATATATTCAGATTGATGCAGCCCATTTTCCATCAATACATAACAAGGAGGCTCCAGCCTGCCAGCTTCCATCCTACCTAGAGGGACACTGCAGAAAAAGGTAGGACAGTCCTGTCACTAAGGAACTACTTGTGCAGTCTACACAATGCAAGTTCAGATTCTGTGAGCAACTCGCTAGAAAATAATGTAGTTTCTCTGTATATCAGTTTTCCAGACATAAAATAAGAATATATATTCTTGCTATTTCACAGAAATATTACGAAGCTATTTCTACAAACAGCTGGGACAGTGCAGATATGATAGTCATGAAAACCCAATAAATAATGAAGAAAAAAAAAAACAAACCAAACCAACCTGCATTTGCACTTCAGCATCAGGGCTCAGACACGCTACAAAGTGAATGTGAAATAACAATCTCTGTAAAGATTTTTGGGCATATGACCAATATAATTACCACAGACTTCAGGTATAACTGAAAAATGCAAGTAGTTTTGTTGACACAGTAAACAATTACCAAAAGAATAGCAGGACAGGTATCTATTCCAAGGCAGAGATATTCAAGCGCTTTCCTGCCTATTTAAGGTGCAGCTTCCACTGACAAATGAGGTGTAAGTGTATAGTTTAAATCTACCTGTTTTAAATTTTAAATCCCCTTACTTCAAGGTAGGAATTCATCACAGAGCCCTTTCTATTTTCTTTTCCTCTTTTTTTTGAGGACAGGGTCTATTCATGCCTGAAGCCCAGAGAAATGCAAGCAACTGCCACAGCCTTCCTCCCCAGTCTAGAAAGATGTACTTCCCGTCCCAAGTCTGGAAGAGGAAACCCTAAAAGAACTTAAAAATGCTCTGGGTACTGAAAGTTACAGCCACAAAAGACTATTCCAGACTTTTAAATTTTGTGTCTGAAAAGGAAAGACATGCCTTATCCTTTGCCTGTGGTGCCTAGAGGCAAGTTTGTTTCCTGCCCTGGTTTGGGTACCTAGGATGGCAGCAATGTCTCAATGAATTCCAGCTTTTCCAAGAAGCACCACAACAGCACACTCTCAAATGCTCTCTTCTCTAAAACCTGAACTATACTTGTAGTTTTTTACTTTTACACATACAGGCCCCAATTTCAAGACCACTGTAGCAGGCACTGACTTCACCTTTGATTTCAGCAGGAGCAGAGATGTGCTAGCCTATTATGGAAAAACTTGTGCACTTCAATAACGCTTGTTTACTTGATTCCTATGTTTTTCTTCTTTTTAGTTAATCTAGTCCTTCTGTTTAAGTAAGCTTAGTAGTAAAGCAAAAGCTAGGGTTTTCCTCTGTGTTCTTTCAAATACATCCCACCAGAAAGATATGTGATATGACTCAGTCCAACTGGCTGGCACTCAATAGATCAGAGGAAGGCTGAGAAAGAGAAGTATAAAGATGGTTCAGTGATGAGGGCACCTGGAAGAAAGCTCTGCAAGTCACTTGAGCCAACGTCCTCAGCACTCCCTGGGGAATAGCAGAAGGTCTTTCACTGGAGTCCAGGAAAAGCAGATAGCAAAATAGCTCTGCTCTCAAGTATATCCAAAAACATTTTAGTTCATTAGGTATTCAGATCTTAAATTAGGGATCTCCTTTACAAAAGACATCATTGAATCAGAAAGAGCTATTTTGTGGGAGAAGAGCAGAAAATTCAGTGCTCTCAAATACTTCCACTGTAGCAACAGAGAGCTAGCCTCACTAAATCCTGCTTTGAAGATCCATTCCGCAAACATCAAAATGCGAATGTAATCTGGTATCTCTCACTGTAGTGCAATATTAGCAGGTCTCAGACAGTGCTAGACACAGTGCCCATATATACCATGGAGGTATGTATACAAGAGAGACAGGCCGGAAGTAGCTCCAAGGAGTAAAACTGATTCCCAGTGTCTAGCTGCAACGGATTCTCACCAAGGAACTGGGCTCCATACGTCTACTGATAAAAACTAATCTCAAAGAAATGCCTCCTTCTGCATCCACCATCCACGAGAACCCCAATGTATGGAGAAATAATTTTACCCAGCACTGTAGCAAGGGTTACTCTGGGGTGAAATGCAGCAGTTAACCAGTATGCAGCAGAACACCATACAACTGCTCCTCCAGGGCAAGGTATGAATAAAGCTGAAGCACACCATTTAAACTGTACTAAAACTACTCACAGTGTTATCTGGCTGCCTATAATGGCTAGTAGTCTGCTCTGTCAACAGCCATGGATTTTGAATGATCTGGGCAGTTTATATTCCCACAAAACTACTTTATTTGGAATATCTTCCCTTCTGCTTTCTGAGCTAACCAGGACCATATGCATCTTTCCTTTGAAAAACAGTTGTCAAAGAGTTTGTGAAGAAATCTCTCCCCTCCTCTTGAGACCAGCTGTAGGAAAGCTACGCTCCACCATGAACCATTACAACTAGAGGTATAGCCAACCATATGTCTTCTTCCTTACCTGGACTGCCAGATCTTAGTGTCTAGGTTTGGGGCAGGCACAAGTTTCCACTTACCTGCCCTTACTTGAAAGAGGCGCGCTTTCCCTGGAAAAAACCTCAGCCACAAGAATGTGTACAGAAAACAAGGCCTAAAGCTTATTCAGGGGCCAAGCGGAGGAAATGTGAATGACTAACGTCAAGGCATCTTGTTCAGCTCTTTCACAGCTTGTCTCTGTACATCTTATCTAAGAAGACTGGAAAGAAATGCTGATGGCCTGCCATTACTGAGAAAACGTGTGTGTGGTGATTACACTAGAGCAAGTGTTTAAGAACAGCTCAGCCTTGTGAAAATAACACCCTATAACAGCTGCCAAGTCCCAGAGGGGTTACAGCTCCCGACTCCCCAAGTCATGCATGACTTCTATACATCAGTGTGTCCAATAGCTGTGCTCATGGATAGGCATTGTCTTTCATCTCTGCAGACAAGCCAATACCTCTGTCATTTCCTATTCACCATGGGGCGCTCTGCCCTGCAAAGAGGGTTGCGCTAACTGGGGGGGACTCAGCTTTTGAGAAATTTCACTGCTTTTCTTTTCCCTGCTTTTAAATTTCAGCTATGGAAACAGAGGACTGGAGAGACATCCGAAGTGTCTTAGGGGGGATGAAGAGCAAAAAAGAGGTGGTAGTGGTCTGGAAGTGGGAGTCACCATCCTGTAGTACCAGGGAGAGTGATCTTTGTACAGATGTTTGACACACTCCACTCTGTTTTACACTTCTCGCATCCACATCAGTCATGAGGTATTGTATTATTAGATGCACCCCCGATGTTATGTATTAATTTCCAAAGCAGACTCATTCACACACACATAACACATCCACCCACATGCAGTAATGCTTAGACAGACACAAAGCCATCCAGCAGCCACTGATTTGGGGTGGGAACAGCTTGCATTAGCTCATGATGAAGCTTAGCCTTAATTCTACTGAGCTAGAGAGGCTGGGAGCTGTGCATTGCTCTCCTGCCTGACTGCGGATCTCAGAGCAGGGCAGATGATGTCAAGGCAAATCTTTTTTTGTCTGCAGTGCAGATTTTGCTGTGTGCATTTACTTACAGATGAGGCTTCCAGATCCCCTGTTCTAAAGCAGGAGCCCTAGGCCATACCCACATTTGCCACCCTTAGCCTAAATTCTTGTTTGTACTGCAAAAGGAGGACACAACCAGCAGAGCTGCCCTTCTTTGGAAGTCTAGGCTTTGGCCCAACTTTCAATCAATGTATGCAGACAACAAGAAGCCAGAGGAACTCACCCCATTTGGGTGATGGATCAGGAGCAGACGAGAGACAAGTGCCTGTGGTGCAAAGAGACAGCAGAGGAGCCCAATCATAATGGGAATACACTGAGAGAAGCTCCAAACAATATAACTTTACATGGTGTTTTGCAAAACTGAGGACCAGAAACTTTCCAAATGCGGTCAGGGTTGAGCCAACAGTCATTGGCAAATCTGGAGTTTGATTTGTGTATGTCTTCGACCCTGGCATCTGTTCCAGTTCCCAACTGTGGAACACGCCTAGCTGCTCTCTAACCATGTCACACGCAGTGTTATTACCTTAAGCACGGCTGGCTTGATCTGAAGCACACTCGTTTTGCACTAACAGCCAGGGGTCACAACAGATTATCCAAAAGATTCAACAGTCGGCAAGCTTAGAGGATGGTTTCTGAAGCTGCCACACCACAGAAAAAGGACAGACATCTTGCCAGCTCCTGTGCCAGACCTTTTATTCATAAATGTTTCCTGAAGTCCAGAAGTCACATATTCCTGAAGAAAAGGGTGGCACACCTCGCAATACACATGACCAGTGAGGAAAAGATAGAACATTTTCTTTTTAGAGCATGTCCAAACCCCATGCAGGGGCTGCACAATTCTCATTTACAGACACAAAAGGTAAAATTCATCTTGGCTCCCTCCTTGTGCAGGCTCTTTTTCTACCTTTTTCCAGCCTAGTTCCAAATGTGCCAGACAATATAGCACCATACATGGAACTATACAGGTGTTGGCAACCAGTTTCCTTATTAAGACAAAGGAACCAGTTATTCAGAAATCACCTAACTGTACACAGATCTACTAATATTTATGGTCCTAACAAACAATGGACAAGAAAGGTAACCAAATCTACAGCAGTACACAGAAAAGGATAATCATGAAGAAATTCTCATGAAATTGCCCTAGATGTTAACAACACCCTTGCTGACATCTGCTCTGGCATCTTCTGTTACGTTAAAATATTTTTGAGTTCTACAGCATCTTCCGTGGTCCCTGGCAGTACCATCCCTGGCAGTACCATCACCCCTTTTTCAAAGTTGGAGAAATCAAGGCACAGAGTATTCTGTTCAAGGTGGCTCGTAGGGTCAAAAATAGATGCCTGACATGCCTTCCAGTTTCTCCTCCTGTCCGTTATACATTGCTTATGATTCAAAGTGTATCTACAGCTAAATGAGCATGGGAGAATGATACAAGTGGTTTGTATAGGCATCAAGGAGAACAGACCATGCATGATCTGTAGTCTAGACTGGTCCTTTCTCCTGCCCTCACCACAATTCACAGAAAACCAGAGATGGGAAAAAATATTCCTCTTGTTATTATTAGAAGTAGAACTTGTGCACGCATTAGTGTTTTAAAGCAAAGGGGCAAAGATCAGGCATCAAGAACTTGTGCTTAATGAAAGCGGGTTTGCTATTGTTAAAAAAGCTGCATAGAGTCAGTCATCATTATCATTTCTGTTATCATTTTGACTGCTGAGAGTTAGTCCAAACCCTGACACTGCCAGGAAACGTCACCTTTGCACTGCTTCGCTATGCCTAATGCAACTTCTGCCTCTCTGCAGAGAGCCAAGATGTCACTGCACTCGCTCAGCCCACACCCCTGTGCTCTGCACCATCCTCCAGCCTAGTCACAGAGGTGGACAAGAGGTGAGAGAACACGCAGAGCAGGGCTGGATAATTAGGGGCCTCCACTTCCTCCCGTTCCCCGGAGACACGCACATACGCATGCGTACACCCAACTCCTTTGCAGATGAGACATTGCACTGGGTAACAATGATGTTAACACTGTGATGAGTTAGCACCTTGCCCTGAAATCGTGTGTGAAGTAATGGCTGGGAGGAAGGGACTTATTAATGTGGAGTCCCCGAGTCTTTGGAATGCAGCTGTTATCTCCCTCACAAGCTTCAGAACGCTGATAACTTTGCAAGACATTTCTTTCCCACACCCAGGCAAATCCAAATGTGCTTCACTAGGTTTTCCATCCCCCAAACATGCAGGGGGTCAAACTGAGCATCAGACTGTAACTGCTCAGCAGCTCTGACCAGGAAAACCTAATCCCAGCAGAGTTCCTCTGCATACAGTCTTATTGGAGCTGTGTACAGGGATGAGGAGTTAGTCAGTGTACAGCTACTGATTTCCTGGCAGCCACAAGAACCCTGAGCGCAGCTGTGAAAAGAAAAAAAAAAAGGAGTTATAGCTCCTACACTAGAGTCAGCTGGCAACCTGCAGCACCTCTCCTGCCTCTAAGCTCTTTAACAATAGATGCATAAACACAGACAACCTCTCTATCCAAAGAGGCAGAGATTTAAATCCTTAATTAGCACATTTGGACGAGTCACCACAAATGAGATTAGCTTTTGCGCATCGCTGGGGAAGCAGTTGTGCCCCTATAATGTCCAAGTGTTGGGCCCTCAAGCTGACCTTGGAATTCCCCTTTGGATGCTCTTCTGCTTTGCTCTCACTGGCATGGTCTTCCCCCCACTGCATGCAGCGTCTCTTCAGGAGTTAACAGCCTGGTTTTATTACAGTCTGGTGCTAATACTAGGCACGGGGTGACCATATTTGATGTCAGCCACTGTGAATATACTGCATGGAATGAATAATTTCAATTTGTAAAGGGACTTCCCAGGTAGCAACCCATTCAACAAGGAAAAGGGGCAGAAAAAGGTCTCTGTAATAGCACCTTGTTAGCCCAGCACACATCTGCTCTCTCTTCTGTGTTTCTGGAGTCCTCACTGCTTTGTCTGCTGACAAAACCCCGGGTTTAGTGCTGTCAGCACTGCAGAGCTGTAGAGCTGCACAGAGCCAAGCTGCGTTCTCATCTGCCTTGTGCCTCACCAAAAAAAAATCACCCATTTAAGCAAGGATACCTGAGCAGTTCTTATTGCTTGTCATATATAAAGCAGCTTTGATTTGGAGACCCCAGCATGAACTTGCAGTGCCGCTTGGTCAAGAAACCTTGTCCTGACTTGTAGGCTGAAAAGCGACTGTTTTACAACCGTCTCAGTAAGAAATGCTCAGATAATGTGGGAATAAGCAATGTATTGCTGCTAGAGGAAGAGGTTATCTAAACGTTTCAGAACAGAACTTAAATCAACTCTATTCACCATAATAATTCTGACTTTTCTGCAACACAGGGCAAGTAAATCTCATGAAGTTATAGGTCACTGGACACCAAAAAGGTAATGATGTCACCAGCCAGGTGCTCCCTGATTTGAAAGATGGTTGTGGATACTACACCTGCATCAGCAGTCCCAGGAACACACGTGGGACACTGAGAACCAATAAAGAACGAGAAAAGGACGTAGGTCTCTCCACAGGGAAATAAACCCATGCTCTGTTACAAACCAGGGAAGGGATATAAGTATTTCTCGGAGTTGGTGATTTTTTTAATTCTTCCTCTTGGCCTTGAGTTCTGGAAATAGTCTCGCCCCTCTGCACACAGGAACAGCCTGGACCTTGTTCAGCCACAGACCACCACGAGGCATAAATATTCAGGGGTGAAACCTTATGCTCTCACTAGCCACTTCCCTACAGACTGGCCTTACCCTTACACTCATCAGTGGAAATGGGTTTTTTTTGAAGTTCTCAAAGACAGAAAAGGAGTTGGCACCTTTCTTTTTGAGTGACATTCATCTGTAGGTAAATTGATTTAATAGCTTGTTAGAGTGCCAATTAGAACCAACAATAACTCAATTGACCTATAACTGCCTTGGCACCAACACAGCTTTCAAAAATAAGAGAAAGGAAGAAATCTATGCTCTGGCAGAGATGAGAGCTCAGATAGTAGGTTTCATGAGCAAACTGAGGGATTCACGGGCTTGCTAATGAGATGCTCATAACACATCAGAAACAAAGACAAATTTCAATGGTTTCAAGCTAAAATGACACTATGTTATCTCCAGACAAAGATCGCTCTTTTATCTGTATAATAAATGTATTTCAGTGCAGCAGCAGTGACTCTACAGCAGAAAAAACTGAGTGCAACAGAAAGCCCTAGCACAGTTACCTAACCAGAATAACACTGTATTGAAAACTTAAGCGTACCTGCTTATAATAGTGCTGAAAAGTCCTACACTGATTCTGTGTGTGCCTACCAATAAACACCTTTATAAAACACATTTTTCCCTCAAATAAAATCTGCTTCACACTAATGCAGTAGAGATCGTGCTTCTATACAAATTCATCCTTTTAAATGCTTAGCTCTAAGGATTGAGATATTTCAGGTTTAAAAAATAAAAAAATGGGTAGTTTGTCTAAACATTGCTGGGCTGCTAGTGTCCGAGGATGGAAAGAGGAATAATGCAGAAGGTTTTTAAATTATTAGGCAAAGTGATCCATTCTTAAATCAGGAAGGACAGCAGGGACTGAGAAAACTGAGATAGTTTGAAGAGCCAGAGGGACGATAGCAACTAAGAATATATAGAATGAGAGGAAACTAATTTGGGGAGACCCACCTTGAAAAAAAACAGAAAGATAAAGATGGACACTGGCAAGGGAGGGAACTGGACTGAGTAAGGTGCTAAGCGCAACATACTGCAACTAGAATGTGGGGAGAGAGGGGAGAGAAGAGGCATTACCAAAAACTAAGGTGAGGGGGAAAACAGTGATCAGATGAAAAGCTTGGTATTGGGACCTAGGACTGGTTGGACAAGAAACGTGCCATGAGAAGCCTAGAAAATGGAGATGGTGCTGGTGGGATAAGAAACACAAACTTGAAGTGAAGGATGGGGAAAACAACAGGTTGGAGAGAAGGGGCAGAAGGTGTCATGCTTAGGTATGGGGGAGAAAACAAGAAGAGAGTTTGTAATAAGCAGAGTACATTTCCTTTTCAAAGCCTGAAGAGTAACCCAAGAATCTGGTGGATCATCGTTCTTTTCCTGTAACTACCTGCTATGGCCATTGCTTAATTCAGAGCAGAGGGCAGTGCAGCATATCCTCAAAAAGATCCATACCTGCTAATGAATCCAGAGATGTTATTAAGATGAGGATGGGAATTGATTTGTTTTAGAAAACCTTAACAACTGTACAAACCCACTGTATTAAAAATTAGACTGCAAAGTCAAAAGCTCAGGTTATGAAATAGCAGGACAGAGGTTAGCTGTACATATACATTATGTTAGTCATGACATGATTCAAAACAGTTCTTCCCATAGAATTCATGCTTCGTTCAGGATGAGAGGAAGGGCTTGAGGCAGATGTGTGCAGGAAAGAGATTTTCTATAGGAGCTCATTTCTTGCACAATCTGGAAGGTTTGCAATAAAAGAGATAAGGAACTGCAGAATGAGATGTGATGGCTAGGGCAGATGAGCGGTGCCCTGGAGATTCTGTCTCTGCCAAAAAGTTCCTGCAGAGGTGTCAGGCAAATCACTCAATCCAAAACTGTAATTAGAATAATATTCTTAGGTGATGATTAAAGAGAACACTATGTCATTGTTTACAGCTATGAGGGGTTTTTTGCTATAACAACAGATAAACTAGCAAACATCAGAGGCTTGGGAAGAGGGTGGGTGGGATCGGCATGCCTATTTCTCAGTCTGGCTGCTCACCAAGCAAGTCTAAGAAATAGTCTAAATCAGAATGTCCCAATCCTTCTCAAGCACCCATTACTCTTAAAAGAGGTAGTCATTACCTCTGTGCCCCTAGCTTCTGGGTCACAGCAGTGTCTGATTCCTTACTAAGCACCCACAAATCTGAACATAAGTTATGCTGTGTAATGCTACGTACTCTGCAAAACAGGTCCTCGATTTGACTACACGAAGTTAATAAATGTTTTTGACCTTAATCTCTATGAGTTTCTGCCACCTCGCTATAAACTGGGGATGATAGTACCAGCTTCCTAGCCAAGGTGTCAGGAAGCGAAATGAACATTTATTGCTATTACAGTTGAATATTTTATAAGTGCCAAAGAAAAAAAAAAAGGCCATGAGGAAATTAACCTGTTTTTTTCAGAATAGGATCTGAATAAGATGAAATAAATACGGTATGCTATCTTAAAAGGAGAGATGGAGAAAATGTTAAATAGTTTTTCACAAAGGAGCCATCCCTGTGTGCACTGAATGAGGCATGGGCTTCTGTGGAAGATATAATGTGTTCGTCTATTGGCAGAGATTTGTACGAAGGGCCCGAATTAAGTTTATGCAGAAAATCCTAACCATAGCACTTCCTTAAATCTCATTGCTTGCTTTAGTATTTATTTATACTCTTTCATTTCATTTTCTGCATGTGAACATACATGAAAATACTGTAATATTATATGATTATAGTCTTAAAACATACTACAGTGATACATTAAGGTGTTTCATTTACCAAAGCCTTCCTGTTTTCAAACGCTGCCTTTTGTAGCATCTGAACATGTCTCATACAAAAAACTATATCCCCACATTGATTGTCTAGCATGGGATTTTTTTATCCTCCACTTCGTGACATGTGATGACTTGCCTACGGACAGGGGAAGCATAGCTGCACTAGTTTGGTCCCCTCAGTTCATGGTCACAAAACCATGTTTCTTCTCCTGTCGTCTGATTCACAGTCGACTGAAGACAAGAGAAGTCCAAACCACGCTGTTCAGTGGGATTTGGATTAGTATTAGTATTATTGTTTGTTTCTAATGACAGGCATAGGTTCTGCTACTAATGCAACTGTTTCCCCGACCTTTCCCTCTAAGCAGAGGTTTCCCTGAACCAGAATTTCAATTTGCTGTACATAAGGCTCACACAATGGGTTGCTTTCATTTTACTTTGCTATGAGGCGTGGGCAAGTCACAAGATCAGAGTTTGCCATTGTGGACAGCCTCTGAATGTGGATAGGCGTGAAGCGAAGGCCGGGACAAGAAGCAGCATTCTGGGCAGCAGGTAAAGAAAAGGGAGTTATTGTCTGACAGCGGGGAGAGCAACAGCCACCTAAGTGAACTGCCCAAGTCAGTGAGCAGTGCTGTGTGCTTTACACATTGTTTACCCATCTAACAAAATAGTGAAAAGTTTATGAATGAAAGCAATCTCCACAGAGCAGCACTCCGTGAAGGACTCTGGAAATCAGTTCTACTCAGGAGAGTGGAAAGGGTAAACACACATCCTTCCCATTTTTGCTCAATCCCACCAGTGCTATTGGGTTAAGTATTTGGTACTAAACTTAGTGAATCCCACTGATTGCCCATGAGAAGGCAGTCTGAACGACACTGCTTAGAGGTCTGGAGTAGCATAAAGGGGAGCAAATTATTTTGTTTTTCAGGAATTCCCCTACCTAATATGTCACGCCTGAGCATCTGTTTCTTTTGGTGCCACAGAAATCTCCCCAGGTTCCCAAGCAGACGGGGGCTCTAGCAGAGGAAGCAAATTTAAAAAAGGATCTGTTTGCAGACAAGCATTACGAGTAAGGGAGAACAGCGACAAGAAAAATTCTACAATCTGAAGTTGGGACTGTTAGTGAGTGGAATATTTCCCATTGTTTTCAAGAAGGCAGCAGCTTCTCTTTTCTGTGAAGAAGTTAATAGATTACTGGGCAGAGAATAATGTGCAGTTCTATTTACATCCACTGTTAGGACTATTTTGGTCCTTCAGATACTGTATCTGTTTTCAGGCCTTTCTAAAAGCAGCATGCTACACTTTTTTGCAAGCAATTCTGGATAGCAGCTACAACCAATGTGCTTCAGTCAGCTACAAACTAGATAGATCATTGTTTGCCTGGAATTTTTTTATTAAACCAATTGTACTGGATCAATGCTTCCTCTAAGCAATAAATTACAATTCTATCTACCCAGTGAAAAAGCTTTCAAAGTCACAGATAAATCTTGATCTAGGAAATACAGTTTGGCTCTGCACCGATGTGCGATCAACCACAGATGCAAATAAACTCATGCAGCGAGCCCATACATCTGCATCTCAGGATAGGAGCTCATATTCTTATTTTCATTACAAATTGCTAAGACACCTTTTAAGTGCTTCTAGAACTAGTCCACTGCATTAGTCATGAGTACTCAGGGGCACTGAGTTTGGCTTTTATAAAGGTCATTTGGTATCTTTTCCCCTCACAATGGACTAAAAGCAGAAATCAACAGAGCCTTAATCCATATTAATTTGCTTTACTCTTGGAGGGTCATAGATTTGCCACCGGAATTAGCCATATTAGATGCTAAAATGATAATTTAATGAGAGTATGATGAAAGCCTCTATTCTATTCTAAAACAGGAACTCCTTTCACATAGCACAAAGAGAAGCAACTCCATGAAGTCAGAGGAATTACACCAACGTCATTTCACAGCAGAATTAAGCTCCAGTAAATAGGACTGGAGTATTCCATTCAAAACTTCACATCTCAAGCTGTACTGAGACAGGAGTCACGAGGTCGGGAGCTCTACCAAAATGCCTTGAGATGCACCTCGTTCTCAGAGGTGAAACTAGCTTCTCCAAAAAAAAAAAACAACAACCAAAAACCAGACAACAAGATCGGGGTTTAAATATTTAAATATTAACTAGCAACTTGTACACTAAATGCTGCTGCACAGCTTTGGTGACAGCAGGGTAATGGAGACTCATGCCCCTTACAACATCCTAACGCTCCAGAATCTGCACCCATCTATAACAAGGAGCAATCACGCATTGCACTGCGTACTTTGCAAAGCAGAAAAGGGAGTCCTTTGGGTCAAGGATGTAGCTCTTGCAAATATTTTGATAATATCTGCTCTTTGGTGCAATCTGCTGCATTTCAGAGGTCAAAAAATGCTATTCATATTCATGTGAGTAGTTTCCAAGACAGATGCTTTAGTAGCATTCAGAGAAGGAGGGAATACAAAACCCGAACAGAATCCAGGAAAGCTCCCACTCTTCTCCTTCAAGGCAGCCATTGTTCATAGGTCATTTTTCATGGAAGCCCACGCATTTTCTCTAAGCGGCATTCATATTCAGATATACTGCAAGTGACCTAGAAACAGGAGTGAACAAAGTTCCCCAGAAAACATACATACTGACCATACAGTTGTGCATCCAACTCCTCCTGGTCTCGTCAGATGTCTCTGTACAATCAAAACCATAGTAGCAGGGAGAAAGCACCTAGTTGTGCGCTAGGCTTCTAGCATCAATTTGGAAGAAACAAAAAGCAGCAGGATACCAGCCTACCTGGAATCTGACCCCAAGCAGCGAGTGTCTTGCACCAGGGTACAGATTTCCAACTCCCTGTGCTTTCTCTGCACAAATGCAAAGCTACGTCAGGGAAGGATTTTATTAGTAATACTAAAGAGTCATGCAGGCATTCATATATATCTGCATACATATGAACATCTGAGTGTTAGCAGATTCAGTAGGATCATCTGGCTTGGGAGAGTCTAGCTCGCCTGCATATTTTACTCCTTTGTGTAAGGCTAGGAGTGGCCCTATAGCCAAATACCTCAGAAATAAAAACTTACCCCATAATTTATTGTGCAGTTTTAAGGAATAAGCACTGGTTCACTAGGAATCATAAAAAAAATAAACTCTTAGGACCATCTCACCTTGGGCAAGGTGGTTATCTCAGCTGCTGCTACAATCCTTTTACTGAAGTTTGCCAGTCTGGTTCTATGCTGAAAATGTAGTCATAAAGATGGAAGGGAATAAATCCACTATACAGATACATAAAAGACAGGCAAACTGAACGCTACTTTTGAATAAATCCAAATACAATCCAGTGACTAAATCCAAAATTTCTTGAGGGTGTGACACACAAAGAACACCTTGCTAGAATAACCCAGGAAATCACAGTACTTAGTTTTTAACTCCACACTCGTGGTAAATAATACAAAGATCTATAGCCAAGAATATGAAATTGGTTTTGTTCTTTTTAAAGCTAATCACTCTCACATTTCACTATGTTTGTGAGGTGTTACTTGATCAATCACAACTGGGAGGCAATTTTATACTCTTTCCAATCTGAGTTTGAATAAGATTGTGCTTGCAAGGATGTATGTATCATGATGTAGCTACTGGAAACCCTCATATGCTCGGTCAGCTGTGCACTTGGGACACTTGAATGCCCTGAATTTAAACGACAGCGCAGTCTTCCAATTCACGTAGCCTTCTAATAACATTTGTTAATCCAAGCAAATATCAAGGAATCTGTTCAGTGCCAGTGCTGAATCTTCTAAGCGTGCAGACTGCTTGCTAAATCCCTAAAAGGTAGTATCAAGAGGTTTCTGTCGTTTCTGTCTTTGGGCACCCAAATCCACCCTGGAACTCCTTCCTGCAATTATCTTGCTAACTGTATTTTAGGGAATAACGCAAGGTTTCTTGAAGAGTCCAAGAATTCAATAAAAGCATGTAGTTTGATAGATACGCATTTGAATAATGTTCTTCTACTGTGTGCTTTTAAATGTGAGATGTAAGCCAGTTGTAATTAAAGTTGAAGCAATAAACCTTAGCCATTGATTGCACTAAGTAATTAATTATTGATTGCAGTACTTTACATACATATTGCAGAGGACAATTCACCTGTGCAGTAGAAAATACTTTACTCAGAAATATCCAAACACAACCCCTCTGCTACACAGAACTATACAGAAATTGGCTCTAGGCTTTACAAGTTAATTTCCTTATTAACCTTCATGGAAATGTTGCTGTCTTAGTGAAAGCAAGCCATTACTTTCATAAAGACAACGTTAACTATTTCCTATTCAAATTAATTTTGCAACAAGGATCTACAGATGCAAAAGAGAAAATCTTTCTTCGTAAGACTCTGAAGGTGTTAAGTTCCTTCTTAATGAATGCTGCTATCCCCTGCACATACCAATTCCTGACAAACGATGCTGCAGTAAGAAGCCGTACAGGGAACAGCAACAGTAGCAACATTCTTCCCTAACTCTTGGGGAGGGACAAAGGAGAGGGCTTTGAGGTATGAAAATGGGAATTGAAGCATTAATCAGGCAGACCATATGTTCTGGACTGCAGATGAAGGACTAGGTAAGCAGCAGACACCACACTTTTAGTCCGGAGTTGTGCATCAGGTGGGAACATTTTTCCCCATTTACACTGAACTTATGGAGAGGCTTTCCCTTATAAAAAGCCAAAGCTAAAGACATTTGTGGGTTTACAGACACAATTTAAAACTAATAACAGTATGGGGATGCTAAAATTAAGCTTAAATATAAATGAAACCTGCAGATTGTTTGACTGGAGCAGATCTTGGATGTGTCCTCCAGTTCCTCTGGCTAGCAAATTAACAAGGAAAGTTATGTCTGGGTGTGTGCTGTGCAGAAAGGTTTGAGCTGGGCACGGTAGGGAAAGGGGCAGGCCAGCTAGTTTTGAGTGGGCCAGGGAGGGGGGGATTGTACCTGAAGTCGCTGTAGGGATGGATGATCCAGAACCCGGCAGACTTAACCCTTTCCTGCTCCCTCTCCACGGCCTTCTGGCTGCCAAACATCCTCAAGGAGAATTTGTTGACCCCCGGCTGGAGCATGGCCCCGAACTGCCTCTGCATGAAACCGGCTTGGCCCAGCCTCTGTTCCTCATCTGGGGTGATCTGGTCGCACCCTCCACCTCCTTCCACTTTGATGGAGGCAGAGGAGCAAGCCCGGGGGGGCTGCTGCTGGGGCTCCGGCGGGGACGCTGGTGGTGGGGGCGCTGACAGTCCCTGCTCCAGCTCCCCGCTGCCGGGGGGGCTCTTGTCCTCACAGGGGGAGGCCGGCTCCCCTTCCCCGCCGATCAGCCTCTTCTCCTCGGCCGCGTCGTGGAGGTGCCTGCTGGTCAGCGAGGACAGGCTCCCTTTGAAGCGGCGGCAGTCCCCGTTGGTGCTGGTCTTGGCACCCTTGCTGCCTGCCTCCGTCTCCAGGAGGCCGGGGTCCCCCCCTCTGCTGGGGTCTCCCCCGAGTGCCCGGGTGCTCCCAGCAGAGGGCGAAGGCAGTGGCTTCAGCCTGATGCTTTTCCTCCGGGTGTCCTTGTCGCTGTCTTCCTCCTCGTCCATGATCGACGCCTTGGGTCCTATCTGCTGGGGCAGGCTGTAGAGCCTCTTGCGCATGGAGGGGGGCAGCTTGTCCATGGCCGATGCTTGCTGCTGCTGCTGCTGCTGCTACTCAGTTAAAGGGAGAGACCCCCCGCCGGTGTGCCCAAGGAGGGGAACCGTCACTGCCCCCAGGCCCCTGCCCCCAGCTCAAGGGACAGAAGGGACCGGAGACTGGCGTGTCATCTCCTTACCGGGCTGTGGCATCCACAGGCTCTGCATCAAAACACAGGCTCTGCATCCAGAAGGGAAGGAAAAAAAAAGAGGGAAGGAAAAAAAGCCCCCCCGCCTCTCCTCCGTTGTCCCAATTTGGCTACTTGCTGCTTGTCTCCCCTTGGTGAGTGTTACTGCAATCCCTGTCTGCTCAGATCCGGAGCACTGGGCAAGAAGTCTAGAGGAGAGCCACACACTTCTGGCTGGAAGGCGAGGGAGGACGGCGGCAGCAGCAGCAGCAGCCTTGCCATGTTGGCTTCGAGATGCAAATGTGCTGTGTCTCCCGGCGGGCAGACATCATCCGGAAAGCGAAGCTCAAGCCCGGGTGCCTCAAACTCCTCAACCTGCCGGCCAATAACACAATGAACTGCAACCTGCAGCAGCCACTGCTTGCTTACATCACTGTCATCACTTATTCCTC
Organism: Aramus guarauna; assembly: GCA_013400195.1. Classification (NCBI taxonomy): domain Eukaryota; kingdom Metazoa; phylum Chordata; class Aves; order Gruiformes; family Aramidae; genus Aramus; species Aramus guarauna. The sequence continues at coordinate 837,469 of VXBL01008569.1, forward strand.
ATGCAGCTCCTGCTCCTGGGAATATTCATGAAGCGATCCCATTCTATTGGGTTGCCATAGGAGCGACTACTGCACACAGGCTCTGCCTACCTGAGCCAGCACCCGGGCTTCTTAAAAGGGCAACGCCTGGCTGCCAAGGGTGTGTGTGGCTGAACGGCCGCCGCAACGCTGCTGCTGCTGCTGCCGGGCTGCAAGGACCGCGTCGCCCTGGCGCTGCAGAACTCCTGCCGCCGAGCAAAAGTCACCCGCGGCTCGGCTTTAGCCGACAGTGCCAGCCTTAATGCCATCCTTGGTTTAACGGCACGAAACTACCGGGCGGCCGTGCATTTAAAAATAAGCAGCATCATAAATATTAGGGGGGAAAAATGGAGAACGAAGATTCCTGTTTCCCGTAGATGTTGATGATCCTTTCTCCTTCTGGAGTTGTTGCTGCTTTGTTGTGAAGACACGGGGGGGGTTGTGGGAAGGGGCAAATCCAAATCTAAAGGAAGAGCAGCGGTTCACCTTGAAAATCTCACTTGCATGCAAAGCGGGGGTTTGGGGATTGCCTGTCTTTTCTAGCAGAAGTTTGCCTGCCGGGAAACATGGTGTGGTTTGTACCTGTCTGCAAACCACCGAAGGTTTGGAAGGTTTCTTTTTCCTTTGCTGCCTTGCTTAGACATGCAAAACGTTACTATTTCTCCCCTGCGGGGTTGGATCTGTAGAAGTCATTCAAAAAAAAAAAAAAAGCAAGCTGGATCTCAAAGAGCTCCCCTACCGGACTGAGGGAGGCTGGACTGGGATGGTGAGGAAGGAGTGTGTGGGATGCGTGGGCTCTCCCTACGACACGGGGAAACCCACTTCCCAGTGGGCACCTGAGTCAGCACTTTCTGCAGCTCACCCAGACTAGCGTGTCTCCCAGGAGGCTGGTCCAGGGAAGAGAGCAGCTCCGGATGGGAATCCTTCTTCCTTTTACTGCTAGCTACACTGCACCTCGTAGAATAGAGGCCAAACCAGTGGAAAAAGGCTAAAATCAGGCTTTTCCCTACTTTTTGTTCTTTGAGAATTTTTTTTGGAGAAAAGGAGAAAAAGAGGTGGCAATCAGTCCAGCTCTGTGCTTCTTTGAGAATGGCTGTTCATTCTGTTACATTTAAGAAGCTCTTAGATGGATAAACTAGTTCAAATTTTTTACCAGTGCAAAGCCTTTGAAACCAATGGAGTTAAATTAAGAATCTGTTTAGCTACGTGAGAGACTGCTTGCATATATTTTTGCATAGATTCAATATCTGAGGCTTTCTAGAATGTTTGTTGTTTTATACATTTAAAAGCATACCTCCTAGGAAAAGGAAACCACGTGAACTGTGCAGACAGGCAGGGAGGCGAAACACAAGCAACGAGTGCCCATTGCAAGCAGTGAGGAAATCCTCAACCGATCGCTGCGCTTTTGCTTTCATAAGCAATTACTCACCTTTTCCCTTCCAGGAGTCACCCGTCCCTGCCCTAAGGTAACTGGCATTTAAAGCAGTAGGATGTTACTTAAGCTCTTACTCCAAAGAAATGCAGCCATCAGCAGTGACTTCACCATACACACAGACAGCACATGCTTCCTCATCTTTGTGTGCTTGCTCTCTTGCTCTCTCTCCTGAATCCTTTCTCTGAAGCATTCACCTGCTCTTCTTCTCCTCCCACCTCCTGGCACAACCTAGACTGGCTGTGACTCATTTGAAATAGTCTGCAGCGAAGCTACCCAGTGCAAATATTATTTAATCTTATTATTTTCATCACAATTTCTGGTAGAACAAGCTTTTTGGGGAAAATAAATCTCAATTTTTAAATGCTCCTGTAGATTAGATAAAGTGAACTAAGCCAGTGATAGCATTAAAGGTCTTTTTCCTCTTCTTCCATCCTCCAGGCGCTAGGGATGCTGAGGTGTAAGCACTTCTGTGCCTAAGCTGCAATCAACTGCCTTCCAAAAGGATGTGTTTTGATTAATGAGGTGCATAACATCTGAAACTGATGCACTTCTTAAACACAGTCCCTAATGTTCCCAGAGAATGACAGAGCAATAAAGGATGTGCTCAAGGAATCAAGCCATTCGTCCTCTTTCAGCTATAGGTATTCTAGCTGGCTCTCGGAAAATACCCACACTCTTTATTTCCTGGCCCTTCCGGGATTGTTCTCTGAGTGCTGCCTTATTTGATGACACAAATAAGATTCTCTTACAGCCCTGAAGTGGGGAAAGAACACAACAGAGCATGCAAGTTGCAGAATGCTCCTTTATCACTCCTGTAGCTAGGAAAGAAAATTATCAGGTGCAAAGACTGAGTCAGGCTGACTGGCACACTGCCGCACAATTACAGAAGAATGCAGATATCCCCGTGCCCAGAATTGTGGTCAGCACTTCCCAGCCATCACTGTCCAGTCTATATACGATGCATATGACTCCTCAGATACAGACAAGTTTTTTTAAGTTATTTTTTGGGACCATGTTTGTTACCTTTGCATCTTCAGTATCACACTTGTTTAGAAGCAATTTTTCAAGCACATCATTTTAGCAAATACTATAGTCTCATTTTGAAAAAAAATTACAAAAAAAACCCTTAACCTGAAATAAGAACCTAAGTGCTGCATCGAATCTGGGACTTGTCTAGCAGATGGCTCAAAGCAGGTAGCCTAAAGCACTAAAAAACAGAAGATGCATTCTTGTGTAGCTCTGTCTCCCAGTGTGGGTTCCTAAACACTTCTAAAAACTTGGCTCCAGGACTTAACAGGTACCAAACTCAGAGGAAGTTTTAAAGTTCTTAAAATGTAATGACAATTTGGTGTCCAGACAACTTCAGAGTAATGATACTTTATTTGAGAGCCTTCCAAGAACTAAGTGCAGGAGGCTGGGAATTATCCTTGTCTAATGGTATGAAACTACTATCATAGACATTATTTATTGTTGGCATTATGGCAGTGCTTTCCATGTCAACAAATGGACCTTTATAGGGACATTTTTAGAACATTTAAGGAAAGCTAGGACTGCTGTAGGATTAAGTCTTGCCTATCATTGGCTGCACAGTACATTCAGAGAGGGTACAGAGAACCCACCTGCCATGAAAAGGGACAACTGTTTTTGAGGGAAATTATCTCATTTTTAACAATGGTTGTCAGATACTGCTGCAAGAATTGGCATAGATCCAAAGGGAATGGATTTAGTAGGGAGAACGCAGATGAAGCAGCCAAAGATTCATTTGTTTCTTAGGGGATTTTGCCAGCTCATATATACATATGTATGTACATATATATGTAGTGCTATTTTAATAAAAATCCAGTGCTGCAATGCAAATGGGAAAAATCACATTCCTAATGAGCTCAGGACTATAGAAGAATAGACTGAGAGCCATAAAAACTAATATCCTCTAGCTCAGGGTACAGAAAGCAGCCATGTAAGCTTTCTGCATGCTGGCCTGTTAGGACCACCTTTGCTTGGGTGAGAGATTCAGTCATCACCCTTGAACACTTGGATTCTCAGGTAAAAAAGGAGTCAATGAACATGTGGTATAGATTGGAAGAATGGGAGAAAGTCCTTTCAAAGCTGCCTATTGTTCCTAGCAGGCAGCAAGTAACTCATAATTGGCATTTGAAATTCATGAAATATTCAACACTACAAAAACAGAGAAATTCCACCTCAGAGTTTTAGTGGTAAAGTCTGCACTTGCTGCCTCTGCAGCTTATATCATACCTAAAAGATAATAAAGAAATAATCACTATAAATACACAAATCCTATCCCCCCCTCACCCCTATTAATTACCCAAATGGGCTGTCATACTTGTACGCGTTGAAATTCAGTCAGTGCTTTCTTATTGCTCTATCATGTTCCTTACAGAAACCATAAAGTGGGGGATTGCCGTGCTGGAACATATGTTGAAACCTGTTTAAGGCACAGAGAAGAGGGCACCTGAGCATCTGGCCAGGATAAAGGAAACAGCTGAGCAACGGGCAGTGAGATCCATGCCAGCATGCAGGACTCTGGGGAGTCACTCCAGAGGGCAGGGGGCAGAGAGGAGAGTCCCACAGAGCTGGCTGTCAGCATGGAAGGAAGAAGTCCACTTTTGCTGTGCAAGACTTGTTTTGGGTTGGGAGAAAGAACGGTTCAAAGTCCATGAGTGGGAGCAGACAGATACTAAACAGGTCCCTAACAGCAACGGACTGTGGAGCCTGGCAAGAGAGGCAGCAGCAGATGAGATACACAACAGGACAGAAAAGCTTGAATCAGGAAATACGTGGAAAGCTATATTCATTCCAGCTTCCAGTGGTAAACAAATCTGGAGCAATCCCTCTCTCTTCACCCTTATAACCAAGATGAAAATAGGAGCATTTGTCTAGGAAATAGGGAGGTTGCTGGAAATGTGCTTATAAGTAACAAACAGCTTTGCCACTGGACTGCAAAAATGGAAATGTTATCCAAAGAATCAGCCATGTTGGTATCTGTGGAAAGAAGTTACAGACTATGCAGAAAATAAACCTCTGAGATTTTCAGAATCTTTAGATGTTTTGCAAAAGCTGGTAATTCTCACTGGAGCAAGTTGCTAAAAATCATAGCTAGAAACAGACTGATTAGCAAGAGCATTTTGCCGCCTGACCTTTAATATTCCCCTGGGTGAATAGAAAACTTAATAGAAAAATAGTAACAGGTAACCAGGCTATGAGGAAGAGAAATTACATAGAATCTGAGAAGCTGCTGAGATTACAGCAACTATACGATTTAGTCACAATTAGTTTTCAAAGTATCTACATTTTTACATAATGGTCTAAACTCTACCAATGAATTTTCCAATATTCACATTGAAATGCTCATATTAAGCTTGTATCTTGGACTTCAATACAATGTGCCTTCTAAATGTATATTCCATTAAATTTCTACTTAAAAACCAAGAACTAGCTTATTTTTCTGCCCTCATCTGGAATTATTCAGGAGAGACAGCATGGGGAGGTTTGCTCAAACTGGATCAGTTCAGTGACTATCAAACGACTCTTTCTCAAAATAGCGCCTTTCACCAGCATTTAATGAGCTGTAGCTTCACAAAGAATAATGGATCCCTCTTCACGAGTCTGTCCCCGACGATGCATCTTCTGTCTCCATGAACTGTACTATTTCTGATTATCATGCAGTGCTGGATTTGATGGCAAATGTGCTTTTGCCTCCAACAACAGTAATGGCAGCCCCCAACTTTGTGAAGTCCAGACTCTGCTCTTAGTGAGCTGAATTCAGTCAGGGCTGACTTTAACCCTTTCTCTTCCTCAGTAAGTGAATCAAATGAGCTCAACATCATGTTGTAGATGCAACTGCAAACCAAAGTTTCACAGCCATACAACCTGCCACACATTTATAAAGCTCTGATTTAAGAACTCATACTCCTAATGGATGCATCTTAACAATGCCTCCCTGCAGCAAATTGCTGAAGACAGGCAGAAGATTTAAAAAATTTAAATAAGAGACTAATTAGAAACAAGATGCTCTGTGAGCAAAATGGTTATGAAAGAAATGTCCCATAGATTTATGCCTTGTGACTGGAGTCTCCCATGTCTAATGTACAGGATTCAATACAAACTTTTCCTCTATAATTCATAATTGTACTGTCATATACGGATTCCCTGATGTGTAGTAATTTATTGATGCCAGTGCTGTAGGCTATAGCAGCTTTGAGCAGAAGACCCTCAGAGGTCCCTTCCAACCTAAATTATCCTTTAATTCTATTACCATGACTCAACAGGAATTCTCTCTTTACTCCAGCTACCTACTTTCACAAATATGTAGGAAGATAATGTCTTTGAGACAAAATTCCTCTGTTTTAACCATCAAACAGGTTGAAATATTAGTTGGAGGGAACTGACAGACTGATGGATACAAAGCATGACTGTATAAGCTTCATTTCCTCAGGTAAGCAGCTAGAAGCCATTTCACGATTTTGGAGAACACACTCAGACATTTTTATGCTTATTCATGATTTCTGAACTCTTGAAGATAGCAAAATTGCAAAAACAAGCTTAGCCTGAATGTCTAAACAATATGGCAGTAGAAGAACTTCAACCAGAAGATACTAGTTCACCATTACCCCTTACAGATACCCCGGGTCATGCTGCAACCCACAGAAGGATGTTTCAGGTAGTTATCCCTCCCACTCAGCAACTTCAATGCAGTAGAATTTCTCTTCCAATAAAAACAAGACCAAAGGCAAGGGAGATACACTATTTCTGTCTGCATTTCATTCCTTACTGGCATTAAGTGTATCCTCTACAAACAAGCAACCAGGTTAGGCCAGTCTGAGTCCTCGAGTCATTCCCATTATCTTGCAAGTTTAGAAAACAGCAATTTGTGCCACCACCATGTCTGTTGCTCAGCAGCAGTGTCTGCAACTGTCAGCAAGCCAGTAGATAAGAGGAGGAAAGGGAAGACGCTTCAGTTGATAAGGCTGCACATAATTATATGAGACTAAAATTAAGGCCTCCTCTCTCTGGGCTTTGGTTTTAGAAACCAGCCCTTCAGCGATACTACATATAACCCACTCAAGACCAGAAAGATCTTGTGGTTATCCTAAATCCAGAGATTATTTCTTTGAGTTTGCGCATGCCTATGTCTACACATGCACATTTGTGTTTGTGCTAATCAAGCTTTTACCTCAATTCTGGATCAAGAAACCACTCCAGGTCCAGTTTGGGCCTCTGTCATTTGTTACTGTTATTTAATTATCGGTGTTACCAAAACATCTAGAAAATCTTGCTGATAGGAAAACCCCAGCAGAGAAAGGTGGTCCAGTCCCCATCTAAACAGCAGAGGAACAGAATATAGCAGCAGAGTAAACCATCTCATGGTCTTCAAATGCCAGTTCAGTGCTATCTGTTTCCTTTTGCTGGTTTTGGTTTAGAGAAGGCTTTGTTGAGAGGAACTAGAGCAGGGAAAAAAGACAGAGAAGAGTGGATCCAAAGAAGAAGAGAAGAAACTAAGGACACGGAAAGATGGCAGGGACAGAATTGTCTGCATTGCATTCATCTTTCTGTACGATAAAGTTGTGCTGCAATGCGACGATTAAGGAGGGTATGAACTTACATTATAAGCCTTTTCATGGTCATTTGTGTTCTTAACCAACTAAGTTGACATTCTGAAAATCTTATCTTTACCAAAAAGTTAATTTCCTTCTTTCGAAAGTTAAAGCAAAACCTGCTGGCTTTAGAAATAAGAAGGTTGTATGTATAGAAGGAAAAAAAAAAGAGAAAATGCGCTTTTCCTGTTCTCCTTTTTAAAATGGTATTTTAGGAACCAATGTATTACCCAAGTGGCTAATAATAAAATGAGATTTGGACTTCCTAATAAAAGGAAGTTCAAGTGCTGTACACTTGACAAAGATTAAATACCCAGTAAACCCAGAAGGGTGGAGGCAGTAGGTTCATTCAGTGTTTTCTTATCTGTGCCTCTCCTTCCCTCGATGCTCCTTGCCAGCCACAACTATTCCAACCGTATGCCCTTGTGCTAATTAATATCTATCATGCAGGCATCTCCCTAGTTCTCAGGCATACAGACTAAAGACTAACTGAGATTTTATCTTCCACAGTGCCACACAAGCTGGCCCTGATTAAACAATGTCAAATGCTCAGATGCTCCGGGAGCTGAGCTGCAAGGCTGCGTTCAGCTCTGCACAGGCAGGGAGCGACCAGCCCTGCCCCACGCTGCAGCAGTTCTAGAAGTCCACCCAGGGACTCCCCATCGATTAATTTTCACAGCCTGTGCTTTCATTTGTTTTCAACACTCCACTGACCTTTGTGTAGGAGTTTAAACAAAGCTCTACAGACTCTTGAGGCCATTGCCTTGATAGTATCAGTTCATCATTGTATAAGTTTGTCTCAGTGGATGGTAGTCTTGTGTTTGTGTGTGCGTGTTTTTGCGAGGGGGAGGGATCCCACTCACCTGGCTCTTCTGTGAATGCTGAAGCTTTTTTTGGTGCAATCAATGAGAAAACTGCATCTAATGTTACTGCTCTGTGCTGTTTAATGCAAGGGCAGGACAACACACAGCAGTTGTAGATGCTGTTTTCTGGACTCTGTCTTCTTTTTAGACAATGCCTTTTCCTATGTGATTTGTAGAAACATTCCTGGGAGCAGGACAAGAAGACAGGCCTTCCTGATTTTCCCCTAAACCATTAGCTGACAGAATCATATTCCCTCCTGTGCTCTCCTACTGACTGATGGAATCTTAAATCTCCTGTTCAATGGAGCAACTTCACAAAGATGCTTCCTATGGGACACTAGGGGAACAGGAAAGTGGCATATGCTTCACCAGCTGCAATTTAGGAAAAAAGCATGAGAACTGTTCTTTTTTTTTATTTTTAAAAAAGCTTCAATCTTTATGACAGGGTTCAAGATGATGTGAAGGTATATGCAGCCCTGCACATGGCTGAACTGTGGTGAGACGATGGGGAGAAGCAATTCGTGACTGATTTTGACAGCATTCCCCTTGGGGCTAGGTTGCTTCCTGCTCAGCACGCAGGCTGGCCTGTAGTCCAGCCCATAGTCCCTGGAGAGCTACTTGGGTACAGGACAGAAAGATTCAGTGTCCCACTCTGGGCTTGGTCAGGTCCCAAGGAGTTACACACTGCAACACACACCACCTTTGAGCACCTATATCCTTCATTGGGTCTGGCATAAAAAGCTTGCCTGAGGTGACACAGGACATCTGGCCATTTAGCTTTCCAGGTTATACATGTTCCTACCGTGTCTAGCAGAAAGTTACTAGCAAAACCCATTTATTTCTGCTTGCTGCTTCTGTTTGCTACCGCTGTAAAAAAAAACCTGTATACATACATATATACACATAAAGTAGCTTAGTAAAGCAGACCTAGACACTGCAGTCATTCTCTCCTGCTACTCTCATAGAGGGATGTCAGACTAAACAGCACTGTGAAGCTGGTGACATCTCAGTGCATGCTCTATCCTGGAGGTAGCACTTAAGGTTAACAACAACAACTACCACTTCGCCTCTCTGAGCAACTTCATGTCATAGTGGATGCTCGACAGGCTGCTGTTCAAAGTCTGCTCGAAGAGAAATTCTGTATATTATTAGCTACCTCTGTGCTTGTTAATTCTTTGTTTTTCATCATTCTGCAAAACCCTTCACAAATCCCTGTTTCAGCAGAGCAACAGACTTCTACTTCCTTGGATTTGCAGGTTTCACTTAACAGGATTAGGTGACAGGATTTATTTAGAAATGTGTGGTGATAAAAATACCCACTTCATGAGTAATGGGGGGAAAAGCTCACGATTTTGTTGTTGCTTTTTTAAATTCAAACTTCTCAGCAGGGGAAAAGGTTCAGATCAGGTGTTTGCCACCCACACTTTTCAGTACTAGAGAATGCTTAACTTTTTCTAGCAGGGAGAATACTGGAGTGGAATAAATAGAGAAGACTGAGTCTTGCTGTGAGACCTAAAGAAATTTGTATTCAAAATTACTTGATCTTCCCATCAAGCCTAGGGTGACACAGAATTTGTTAAAACATCTTTCTGTGACTTTAAGTAGTCTAAAGACTTCGCTAGCTTACTCTGAATTTTCACAAGAGGCAGATTTATTAGACTAAGCTCACTAGAACATGTAGCCCTCAACCATGCACTTACTCGTGCTCTACAGGAGGGTGGTGTCAGAGCTGCTCCAGTGATTCTGCCCTTCCCCTTTTCTTGGAAGGCCTCCCCAGTGCAGAACACTCTCAAAAGTTGGTCAAACTATACTCAGGACTGCCTTTGCTGCTTGTGGTTGAAGATGTTAGCACCACGTGGAAAAGAACTGGAAGACATACTTTAACAGAAAAGATCCTGGGAGCTTAATCTCTTTTTAGTTAAGCAAAAGGAAGTGTAAGTAATTATTTGATAATAATCTGTAAGTACCCACATGGAGAGGTGAAGACCTGAACACAGAGGAATCCTCACACCAGCAGACATAGTTGCAAAAGAGATGCTGCTTGGAAGCTACACACATTCAGGCCAGAATTAAGTTAATAATTTTTAATGTCAAGGGCAGCTAACCTCTAGATTAACATGATGAAGTTTTTTGTCAATTCTCTGCCACAGGAAATTTTAAAAACAAGATTAGATCTTTTTTTATAAAAGATCTGCTTTAACTCAATCCCAGTTACTAGACTTGAATCTGCAATTAATGTGGGTTAGTCCTAGATCACATCACATCGGAAGCCGGAGTAAATGTTAATAATGTTCCTTTCTACATTAAAATCTGGAAAACTGGACAAGCAAATGATGAATAATAGTGGTAGACTGCTCACACCCTTTTCTGGGTCATTTATGAATATGCTGAACTGCCTACATCCCAGCACAAATCCCTAAAGAACTGTTGGCACTATTGTGAGGCTTGATCATTTACTTTTACCATCTGTTTCTTTTGTTTACCCAACTACTTACCCATGCTAGGACCTTCCCTTACCCTCTTTGGCTGCTTGGTTTCCTCAAAAATTTGATTTGCCAAAGCCTTTTGAAAATTCAGATGGACAGTATAAATCAAACCACCCTTACTCAATTTATTGATGACTCTTCAATGATGTCCAAGAGATTTGTAAACTATTAGGACTCCCCTTTACAGAAACCACATTAACACTTCCCAGGTAGACTGAACTAGATCATATTTGTCCAAGTTCATGTCCTGTAGGAGGTTTCCAGTCCTCAGAAGTTCAGGATTCTGGTTTTGGTTATAGCGATCTATTTGACTATTAAAGATTTCCTTCTAAACGGGGAAAAATGGCAAGCCATTCACAGATTTTGTTGTGCTGCACTTTTAATAGGATTGCAGCCAAGTGCTATGTGTATCTTTATAAAATCAGTATTATAAAACAGAAATAGATTGATCTTCCTTTCTAAGAGCTGCCAATACTATTGCCACAACATCCACCTGACAATGCACCTGACTTGCAGTATCCTCATTCTGTCCCTGCCAACATCTTCTGTAAACATCAACCAGCCCTCATACACATACTGCTCCATTACTTGGAGCAGAAAATCTCTCTCCAGAGCAGAATTGCAGCAGGAACAGGGCAAGTCAGCCAAGATCTCTCCACACTCTCCTTGTTGAAATTGTACCATCCTCCTTATTGAGCTCTGTGTTTTGCTTACACTTGTGATACTTCTCAGTGCCAGCTCTGGCATTCTGATTCAAATCAGCCTAGAGGGGAATTGTTAGTCACATGTGCCTGAAGCTGAGATAATACCTTTCCTTCCTATTCCTTGGCTTCTCTCATACTCTTGGTGGAACTCCTAACATGCCTTCATGGAAAATGACAGTGCCATATGACCCTTGGGTCATTATATCACACACTTGTCAGATGTTTGTGCCCATATGAAATGGGAGTACATACAGACTTGCTTCTTTTTCCTATGGGCTGAGTATTGAGAGTTTCTACCAGGCTGAACCATCACAATTCCAGTTTCAGTATGGACCTGCTTCGAAGAAAGACTCACAAGGGATTCTCTTTGCTTCTTGCAGATACGTTGCTGGGAGTGTGGCCTAATGGTAAATCCAAATTAAACCCCACAAATGGTAAACTTTGCTGGTGCATAATGTTCATTTTTCTGTAGAAAATGAAGGCAACATAACGAGATTTCTTCGTCCGTGTAACTATACTGCATAGATTTCCAAATGCAATGAAGTCAGCCTTTCATGTTTTATTAATGCCTTGTAGCAAAGTAAAATGACTAATAAACTGGCATTTTAAAGAACTGGATGGAGCCATTCTGAAGACTGAATAATGACTAACCATTCACTTATTAAGTTCCCTCTAGCAGTTTTTCAGTATATACAGAATGAAAATCATAGAGCTACAGAAATAAGTCCACTCTACTTTGCACCAAATATGCTACTTACAGTAGGTACAGAAATTCACTTCAGCACCTTTTGTCTAGTTTCTGTGTAGGGAAAAAAGGAAAAATTGTTACCTTACCCAGATTACCACGACAAAGTCAATATTGGACCCGGAATTAAAACCCTGTAACAGTCTTGCTGTCACTTTCTAATCGTTATTTACCAATCTGCAGTATATTACAAAGGAAGAAAGTTAAAAAGCTAAAGATTCCCCAAAATCCGAATTAGTTGGAGGGGTTCTTTCTTTATAAATCCACTTTTTCATTCTAGTTCCTCTTTATAAAGGGACCAAAGAGAGAAGATTTCCTGAAATAGGGGAAAACTAGACAGAAGCACTCTTAGATCTGTGTTTTCCCCCAGTGAGAATAGGAAATTCACACATATTATCACTCCTATGTGCACTGCTGGGACAATGCCAATTGCCAGTATTTTCCTCTCTACTAAAAATTAAAAGAGGGAAACCATATGCACTGCTTAATTTTCTAAACAAGGGACATTTGTACTGTATCAAGCTGCTGGCCTTTGCGACTGTTCACTGAAGCAAATTTTAATGCTACGTGAGATGAAATAAGCAAGATGCTCACTACAGAGACTCTAAAAGATTTCACCAAGGCCTCTCAGCAAAGCAGTGGCAGGCCAGGAACTAAAATAGAGGATTTCCTAATTCCTCATCCCATAATCAGTCCATTGGAACAAGCTATTTCTCTCCACTTGTGCTTGTTCAACAGTGCCTCTTCAAACCAAAATCCAGCTGTTGTCACTGAACTCAAAGCAGCTTTTGTTAAGCATTTCCCTAAATGCATTCCAAAACATTTTTGTTTTCAGGAAACCTGATCTACCAGCCGCCATGACCATTGAAACTGGAAGGACCTGCTTAATCTCCATCTGATGTGAATGTTCTAAGGAGACATCTCTGACCAAGAAGGAAATCCCAAGCTGCAACTTTATGACTAGTCTCACTTTTTTTTTTCTTTCAATGTATAAGAAAAGAGATAATAATGCTGTATACAACAGATTGTACTGCATTATTCAGAGGGCCTTATTCACCTTTGATTCCTGTGCTGGAAATATCATACACTGGCAGGTGTATGATTAGAAAATGGAAGTTTTCATGAGACAAATAGTGCATAGGAATTAAAAAAAAAAGAGACAAGGCTTGTAGTCAGAGAAGGTAGAAGGCACTGCTGTTTCAAGGTTGTTTTACATTTCAGATTAATAACAACGAACAATCTCCCAGGCAAAGTCAGCAAAGGTCTCAGAGCCTCCACCAACAGCCACCTGGCCTCTCTGCACCTACCCAGCTGTATGCACCATGGGCCACTTCTGTAAATGAGCATCACAGATTATTTTCTATGTAAGTCGATGTGAAGTCACAAAATCTAAGAGCCTTCCTAAGGGAATAAAACGGGGATCCTCAAAGCCTGCGTAGCCTCCGTTGAACTGAAACATGCAACAGTCAATGGGAATCATTATGTTAGGAGACAGTTGTTATCTTTTTGCCCTTGACAGAGGTGAGTCTGGAAATGCTAGAGGTGAGCGTGTGTTTCCCAGAAGAAATGGCAGCACATACATGACACGGACTTATGCTTGCAATTCCAATAATTCTGCCTTCTTGAATTCAACCCTAATTGTAGTGTGCCTCACTGATGATTTAGAACATTTGAGTTACTGATCTTATTTTACTCTTCCTGCAATTTTACCTCTTTGATCAGATCTTGCCAGCAGGTTTTCATTACCAAATAGGTGGTTTTTTTAAATAGCGCAATTGCAAGTCATCATCATAAATATCAATCTTCATAACTCATCTGAGCACTGTATGTTCTTGTAATGTCGTGTGTCAGGATTCTGCTGCAGAAATAAACCCTCATCTGTGTGTCTGCCAGCTTCTCATTCCTTTATTGATTCTCCCCTATTTGCTATAATTCAGTATTTATACTTACCTTGTTCTTCAGTATATAAATGCCTATCAGAGACAGGAAAAGAGAGACAAACCAGGGATTTCCACTTCTCATCACCTCTCAGCAGAAGAGGGTGCTGTGCAACACTGATTAAAATAGATACTTAGCAACTGAGGCAGTTAAGCTGAGGGTTGCCTATCCAGATACCAAACCATGTACTACTCACATATCAGCAGGTGACTGTAGGAAAAAGCTTATCTTCCTTATTTTCCTCTGGATGGGGAAAGAGAAAGGAATAATCTGCAATTTTCCAGCACTGACTCATCTTTTCTGAGTTGTCCGTGTTAAAGCAAGCCTTAAAGGGAACTTTTTGTTTATTTTATTATACAGGACTGTAGAGAGGCTCCAGTACACATCACTGTTCTGATAGGTTTGCATGTTTAATATCCAGATTCACCTTTAATTTAGCGTAGACTCAACTATATTTACAGGAATGTGTTTAAGGATTGTGTCCTTAGCTGACAGGCAGCCAACGAGCCTGTAGCCTCCCTGCTGTTACTACTTTTAGTACATGGCCTAGGTCTCAGGTGGAGCGGTAGTTACACAGATCACTCCACGCAGATCATGGTGGCTATGCCAGCATAAGGGATCACAGACGATGTGTAATGCTGCTGATGTCCTCAGTGGACACTCGTGAGCCGCAATTAAACAAGGAGTTAGCCACCCCTGAGATAAGAAGCAGGGAGGCGGGTAAGGACTATTCTTTCCAGTTTTGCCTCCAGTTATACTAGCTGATCTCTCAGTTTTCCAGTCTCTGAAAAGACCGAAGGAGGAAGCCACGGCTCCCTGACTTTCCCTGAATTGTCAGGAGCATCCTTCGAGATACTCCTGGCAGACAATGCTGATGCCCATCTTCTGGACCAGGCTGCCCCTTTCTTTCAGCATGCAGGACCGCCTCACACGCCACTTTTTTTCCCTAATGAACCACGTCACAGGGCTGTTCAACTCTGGCATGAAACAGACTGTTGCTCACCGGGTGCTGCTCTGCCTGTCCTGGCACAAAGCGGCAGCAAACTGGTGAGTGAGTCTGCTTACTGCTGCTATCTACTGGCTGTAACCAAATTGAGCAACTGAGTGTCCTCGGCCGTCTACTGCTAAGGGCAGGGAGAAAATTTTCATTCTGCAAAATCATTCCTGCAAGGGGTCCTAGAAAAGCAAAAAGTTCTCACTTTAAAAGCTTCCAGAATTCAGCATAATGATTGCTCTGACGCCCTCAGGTAACACTATGCATATACATACATGGTGGATTAAACTCTTTCTTGTTCTTTTTTTTTTTTTTTTGGTAGTTTAGATACTTCCATTTTCCAAGTTACCAGCTTGGAATTTGGCAGCCATTTTCAGGTCTGCACTGTAAGAACAAGACACGCACGTATGAGTTTGTTCTGAGAACGTTTTTGGCTTTTTTGTGCTTCTACCACTAGAGAGCAGGAGAATGGTTCTCCCAGCTGACTCTGGCAGCTCCAGCAGGCATAGCTGCTGTGAATCACTGAGGAACTCGTTATATAAGCAAGTTTCTGAGGCTGACACTCGCAGTGAAGCAGGACAACCTTTCAATCCATTTATCAAACCCTTGTGGTTGCCATTTCCAGACAGATGAAACCAGGCTAAGTATGAAGCAGAAAAGAACAGTCTGCATCCAGAACGAAGTGTTGAAGTTCTAACAGCAATACAGACCTACAGACAGTCACCAGTCTGTGTTTCACAGAGACAAGCTGGTTCTTTTTTTTTTTTTTTTTTTCTTTTAACATATGAGTCCGGCCTAGATTCCACCGAGGAAGAAGAATACTCACTATTAAGGGTTGAACTCTGCCAAAATATACCTACAACTGGAATTACAAGGGAAACTACATTCATGTGCTTTGTGGTCTGTGATCGTTACCCTGTAGATATTTTTGCATAATTAGGAGAGAGATATACCTGAACCATGAAATTTGGTTCTAGATTTTCAGTTTTTCCTAATGCTTAAGAAAATAACAGGGTGAATCTACAGCTGTGGTTTCACACACTGATCTACTAGCTGGCAGATGCCTTGTTCATCCTCCAGCTCTGCTCTCCCTTCCCCTTTCCTTGCACTCATGGCATGTTCACAAACACACACTTCTGTTCACTAACCCAGAAAAAGTGTTATTTTTTTTGCTTTGCTTCTTCAGTTATCTGACAGATTAGTAGACTACATCAGTTTATTAAAGCACCTGATGAGAGCCAGAGGCAGTAAAAGTGGCAGAGTGTAGGAGGTAGCTGGGGAAATAAAGCTTCCCTCTTTCAGGGAAAGCAGTAACCTTTTGATCAGGTTCACTCTGACACACAAAATGGCAAGGTAAGGTAGAGACATCAGAAAGGGATTCCTTGCCAGGAAAGATGCGGAGATGTTTTCAGAATGAAGTGCTGGAAGCCCTGAAGAACATTCTGTACTGGGCTCTGACTGGACAGTATCAGATAGTACCTTTACAGGAGTCTCAGGACTCTAATTTCAGCAGCATACATAACTCCCTGTAAAAAAGGACAGCAACTGTGATTTGCCTTTCAGGATGAGCCATCATGTGAGAAAGGACAACGCAGTGAATCACAGACTGAGGGAGGACCTCAAACAGAAACAACTGATCCAGACTGTATTTCCCACTCCACTCTGTTAATTCTTCAACTGCGGGGCCTGTGTAAAATTGTCCTGCCTACCAGTCAGCATTACTCTGCAAAACCTTGTGGAAAAAGATGCTGTAAACACCCAGAAAAGTGTTGCCTGGGCCTTGAGGTTATGATTGGCTCTGACTGGACTGTGCATTCAGCAGTCCTGTCAGAGACATGCTACTGGCCCAGGAGTGACACTGATCCGCTCAGGTAGAATTCCTGTGGTTTTACAGGCCAGGAAGTATTGGGCTTGTTCTTCTGCTATATACTTTAGAGCAAATGCATTGTTACGTGGGACAAAGGCAGGCAGAAACCAAGCGGAGTTTCTCAGCTACTCTAAAGTAGATTCAAATTCCTCTCTGCTTTGTTCCTTCACAAAAGTAGCTTTTTACACTGAAGTCATTTTCCCACCAGGTTGTATCAGCAGATTGTGCTGAAACCCAAGACACCAATTTTCTCACCTGCGATAACTAGCTAAGGTTCTGCTTTACATATTGACTGACCTATTTAAGAAACAGGCAAGTCCTAGGGAGCGTGCTGCATAAATCAAATGTGGCAGGCAGGGGAGCAGAGCCCTACTGATAGTGAAGAATGTGCATTTGCTTGTATACTTAAGTTGCTAACTTCCTTAAGTGGACTGATGCAATCAAGGGACAAATTATCTCTATTATGGCAATGTGTTCCAGACAAAAGTCCTGTTAAAAGTCCTGACTGTGAAGCCACGGTTTCTCAGGTTTAGAATGGACAGGTCAAACTCTTTGATCTGATCTTAGTTGATTTCACAAATTTGTTTTAGATTCTTGTTCAAGTTAACTGAATGAAATTCATCGTAGAAAGTAAAGCTAGAAAAGAACAGAAAAAGAACGAAGATCTGACATAGCTTTGAGAAAGAAAGATGTGGAGTAGGAATCTGTCTCTAAACTTCACGACTTGCCCATGTTTTAACAAAGTATTAAGCAAACCCTGTATCTTGTTACTAATGAACTTTAAAAGAGGGCATTTATAGCTACTACAAAAAGTTAGGTCTTTCGCCTCCAACTTCCTTAGTGGGAAACTCTTCCAGAACATCCCTGGCTTGATGCTTAGAAAGCTCTTTGCCTGCTTTTCAGCCTAAATTTTACTTGTGGGAAGCTTATGGCCATGTATTCTTTTCCGAGTGCATTTTAGCTCATATGTGGTTTACATTACTTAAATTCCCTTTGTTGCCAGTCTTGTCCTTAGCAGATTCTGTGGGATTTAGGCCTGTTGTAGTTCAAATAACTTAGTGAGGGGTTATCACTCTGCTCTATTTCTGTAGTTTGTTCTATTGTGATGGGCTTCATTACAGTGATTGATAGGACAATCCTATCTAAAACCAGGCCCTGCTGTGTTAGGAACTGCATAAAACATACCTTGACAGGCAGCTGTTGTTTCAGAGGGCTGATGTTCTAGACAGAGGATCAGAGAGCAAAGAGAAGATGAGGGTGGGAAGGTGATTTAATCATGCTCACGTAGTCATTCAGTGGTGAAGGCAGGTGTAGGGCCAAAGTCTCCTAGGTACTAACCCAGTTCAATATACCAATGCTGTTTCTCTGTTACGACATTCGATACTTCAACTAATTTTCCATTTGCACTGTTTCACCTTGTCACTATCTATGGAACAGATAACACCTAAACCAGCTCCAATCTAAACAGATCAGTTCACACAGTGCAGTCTAGAATATGTGTAACTGCTTTTGCGAATCAACTTTGCTTTCCCCCCAGGGACTTGCAGACAACCATCTCTGGTGTGCCTGCACACTAGATAAACATGAATTTGTAACTGATTCTACTTAGGTTGCTACAGGCAGTTAAAAGCAAGCAGTTTCAGACAGGGGCCATTCCTCAGTCAGGAAGGTGCCTGTGTATCTGAGGTGTGAGGTCAAAGGCTGATGCAGAAAATTAATAACCAGAATTCCTGTCCTCTGTTCTCAGCTCTGGCCATGACTCATTATCTGAATCTAGCTCTACTTAAACTGGTATGCCTTGAGGGACTCCTGCCACTAGCTCTATATCCCACAAAGCACTTTTGAGGGAGAATCTGCAGTGGCATTGTATTATCAAACAAGGAAACAGTAAAATGTCTTCTTTCCCACTGTGGTGAAATTG
Organism: Aramus guarauna; assembly: GCA_013400195.1. NCBI lineage: Eukaryota > Metazoa > Chordata > Aves > Gruiformes > Aramidae > Aramus > Aramus guarauna. Next base: position 856,052 of record VXBL01008569.1, read on the forward strand.
CATCTAGAACATGGTGTTCTGTCATAGGCTCCATATTATCATAAAGACATTGACAGATTTTGTAGGAAGTTAGAAAAAAGCAACATAAGTGATTAGGGAGCTGAAGGGACTGACTTGTGACGAAAGATTAAATTAACAAAATTAAATATGTATAGTTTGGCTCAGCAATGACTGGGGGCCCATGATAGCCACCTATCAATAGCTGAAGGGTTTGAATACAAGGAGGGAGGGAAATTTAGTTTGTTATGAGTATGGAAAAGGAATGGTGTAAAGGCAGCATAGGCTAAAGCCCAAGAAAGCTGCCTGACAGTGAGATGTTGCTGCTACATGAACAGTGCAACTGATAAGACAGAAATGTTCAAAACTTGTGGAAATGAAGGTCTTGCGCACAAATGCCTAAACAGCTCTGACATACAGAACTGGAGCACAGAGAGGGAAAGCACACTTGCCCTGGAAAACACTCTGAAGTCACTGTAGAAGTACACTTCACCTACTTCAAGGTCTTGGACAACTCTTTTGAGTCCTTAGTTGCAAACAGGCAACAAGAAAAAGGAAGCACTGGCCTCTGGGAACTTGGGCAGTGTGACATAACAAATGTATTAGCATCAGTGGGAAGCTTGTTCACGCACTGAGTGACAGCATCTGTTATGTCACAGAGACTCACAGCGACAGTGATGATAAGGTATCTGTATGAAAAGGCACTTGAATGAGTCCCACTATTCTTATAGTTTCCATGTGCCCGTCCTTGAATGCAGCTGAGGAACAGAGTCAAAACCAAGGGAGGCAACATCCTCACAAGTATAGCCTTCAACCTCACCCCTCAGTTTTCTTTAACCCACATATTTTCAATTTCAGAGCAAATTGAAACTGGTTCAACACTTACTAATTGCCAGATATTCCCACAGAGCTCTCACAAAAACAGAGACTAATCAGAGAACCTAGAAAGGGAGTGTGTGTGTGTGTGTGTGTGTGTGTGTGAAGCATAGCTACACCTGTTAAGTTTCTGCAGGCAGTCTTCATAACTCTGCTCTAGAGCATAATGTTGCCCTAATTCAGGAAAGAATTTCACTTTGTATCTGTAAAATAGGGAGAATTACATTCCACTATGTCCTCAAAATATTATGAGCCCGATCAACTATTTGTCAAAAAACTCAAGATCTCTGGATGAAAGCACAAAGGATTCATGTTTGCAGAATTCAGAAAAGGTTCTCTTTACATTAACAGCACTGCAGAGAGTTAGCATTATGTTATGGAAAAAGGCTAAAAATTCTCACCTTTCTACAAATTATTCCACTGCCATTAACTGGTATCTCCCAAACCAAGGACAATCAACCTAGTTATTCCAAACCCCAGCTATTTGTTTATTCTTAGGCAGTAAAGGTTTATATACAGTCATACTGTATAAGAGGCCTGTAGACACTCCAAGAGGTACGACGGCTGAAGTGTCAGGGACAACTGTTTTTTTCCAAAATCTCATTAGACAGTTCTTTTCAGCAGATGCTGATTTGCAAGGCTGCTGCTCTGGCCCTGAGGAGATCAGCTTGGGATAGCTTTAGAAATTAAAAGTATTGAGTGCACACCTTGGAGAAAAAGCAACACAGATAAAATCGGGATATCGGTTTCAGCTAAAACGTTGGGATTGTGCTGGAAAGAAATAAAATGCCTTCAAATTACCAAGCCTATCTCTTGGCCTTGTGTTTTTCCTGTGCCTTGAAGATGTCTGCGCTCAAAGCTTTTCCCTTTCTTTGGACAATAGGGGCTGCAAAGGAGCCTTTTCAGTGTGTCAGGTCAATAGTCCAAAGACTGAGAAGGATTTATGCTATAGATAGTAACAGCATCAAAGAGGCCATTACATCTTCAGCACCAGTAATCCCCATTTTAAAAACTCCATTATCTGACTGGTTCTTCATTTGCTTGTCACGTAATCCGTGTTGTTGTGGTAACTCAGAAACGAATGCTGTGAGCTTAATAGAGAGAGTGGCAGAATTGCCTGTCCCTGGATGGCTATGGGCAAGACAGAAAGAAATCACAGGCTAATAAGGAGTTCAAAGATGTTAACTGAACAACAGGAATAAAGTCTCTGAGGATGCTGCTGCAATTGTGAAATACTTATCAGACCTTCTTGGGGATCGACTATTGTCTGATTTTCATGAATCATTCAAGATCAAATCCCCGACTCTAGTTTTTTAGAAAGTCTTTCAGTGTAGGTCATAAATAGTGAACAGATCCGTTCTCTGGGTCAGAGATTGTTGGATTTCTATAGAAATCAATGTCTGCTCCTGGGATGATGGAAAATGGCTTCCTTTATTAACCAGAACATCAATTATTTGTTAATATTTATATCCTCTTCTATGAAATTAGATGTCTTGGTAGAACAAAAAGATGCAGCACCTCTCGGCTCTTGGGCCACCAGTTGTAGCCTAGTTCAAACTGGCACAAGACTCAATGACCTACACAGGAATGTTTGGTTTAATTTGGAGGACGTGAGCTATAACTCAGGCAGCCGCCTTCTCTTTGGTCAGTAAACTGAAGGTAGAAGTTGGGCTCATTTCTCATCCAAAAGAAAAAGGGAGACCAATAGGCTTGTAAGTCGATCATGCTTATCTGTGGAAGAATCCGTTGCTTTCAAAGACTCTTCTTAGTAACAAAAAACAAGAGTCAAAAAGAAGTGGCTGAGAATCAGAGTCATCATTCCTAGGAAGACCCTGTCAGGTGTAAGAAAGACCATGGTCCTGAGTGCATCTATATCCCAAATCCAACCTCTACAGAATGCAGCTCTTGGCAGCCTAGTAAAAACCAGGTTTCTGCAGGATTAGGGAGAGATTATCACAAAGCTCTCTTACTAAGAATGTGCTAAAATAGGGAACACAAAGAAGACCAGTTATGGCACTAAATGTTGTCAGATCATTTTTAACTCTCAAGACTCTAATGCAAAGTATGTTTTAGAACAGCTTTTTTAGATGCAATGCTCAGGCAGACCCAAGGCACAGGGCCCATGACTAAACAGCACCTCACAACAATGACACCAAATAAGAAAATATAGCTTCTCCCTTAATGAGCAACTTCTGTAGTACTTCTTGTGCATGGGACTGAAAGGATTCATCACTCAGCTGTAGCATCTGACTGAAATATGGACTTTCTCTTTTGGGGAAGAGCCTAATATTTTAGTCTTGAATTGGAGCAAAGTATCCTGTGGAACAGAAGCAACGGGGCAATGTCTAAAAGGACAGCTCAGCAGCAGCCCACGGAACAGCCTGTTAGATATGAAGACACTGAAGTGGTTAGGAATAAGTCAGCTATTTGGGTGCCTCAAAAATAAAGAGTTTGGAATTATAAAAGATGTATGCTGCTGTATGTATAAAGGAGAGTAGAAACAATTTGTTTCTTTTAGAATTCTTCCCAATCGTTGGTTAGTAAATCATATGTGGTAGGGATGGATGCAAATTCCCTACTGCTGCTTAATGAGTGGCAGCTGGCATACATCACGGACTAAAGAGATATAATAGCTGAATTTTCATGACTAGAGTTGAGGGTGTGGGGAAGGATCATTCTTCACTGACTTCACTGTCACCATAACAATGATGTGACGTCTCTTTCTGTCTGCAGTGTTTTGGACACCAAGCAGCCTCAACAAGAGCAATTTATTACTATGTGCTCTTCATTTATTCTATCCTGTGAATTTGCAGGAAACAGCAGTTAAAGAAATGGGAAGATAACCCCACATTTCAAATTGGCTTGTGATGCCACTTTGGAAAACAACAGAATTACTTCACCATAAATTGCTTGCAATAGTCAGGCTGCGACTGGCTTTAGTAGATTCATTTCATTCAAATGAAAGGAGCAGCAAGTCTGCATTGAAAATGCCAGCCAGCACTGTGTGAGGAGACAGGAAAGCAAGCACTCATCTTTTAAAGACAGACCACCATTCGACTTACAGTGTCAGGGTCCTCAGTACACCAGTAAGCCTTAATTGCCCCACCGGCCCTACCCAAACAACCTCTGCTCTTTGCTCCAGGAGCTCCATTCAAGCTCAGACCCGGGCACTCAGTCCTGGCCTGAGCTATGGTGTAGGTGTATCTGTTTCCATGCTTGTTCCTGAGTTGTTATATGGCTTTCCTGGACTGACTTTGGACCTGACTTGTTCTTTGCCTGAGGGTGGCTGGACTGTTGGTGGAATCTGTTATTGTCACCAGCCCTGTCCTGCTTGCCCAGCTGAGGTACCGTGGGACCGTGCCCTCTTGGCGAGGATGCTGCCCCTGCCTGTGCTGTGGTCTTCCTCAGCTGCTGGTTTGTCTTTCCTTGTGGAACAGCCCTGGCTCTTGCTGCTCCCTGAGACTTAGTAATTTCACCTACAGCCTCTTTGTGAGGGCAAGCTGTCTGTGGATGAGAGGGACAGGGATGCTTGTGGGTGGAATTAAAGAAGCAATTCTTCCACGATTACTTTCTCAGTCATACTTCTCTCCTTTTGCATACATTCATCATGTAATTCATTGTCAATTACAAAATGAAATTATAGTCTCAGGACTAACTAGGATGGGGGATATGATAGAGTGTCTTACAAGTTTGGGAAAGACTTAGAAAGAAGACAGAACAACTAGAGAATTGCATTGGTAACCAGAGCCTCAAGAACAAGTCTAGCTTACATCGCTCACATCAGTAGAAAGCCAGAATCAATTTCTTCTCTCGATTACTGGATAGAGAGCATTAAATGATTTCAGCTCTGTTCCCAGACAAAAACTGGCTCACCTATTAAGAACTGGATGAGCCATGGAAAGACAACTTTCTCCCTTTTTAAAGCAGCACATGAAAAGTTAGGACAAGTTTTTCTGCTGGAATCATTTGATAGATGTGTAAAAGTCTGGAGTTCTTCAGAGCTGTTAAATATTTATCATTACGAAAATCACACATATTCATTGGAAGTGTTATAGTTTGAAAAAAGGAACGAGCTTTTGGGCAGGTGAGTAATCTTAAGGATGCGTGTGCCTCTATTTCCCATATTAAGCTTTTCACAACATAGGCACGAACTACTTCCAATGGGATGTACCCCAGTTTAAAGATATTAAAAAGGATGAGTGCATGCACTGAAGTATGCTTCCATTCCATAGGTTGATTTGCCTTCATGTTATATTAATTTTAAAGTAATAGAATTATAAAATCTCAGTGCAACAGAATGAAGAGAATATTGCTAATGCTACAGACCTCACAGCAAATTGTACTCGTGTCTCACGCATGTGAATTGCAATGATGCTCACTTTCACAGCAGCCATCCTCTGAGGAAACTTAATATACTTTTTCTTGCCCTTCTTCAAGAAGAGGATTAGTATTCCAAACTTGCAAATAGGGTCATATGCAATTTCATGACTTCCCAAAGGTTATGCTATATTGGTTTCCAGTTTAAACACTAGCCAATTACTAAGCGAAGCAATTTTAATGTGTAACTATCACATTGGGGAAGATCTCTAGAAACAACACTGCCTTAAAGCCAGAGCAAATCTAACTGTGTAAGGATTATTTGTCATATACACTCAGAAGCCATTTGCTTCCCTTGCTCCTAAGGTTACCTAGATAAAACGAAGGTCAGGATTTGTGCACTGAACTCCAGTGACTTCCAGCTTCTAGAACTATTCAACGAACAATGCAAACTAGATCAAACTTCATGCTGTTCAAACTCCCTCACACCCTGCCCCTAAACCATGGAGCCTTAAAATTAGTCAAAAGCCTTAGCAGGTTGGTGTGGAGCAGGGCTTACACAGATTGGGGATTTTGGCCCTTCAGTACTTAAATTCTTCACTGCAGTTAGAAATAAATGACATTTTTCCCTGCAGTTAAAAAAGGCACTATGTGCATCTATGCTTTTCAACACAGTTAATCTTCCTTCCTGCTGTCAGTGACAGCAATATACAGCAGAGGGACCCAAAGTCTTCTGCAGCTGTGCTGGAGCATTGTGTTACACACAGCAGGAACATGGTGAGGACAGCCTCTCACAGCAGTGCAGGAACTGGGACAGAGACTGACAAGGAAAAAGTCTTTGGAGCTCAGTCACCCAACACACCAATTAAACAGGAGCAAGACACGCATATATTTCTAAAGGCTTTTTTTCCTGCCATTGTGACAGGTTTTTGAAAGGTAGATGGATGGATCAGACCAGAGAATAAGTGGGACAGTGGTAATGCTGCTAAAATAGCATCCCCTACCACTAATAGATCCTTTTCCCTGTATCTGAAGGGTAAAATGTCGGTTTTCTTTGCCTTTCTTCTTCTTGTTGATGCTACTACATATAGCTCTGAAAATAGATTTTTACAGTAAACAGCCCTGGGGGAAAAGGTATAATTGATGATGATGTCTTGGACAAAGAGGCACTCTGTTGATAATCAAACTGGGATAAAAAAACATTTTCTACACCATATATTTTCACTTTTTTCTCCCCACTGAAATGAAACTTTTGGGGTTCTTTTGAGGTCTATATTAGCCTTGAAGTATGTGCAATAATACTGTCCAGCTTTGACAATATTTTGTACATCCCACTGGTCTGAGTGTGATACACCTTTCCTTTTGTGCTCCTTTACTAGCAAGTATTTGCTTTTCTAACTTGGTCTTTTAGCTCAAGCTGAACTTTAATAAGAGTGGTGGTCCAGGATTTTATCTCAGGTCAAAACCAAGATGGGCCTATGGAAGCAGCATTCTCAAATGAGTCCAAAGCGTGATGTTCATTAAACAGCAAAAGTATGAATGCCATGAACCTTCCCTTGCAGTTCAGACACCTACTGACTTCGGACACAGTAAAGCAAGTCCCCTAACTGGGACTAACAATGAGCAACCTCAAGCTGCTGAACAACACATCTCACCCTAACTGCACTCTTAGACTGAGAGACATAATCCAAGAAGCAATACTGAACTACATAAATTGCAGCATTCAGAAAACAGAATGATCCCTCTCTGGCAGTGATCTGGAGTCTCAGCCATACTATTTTCTAATCATATAGGCAGACTGGCAACCAAGACACAAGCTCAAAACTGAGGTTTTATTTCCAGAGTCTATATAGATATGCATGTATATGTGTGCATTTATATAAATGTGTATGTATGTATATAGGCAATGAACAAAGAAATACACATCAGTGACAGGGTTTCTTATCCAATATATACCCAATCTAAACAGTGCACTTTTAAAAAAACCCTTTGCTTATATATTCATACATTACATCTGCTGCTATTCAGATAAACACTTGCAACAAAGCTGCACACAGCCTCCACGTACCCATTCCTTAGATCTAGAATACCAAGAATTTGCTTATTTTTTGAATCTGTGATAAGGATTTAGTCTCTCTACAGACTCTAAAGCTATCATAAAAAATTATGCCTTGCAGCTACAGAAAAAACCCTTCTAAAGTGAAACCAGGAATTTCACAACACAGCAGAAATCTACCTGCTCTTTCCCCCAAACCATGGAGTTGCCCCAACTTGTGGCAAGACAAGTGATGCTGAGTAACGTGGACTAGAAATATGCTGGCAGTCAGTACGAAATGAATAATTTTGTTCCTTGACTGTCAATGGCATCTCAAAAATCTTTAACTGTCCTACCTTATTGTCTCAAAAGACAAAAAGGTAATGTTATTAAGGAACATCTTAACTTTCACCTGATCATCTTATTCTTTCTTCTCCTTCCATCACACTTCTCTACCACCTACTACACATGTACAAGGATGCCCTCACAGCCTTGCTGAGATTCATATGGACTTTTGCAGAAAGAATTTCTACTTCAGCATTACCACTTCAAGTGTTTTAAACCAGGCCTTCAAAACCAAGAGATCTATTTTAAAATAACTGCCGAAGAATTCACTTGATGTTTTTCTACATCTACAAATGCTATCTTCCACCACCCCCCCCCAAAATAAATAACAATGTGAATCTGTGATGTTTGTCTTGTACTCTTAATTTGGAAGCTGCTGCATTTGAGAAGTACCAAATATACTGAGACTCAAAAGAAACCCAAACCAAACCAAAAACCCAACAACAAACAACTGACCTCAGACTTTATTGTTGAAGGAACTGTATTTAAACCGTCACAGCTGACAAGCTCAGTCAGAGAGGCAAGCTTAAAATATATCAGATTTCTACCAGTGGGCTGTTCACTTACATGGGGAAAATGATCCAACCGTCCTCTCCAGATGGCAAAGGCAATTTGAATTCCTTATGCCAACACAGAAGGTAGAACAATGAATTTTTAAAAATCTGATTTAAGATAAGAAACGTTAGAGTAACTCCACTGATGACATTGGGATGAATTCCTGTGTATTTACTCAGTGAGACTGAGAGCAGACTTGCAGCCCATATATTCAGGTGAAAAGTTGACCATGGGAAAGATTTACTGCAAATAAGCAGCCATTCAGCCACCAACACCTTTCTCTTGAAGGCAGGTTAACTGCTTCAGGGAGAACTTGCCTTGCAGACATCAAGAAGCAAATATTTGAGGGTTAAATTCTCGTGTTTCAAAGAAACAGTACTAGCGAGAAATGCTCATTTTGATATCCAAGTTGATGAAAAAATATCAAACTAGCATTTATGCTTGGCATTATAAATGTGCTTAAGTATCATTGAAGCCAATGCTTAAAGCTTTACATTCCAAAAATCATTTTATCAGTCACTATGCTTCTGAGAACATACAGGTTCTTTAGGACTAGGGCATTTTCTAACACATTCACAGGGCAAAATGGGTCCACACATTGCTAAGAGCAGGAAAAGAACCCTAAACCAATTCCAGATCCCCCAGTGACAATAAAAATAGCAAAAGTGCTGATTAAGCAAGCTGTAAAGTTTGCACCTCCAGACCTCAGGAGCAGAAGGAATGATATAACCAATTACTGTACAAAAGCAGAACTAAACAGTTCCAACAACTACTTGGAATCCCATGCAATTCTAAAATAAGTAGAATGCTGAAAATAACATTTAATTTTATTAACTTTTTAAATACCTAAGGACTAAACCAACTGCTTTTAAAGGTCTGCTTACAGCCCCAATTATACTGTTTTGTGTTCCTGCTATAACTACAGTGCTGTGTGACCACTACAGTTGTTTGCTTATTTATTTCTTTGCAACAAAGACTGAAACTTACTTGGAATTTCCTTTTTACTTTGAAGAAATCTTACTTGATCAGTAAGATCTGTCCAAGTAAAAGGATGATCCTGGATTTCACACTAACAACATAAATAATAACATCACTTAGTTGATTTATGTATATACAGGGTTTAATATAGTAGTAGCCACTGAAGAATTTGTGACACATAGGTTATAGGTAGCACTTACGCATATTAAATATTAGTTAGTACTTGAAGTTCAAAAACCCCATAGTCTAATTCTTGACTTCTGGAGGACAGAACACATTCTTAACTGGTTCCTTTCCCATGGCTCTATGCACTGAGGTTTTGAACTTATATTAACAGTGAGATTCCTAATATTCTTCCACTAACCATGAGATTCCTAATAGCATCCAGTATCTTAACGGACAATCTCCTAAGGGGCTTGTGCTCCTAGAAAGCTGTGGCAGGGACTCAGAGAGTTAATTAATACATTCCAAAACTTGCCATATGCCTAACACATCTTCTGGCAAGAAAATGTACAAAATGTCTTGATTCTTCACAGAGTCCTCTTTATATTCTAATTAGAAGGTGTCCAATATATGAATGAGGTGGCAGAAATAATCACTTTTTTTTTTCTTATTTGTTTTGAGACTCTGTGCTCTGTCAAGTACTCTTTAGTATTATGACCACGACAAGCTGAAAGCTCTTCCAAGGGAATCTACACAACCAGGCAGTAAAGGGCCCCTGCAATCACACCAATCCTGTTAACTGCTGTAATACTTTGTGCTGACGTATCTAGTCCTCTTGTGGCACCACGAAAATATCAAAGGGTATTCACAGCTATCTATACCTTCCAGAAGGACACACTGCTCTGTCCACCAAAATGTACCTGCCAGAAACTGTCATAAAAAAAGAGAAGCCTTTATGAGTCATGGGCAGAGCTTTTCAACAGTTGCTAAAGGAGGATTTTAGAACTTCATAGAGAGGTAACAGTTACCTCTCTGTGACTTTTAATAGCTGCAAGTCTTTCCACTGACTAGTGAGCTTAATGGAGCAACAGAAAGGCGACCACTAACAGGAGCTTACCTTAGTGCAGCACTCAAGCAGTTTTAATGCACACTTAAAGCTTAGTGAATTCAATGGGAATTCTACACATCTGTACTACATCCATTACCTTGCACCAAAATGCCTTTAGAGCACCATGAGTAATACCTGTCACTTACTTGTTCTTACATCCTCTCAGTAGGGGTAAAAGTATATGCAGGTCAATTGTTACCACCTACACATGCACAGATTTGTTGTTAAAAGTCAAGATGATGGGTACCTTTCATTTGAAGCAAAAAGTGATCAGATTTGTCAAGGTCCTTAGTTTCTTGCTAGAGGACAATAGTGATGAATGCATCACTCAGATATATGATTTCTTTGACCAAATGTGGATGTCTGCAGTGTAGATCTAAGTCATTTACTCATCTCTCTTCATAATCAATGGAGGCACAATTCCTCGCTCTAAATGTGTATAGCTGTCTCTATAATGGGCTGGACACTCGAGTAGTGTTTCCTTCTCTCCAGTAGCTATAAAGTGAGTGACCAGCCTTGATGTGAACACCTGACATGCAAAATTTTACACTGGGGGAAATAAATCCTACCCTTGCTGCCAGGAAAGGTTCCTCCAGTCTCCTGATTCAGTAACTGAAGTTGTCAAGTGTAGGTGTGTGTCTTCACACAGCAGAGGCTACAAGCACTGAGGAAGACGTCTCTCTACCTGATCATCTACCATGATGGCTGTCTCATTCAGCTTTAACTGCTGCCACCTATTCTTCCCTCATGGGCTGATGTCATTCTAGATGGTACTGAAGTTGTGTTTGGAGAAGGATGGACCAAGCCAGTGACCTGTTAAGTTGCTTAAAATGTAGAATGTGATTATATACTGCCTTGAGTGGGAACCAGAGTCTCTGGACACACAAGAGTATGAACCAAAATTCCAGATTTTTACAGACTAGTAGCTGGTTGCTATTGAAAACACACAGACAGAGACTGAGGAGACACAGGGAGCCTGCAGAGCTATTCTATTTCTTCAGTAAAATGAGCCTTCTCCATATTGTTTTGTAACTACATAATCCTACAAAATGCACAAGTTTGTAGACGCTTCTCTAACTTTTAATTGCATAAACCCTGAGCTGGTTTTATGCAACCTTAGTGTGGGTTTTCAGAATACAATGGGAGTATGTTTGACATCTCTGTAATGGTTTTCTGCTAGGAATGGATTTGCCCATTCAGAAGGAAATCCTATTCAATAACCTTCTTGTGTCAACACAGTCAGAATTAATCACGTCCTCCATTACACAGGGGAGAAGTTTCCATATCCCACAGGAATATGCTGCAACCTTGGTAGATATCTTCTTCCTGAGTTACTGATTGTTTTGACAAGTAGGGTCAAAGTGTGTACCACAATTACCCTGGATTTCTGAACAGCTACAGCAGTTGGTAAGTTGAGGTATAGTAGCAGCATCTGACTGACTGGAATCATTTGCTATATTATCTGGAAACAGACATTCTAGTTGGAATGGAACAACATATACTTGGTGGAAATTCCTGACTTTTCCTACAATCAGACTAAGCAACTGGAACTGGATTCCTTTGTAATTAATAGGGATCTAATAAAATAGTTTAGCATTACTTAGGAAGCAGCTTTAATCTATCGAGCCACACTGCTCTCCATCCCCTTGCAGTAGGAATGCATCACAATTGTGAATTCATTTTAGCATTATTTCTATCTCTTCACAAAGCAGACTAGTATCATTCTGATTTTCTAACTGGAGGACAGAGGTACAGCACAGACTGAGGAATAGAATCTTTTCAGTTTAAAGAATGCTTGGGGACAAACCAGAAAATAACCCCCAGTTTTGCACAGCTCCGTGTTCTAAGACCCTCATTCATTCTTTGTTAGTCTTTTGACAGCTACAGGAAGAACAACTGGCAATAGAGATCTGAACAGGAAAGGCAAAGACCACCACTCTGCTTGGCCTAGCAACCAATATCAACAAGCAGATTCTATCATCTTCTCTCCTGCTCTCATATCAGTAACGCCAGAGAAATGTTTACCCTCAATTTCTCTCCATGTCATGAGAACAGTTCTGTATTTCAGCAGAAATGAAGTGCCTCATGCTACCTATTTTCCAGATACGATTGCACAACTGGGACATATACATTCGTTCAACAAAAAGTCTGAGACCAAACAGACCAGTATTCTATTGACTTACTCACCTTGGTACTGCTGCAGATATATATTACAGAAGAAAACTCCTACAGTCAGTTCAAATTGCCAGATAATACACTGGTCTGCCAGCCTTCTGAACACAAAACTAAGTGGAAATCATTTTAAACTCAATGAATGCATGTTTTTAGAGACAGGATATGGATTACTGAGATTTTGACAGTATTTCAGAGCAAGGAAAGGCTGCTGCGAATTGACTGCGTGGAATCAAAGTACTCCCTTGTTCACAATTTAACAAAAACTAGCACCTAAACTGCTACATCACTTGTACAAGTGATGCCCAAACCCAACAAATGTAGGTGTTACTGCTTTCCTGGGAATGCACGGGTTTTCCATTTGGCAAAGCTTCAGCACATGGCTTCTTGCAGAGCTAGAATCCTATTCCCTATGCTTAAAACACCAGAACAAACAGGAAATCAGATTTCCAAGCAAATCTGTCTTGGTAGAATTGTTGTCAAAATGGATCTGGAAAAAAGGGACCAGAAATAATAGCTCTGGAACCAACATTTAACAGTGATAACAAAGCAAACAGAAATGCACATCTGCACGCACACAGAAATACACACAGGGACTTTGTGACCATAAGCAGCTGGGTAGTGAGAAAGAAGTGTGAAGATCTACCGAAAAAAGTGCCTTAAAATAAGAGAAGAGTTCACTATGTTTAATCTGTCATAAAAGAGGATCAAGAGGTGATACGCTTATTTATAAAGAGGCATTACCCTAACAACTAAAGAATTTTGCAAGCAAGCACAGAAACACATAAAGATAACAAATGTCTCAAAGTTAAGGGGGAGATAAATAGGGAGTACATTTTAAAAGCAAGCTAACTATCACAATAAAACTACCAAAGGAGATGGTGAATTTTCAGACATTAAATAACTCTGTATCAGGAATGGATGCTCTCCTGGAAGGTTTGCCTTAGCCAGATATGACTTCTCACCCTTCAGTGAGGAACAGGATTAAATGGTCCCTCTGCTTTTCCCTTCAGTGAATCTAGGACAGTTGTAGAATATGTATGATCTTTATGGGAGAAACACTATAGGCCAACATCCACTCTTCTCTGAACTAACACATGTGCATACAGACAGAAGCCTATCACTATGTAGAAAATAGCAACTGCCAAAGCAAGAAGTCATCTATGTGACCTGATCAGTCAAGTATGCACAGGTAGCAGATGCACATAGAAAATGTTCTGCAGTTTAAGATACATTAATTCCCAACCAAGTTCACATAAACTATGTGAACATGCTAACGAAATCATTTCCTAATTAAATACTTTAATAATGGCTATAGGTACTACTTTTGTTGCATTCTTAAAAAAATAAGAATGTAACAATGTTAGCCAAAGCTGCGTATGTGCTCTGTACAAATTTAACTTTAGGTGCCTAATTTAAACAGTGTACTTGTGTCTGCCTCATGTATCAACTGGTAACTGACAGTCTGAATGCATCCCGGACAGATAAAATACGTGTCCTTCATCCTTTTGCTCTCTTTGAATAACTGACTTGTTAAGACTGCTCAGCTGTGGCTGTTGAAAGCAAGTCTAAACTTCTGTGCTTGTTTTCCAGCTTGGAAAAAGCAAACTGGCTGTCACTAGGGCCCCTGTTTCTAGTGCTGTTAACAATCAACAACTTGCATGGCTCCAGAGGTATTACTGCCCAGTGTGCCACGCATTTAGGTAACAATATGTCAATTCAAATTACAACTGCTCTGAGGAAAGAGCCTAAAAATAGAGGCCTTCCAGGTGGCTCAACAGACGGATCCATTTGCCGTACATGGTAGAACAAGTTAACCTTTTCAGACTATGCTTCTAGTGTAAAAACATCCCATTAAATTATGGCAGGAGTCAGCACTGGTCTTTGACTAGAGGAGGACTAAGCAAGTACCTAACTGCATCTTAGGTGACAGGCTGCGAGCAAACACTGAAGCTTCAGTGTTGTATGCCCGCCCACAACTGGATATAGGTAATAGGCGGAAAAGCAAACAGGTTACTGGACAAAATGTAGGAATCCAGAGGAGTGTAGCTGGCAACTCTTTAAGACACCCCTTATCCCCTGGTCACAATTTCAGATCAGTCAGGACACGGCACTGGCAGCAGGCTTCTGTGTTTGAATGACTGCATGGTGGCTGTGCTTCCGTAGAATCTCGTGCCAAGGCCTCGTGGAGGAATAAACACCTTCCCCTCCCACCTGCAGATATTTCTAATGGAGTCCATGGCTGCCAGACTAAACAGAGAGGTGAATTCAGCACCAGACCACAGTCCCAGACAACTAGAGTCTCCTGTCTCCTCCAGAGCGGGGTTGAGCATGTGTGTAGTTGAGAGAGGTGTCTGTTGCTATAACTTGACCTGTACCTGCTCTACAGGATAAAGAGGGCCCATCAGTTCACTCTGCTCTTAGGCCTGTTATGTTCTCTATCATCTGTTTGTTTGTTTTTTAAAGTGTGGCAGGTAAGCATGGACTTGGTTAGGCAATAGCAATGTCTGTCATCATATACATACACACACATAGACACCCTTCACAACATGGAGGAAGATTCCACCACCTGTCTCCATCAGCCAGCAGGAAGAAACATTCCCACCCAAACCTAATTCAAAGAGACTTTGAGACACTGCAGTTTCTTCCTTGAATTTCCTTTTAGACTCATGTTTTCCTTTATTAACCCCAGCACCTGCCACTTGCATGAAACCCAGCAGTTATATTTTTCTCTGGCCACAGTAATGACCGACAGGGAAACTGCTCTAACTATCCTACTCTGTATGTCATAAGTCCGTAGACTCACAGCAAGAAGCACATTTGACTTTGTTCAAGAACTTCAACATCATCTTCAAATGCTTCCACGTTCAACCTCTGATAAGGAATGAAACAACTCTAATTGCTGGGATAAGTCTGAGAATATTAAGCCCAAAGAAGGAAATATGGGGTGCAATATCAAAGGAGGTACATGCCATTGCCTGAGTATTAAGAATAAGATACTTTTTAACTTGTGTCTGGAAAAGCAGTCACAGTGCTAATGCTGAGGGCACTGAGCAGAACTGACTGCAGCAGCAGGCAACATGCAACTGGACAGAAGGTGAATAGCCAGTGACAGTAACAGGCCTACTCAGTACCACTCTCCTTCTGCTGAATGCTTCAAGAGTCTGTATACAAAGTGTTGTGATCACCAGCTTATGCCTGGCCTACTCCTCAGAGAGTGATGAAGAGGTACTACTGTTTTTACAAGGTGATTTTGTAAAAAACGATTTCTCTTCCTTGACTTGATTAAATTGAAATGATGCTGTACCATTTAGTGGCTTTAAAACAAGATCAAATCACTAGAGAAATGCTCTAGTTCATCTACAAGCTGCAGTAAGAAGCGCTGGATTAAATTCTATAGCTTATGGTATACAAGTCAGGCTACGTGTTCCCCACGGAGTCTCTGATTCTCAAGAAACTGTATCCAAAACTGTACTGTAGCATTCCTTTGTGCAGTGCACAGGTGTGTTATATAGACTCCTATACAGCTTTCCTCACTATATCTGTCATCCAGCTGTATGCTGAACAACATGACCACATGAAGTTTGATTTTTTCCCTCCTTTTTCCTTGAGGTCTGAATTCTGTGGTGTATGAATAAAAGGACTGACCAACAACAGCTTCTTGGTATGGCGAGAAGATTCCAACCAAATTGCTCATCTGATACAATCCACAAAATATCTCAATACAATTGTAAAAATAAATTGTGTCCTTTCACTGTGCAAAAGGATGAAGAAAAATGAATATTGAACAGCCACAGACCCAACCAGACATAGCTCCTGCCTGTCTCTGAGCCAAATTTATAATTACTTTTTCTATGTTATCAACTTTCAAGCAATGCACTTCAATGGAGAAAGTTAGCAAGAACAATTCTGAGGTTAACACGAGAGTAATGGAATCTGTAAACTCTCATATAAGAAAAGTCATCAGCTGGAACCTGAACTCCCTGACTTGTTCTCTTTAATCAGCAATGTCTTGCCAGCATCTTCTGGATTTTCACGCTGTTTCAGAGAGCATTTTGAAGCACCTAGATAGAGCAGTATTTTGCCTGCTACCTATTTAACTCCTTTTTGGATGTTTCTTTCTTGAATGTTCTTCTCTACCCATGCAATAATATATCCGTACACTTCAATAATAATAAGTATCATTATCCCTCTGGCATGTGGGTCAGATTAAGTTTTAGAAGCTATAACATATGCTGAGGTCCTCAGCTCTCACTGTCACATCATTAACAGCTACTCCCACCTTCCTTGTAAAAAAAAAAAAAAAGAGCTATATTTCTAGCCCTTATACTTGCAAACTATTGCTTAGAAAACATTATACGCAGACTATGAGTGTCTAAGCCTACTGCCATCCTAAGAACAATAGAGGCGACAAACTGGCTCATGAACTAATGCTGTGATGCTAAAATTTGTCCATTGGTGTCTATAAAATGCAAGCAAGACAGCCTTAATGGCGTAAGGAGGTAGCTGCTTGCTGGCGCTAATTCCATAGGAACTTATGGCAAGGCTAAGTCTTTTCATCTCATTGTAACTTCATAACTAAAGCATCCTGTAGTGCTCATGGAATAATCAAACACATTACTCTGCTCAGGAATTACAAATTGCATATTACATAGCAATAGTACACCCTTAAGTCTCACCTATCAATTCTTGATTATAATTTTTTCAGATAGATTGTTAGGGAGAAAATATTTACATATTTAAGATCAGATGATAGAACTTTTAAAAACTGATCGAATATTCTGTGTCATGAAAAGATTGTTTTATATGTGCTTTAATGGGAGAAAATTCCTGACAGTTTAAGTCCATGAGCTTGTACATAAGGCTGATCAGCTAGCATTATAAATGTACTTGGCTGTTATTCTTGTATTACAGTAATATGGAGTTACATTTATGATTCATATTACAGGCAAAGACACCCTGTATTCTGAATCAGGTCAAAGTTGCCTGTTGTATGCACTTCTTACCCAATTTCTTCTTTGGCCCACAAGTATAGATTAGGGGGGATGGTTACCTAAACACCTCTACTGCATGATGTGCAACTATCAGATTAGCTAGTACCTATGGTGTGATAAGCAGTAAAAAAAAGTTAGAACTGCAAAAGAATCACAAAAGAACAGAACTGCAAAAGAATCAGAAAACTGCCATCTGTTGTATACTTTTTCCTCATCCTACTGCAAGCAAGCAGTGTCTCCCCATGTCTGGCAACACTAGCTGGCCCTCTGATTCTGAAGGTTATTCTCACAAATTTGCAACCATTTTAAGGCAAGACAAAAATCTGAGTTTAAAGCATATGACAGTGGGATTCCAATGGTTTTCTCCTGGCATATTTCATGTAGCTGAGGATTTACCCAGTTCTGTCTGTTTGCATTCTGAATAATTCTGAATAATTTGGAAATTAATGGAAAAATTAATGGAAATAACAACTCTGTGAAAAAGTTGCATGAGATGAGCTAAGCTCAGAGCTAAGTATCTGAAAATTGAGTGGCACTTCATGGTATATATTAAATACTGATGAATGGTGCCTGGGCTTAAGTGATTCGGCAAACCTAGAAAAGGTCACTTAGCAATTAAATAACCGACAGAAGTTGTTTCAGGACATGTGTTCCTGCTTCTTGAAGGCTTATTACTAAAGCAGGTAAGAGACAGAGGATGAATGTATGCATGCTGGTGGAATGAATAATATGTGCGCATGTGTGCAAAATTCACAAAATTCTAGTTCCACAGCTGCTGTATATGATATGCTCAGAGTTTCTTTTAGTTTGGGTTGTCTAGATATTTTTAAAGAATAAATAAAGGGATGTTATTCATCCCTGTTAAAAAGATGAATAAAAGAGCATTTTTCAAAACTGTAATATTGATAAAGGTTGGTGCCTGGATTTTGTGCCTGAGATGATTTCCTGCATATTATGCATGGCTGATACAGCATATATTTCTGTATGGTTTCTATTATTCAAAGAAGCAACTAGAAAAGCATGATTTTGAACTAAGAAAAGGATCATATAGTAGAAGAACAGACATAGAAGTGCAGATTTGTTTAGCTAGAGTCAGGTGTCCAACTGCAGCCAGTAGGCATGTTTCTGATGCATTTCACAGGGTCTCCTGACACGTTTCCTCTGAGAAGGAGGGAGATCCCCTGCGTACATACAGGGTGCCACGCTGCATTCTTTCAGCTCTGTTTTCACCCTCACATTTTTATTTATATTCACCCCATTTAAAGCTGCACTAAGTTGCAAGACTTCCTTGTCAGCCTCTTGATCTTCGCCAAGCTTGCCCTCCATAACACCAGGAAGTGACTGTGAAACCTCTCTCAGAATCTACCATCTCGCTGGAACCCTTGAGGGAGCAGCAGGCACTGTTGGGAGTGTTTTGCTCAGTGTCCCCATCTGTTTTCTTGTCCCTATATTTTTCACTCTTTAACCCTCAACACTTTCTCTTTTGTTCATTTTTTGTCCCCTGAACTCATTTGGTTTTGTACTTCTTCCTGGTTTCTGCTTCCTGTACCTCTCTCCCTGCTTTTTGGAGGGAAGGCAGGAGAAAGAAGGTGCTTAACTTTCACTCAGGAAAGACCACTGACTATTCTTAAGGGAGGGAATCATGCGAAGAGTAAGTAATAGTGGATCTCTGGAGAAAACTACAAGAACAGGAAACCCTATAAAAAACATTTCCCTGCTATACTCTCAAAGCTTCTAGCAAGCTATGGTTCAAGGACTTTGTGGTTATAATGGCTATCTCTATGTTTAACAGCCTATCACAGATTTTTTTTTTTCTCACCTTGTCTAATTCATTTTCAGACCCATGCAAACTTCTAGCATCCACAACACCCTATGGCAATGAGGCCGATACACGAATTGTGCGCTGCTGTACAGTCAGTTATGTGTTCTGCATTTTTATACATTTTTCTTAAAAAGAATAAAACCTTTAAACAGAAGAAATAATATATTTTTCTTTGTTTAACAAGAAACTCTCAGATTAATGTGGTCTACTCTTCTTTGCCTTTCAAAACCTTAAGAAACAACAGTCTTACAAAACTTAAACCTGCTACAGATTTGAATGTAAATGAAAAGCCCAGACAGATTTAAAGGATTGTTTCTTCTCAATTTGGAGAGCACTTAGCTTTACTTGCCAGCACATAAGTCTGCACTTACACCGAAAAACAAAGTATTCTCTGCTGTGCACTGTCCAATAATACCTTTTAAATTGCCCAGTACTCTCAAATTGCTATCTATGTTACTATTTTAAGTACTGAGCTTCTTTGGTATAATGGCTTTTACTTCACTAGTGAGAGATCCACAAGTGGAAAAGACCACACTCATGATGACAGAAGCAGGGTCATCTTGCCCAGTACCTTCTATATGGCATTAAACTATCCTTAACACATACAGCTAGACTGGACCTTCATGGCCAGAAGCACAAATCCTAACAACAACTTTCAGGCTATTACTACCAAGACAAATAGGCAAAGCTGACCAGCATGCCAGCAAGCTTCATTCTGTTTTGAAAGTAACACAGTAGCCTTTATTGTACCTCACTTCTAACAGGTTTGCCTGACCACCCAGGGAGCATGAAGAAATCCATGGTGAAGGATATGTGGAAATCACACCAAAATCATCTTTTTGGCAGGGAGAAATGCTGGAGTGGTAGAAAGTTTAGGTGATTTGTAGATTCTCTACAGCAGTGGCTTTCAATCAGAGAGTGACTCTACACAGAATATGAAACAGACTCTGAGGCACTGGAAACGCTAACACAATTTAAAACCATTCCCTTCCAGCCTTTACCCTTCAAGTTAAAATATTCTTTATCAGCTTCTTAAAAACACAGACACAAACCAATTATTTGACATTAACATTGTTGTAATTAAGACATTTTTACATCTACCTTTATAATGAATGTGGTGGAGCCATGAAAACGTTTTTTTTTTTTGAAAGGGGCTGTTTTTGAAAAACATTACTTTGCAGCATGAGAGGAGAAAAAGCAGATTGAGAATGATCTCCAACCTTCCATCATGACCCTAAGCCTCACTTCTGTTCTGATAGAAGAAATGTCTTTTAAAAATTACATTTTTCTTGATTAATGTGAGAGCTTATGTCAAATGACATCTGAGTTTTCCACTGACATCAGGCCACTGTTAAATGTTAGCAAATATCCTATCTCTGGAATGTTAAGATAGGAAAACAAAATATCTTCTATCACAAATGGCATTCCATCTATCACACTTGATTTTTTTTGCTGAGAATAACAACTCAGATTGTGTTTATTTGTGTCCCTGTCTATTCAGGTCTTGTGTAACAACAACAAATAAGACTGAGAGGCTCTCATTCTTACCTTCTGTCAAACAATATCAAGAAGAAATCAGCTGAAGCTGTAAAACTGTTCTGCTGTGAATTTGCTGTACGATGAGAGTCATACGCAGGTTCTGCAAAGAATGACAATAGATCTCTCATTTTTCATGCAGCAACTAAATTAGACTGAAGTAAGCAGCTGTATTAAAATTAACAAAAATGTAACTTAGAGTACAGAGAAGGCATTCCATATTTATGAAATGGTGATACTATGCTTGGCTCTATAAAAACATGGGAAAACAAACCCAGTTCTTGTCCAAGAGGCACTAAAGCAGGCTCAGAGATGAAAATGGGTTATTACAAAACTGTATCTTGAAGAAATGTCCAAAGCTTAATCATGCTTGTCTGTTTGGCGAATGTCCCCAATGAAATCAGGGACAAGGGAGGAGAGTTATGTTTGGCCACCTATATCATATGGAAGCATGAAAGATCGATATTTGCACTTATCACAACTTAACAGATTAATTTCTTATGATATACAGGAAGACAGCACTGAAGAACAGGGAGATATCATGTGCCTGATATTGATTCAGAAAAGATGATCTCATAGAATATTCCCTTCTGTTGAATGTCTTTGATTCAGCCACACTCAGAGAGACTGTAATGGTGTTTCAGCCTACTATACCAGTGAGATTTCATCAGTGTAGGCTAAAGGGAACCTGACCCAAAGCGCTGACAGGAAAAAAATGATGAATCTCATGTATTTTAATTAACAAGAAAACAATAGCGTACATTACAGTATAGCATAACTTCTACACTGCACCTTATGCAATCCAATATCAAAGCAGAAGTTTTTGAGGACTGGGGAAAGAATAGGTCTTTAGTTTTTGTTTTAGGCTATTAGAGCAAACAAAGATTTCCTGTGTAACACTGCCTGCTTCTGATCAATACTCTTCTTCTACACATACTGATTCTGTCATCTTCGGTGAAATGGGAATGTCTCCAGTATCTAATATGACATGATTTGGGGAAACCACACATACCTGATATCCCATTCCGTGCCATAGAGTCTAACTAACTCTCCTGGAAGGTACTTGTATCCTCCTGCAGGAGATTAAGACCTCCATTTTATGTGTGGCAAATATGAGTAACTACATTAACCTCAAGCTGAAGGAGAGCATTTTGTTATATAAGCAGATCCCTGCTCCTGTAATGCTATTCGTATTACTACAAAACACAGTGGAGATTAAGCAAGTAAATTAAATTTATTAGCATTCTGCTGCTTGCTTCCTAAACAGTGTGGGATTCATGGGACTAGAAGCTACTTCTCATGTGGCACGTATTCCAGGTTATATGTCAGAGGGCAGCTGAACGTGACAAGGTGGCTTTAAGTGTACCACATAGTTATTACTTTTTATTGGAAGGCATAGCAACTGTTCAGTTGCATGTCAAAATCTAGATAAGATTTTTCTGTACTTTAAATGGCTTTCTATTTGGAATAGGATGCTTTGAGTCTTGGACCAATCTATCATCAAACTCGAAGTGGCTCTAACGTGGGTTGTTCCAACTGAAATATTCCATTCTATTCTATTCAGGCATGGAGAAAGAGGGACAAATATATTACACTAGCTAGAGATATTTAGAGTCCTCTATTCACCTGCTCCACTAAGTCTTAGGTTGAACATGTGATAATCTGGTAGACTAGAAAGACCATTCAGAATGAAGGTGTGTGATGGGGAGAGAATATCCTTCGAGAATGCACAAAAGGTCAAGACATATTTTCTTCCTTTTCTATGCACATGTAACTGACATCAGCTGTGGGGTTGAAACTTAAAGAGAGAATCAAAGAAGTATTTTCCCCTACAAGCTTAGTGTAAGAACTGCTAAAACCAGTTAAATGCAGCCTGAGGGGGGGGGGGGAATCTATTTTTTTTCCTTCACAAAATCTCTTAAAGGTCTGGTATATGTTTGGGCAGAAACAAAATTTGAGTTATGTACAAGTTGGAAGTCCCTTCCATTATTGCTGCCTTTCTAACAGTATATACAGACTTACATTAGGAAACATGCAGAGTTAATAACTGTGAGAGTTAAAAAAGCACAGATAATTACAGCTCCTGTCCTTATCCAAGACCATCAGGAATTTAGTTTACAATAATTACCCTAAGTCCAGCCTCTTCTCTTCCTGCTAGGGTCACTATTTAGCCGGTGGTTAAAAGAAAACACAGTTGACTGGGATGGGAAATCTTGGCAATGGCGAGGATTATTTCTCCTTCTACAATCCTCATCAAATAAGGGGCATACAACAAACTGCTTATCTCCAATCGGCAATTCTCCCCTCCACCCATCTGTAAATTCGATTTAATTAATAAACGCCCTTATGTTTTCAAGGTCATGGAAAATGAAAGGCACTCAGTAAAATGGATGCACTGACAGTGAAGGGTGTTTGTGGGTGGGGAGAGTTTATGTAAATGAAAAAGCTCCTTCATCTGTGCCATGAGTGCTAAAGTTAGAAAACTTAAAAGGAGATAAAGGGAATGCAAATAAATTATTGTTTGAATAAATGTGACCTTCCCTCGAAAAAGGCTTTATGGAACTGAGTCTCAAAACACATGACGAGGCCAAAGATATCAGTGAGTCAGGGGTCTTCATGCAAATTCAGTCAGGCTGTCTTTTGTTTGTCCCTGCTGACTGTGGACAAGCTCTGCTTTCTATTGACAGTGGCTGTTCACAAAAGAACCAGCACAGGGCTCTTCCACTTCTTGCACACCAGCCACACAGACCTCAAGTTGGTAGGCTTTTTTGACATCTATATCCACCTACCAGTTTAAAGCTTCTGACTCAATTTGAAACACTCCAGCAAATCCCATTGCAGTGACAATTAAGACACGCAAACCACAGAACTACCTGGCTACATTTTTTGTCACGTAACTAAGCGTGCACATCAACACAGACTTCCACAGATTCCTCGTAAATCTCAAGCATCCTCACAAATAATATAATTTAGGGAGTAAGATGAAGGTGTCATTTAGGTATACAACAGTTGACAAGTTAGGAATGTCACCACTAGATAAACTGAAACAATACATGAACTTATGTAATCAATCTCTGGAGACACACTAAAACTGAGCAACTTCTTAAAAAACGGATAACTGAAGACTGGAGAAAACATTTTGACTTTGGAAAATGAGAAGGATGAGCTGCTTAAAACTCTGGAAGACACTGAGCTGGAAGGACCCTTTAAGTCTTGTGGTGCTTAAATGGTGGATTCTCAATCTAATCTTAACCTTGATATGGCCATTGAAGAAAAAAGAGAGACTATGAAGTACAATTTGAGCCTGATGCCTAATAGAAGCTATTAGACTTCACTCCTACTTTACAACAATACTTGACGTACATTCAGTCAGACATGCACTGATTTTGCTTCTGTTTTTCACTTAAAAATTTAAAGCTTGTTTGCAAGGGGTAGATTTTGGCAAGGAAAAAAAAGTAAACCAGGAGAAAACCGATGAGTAAAATTCAGTGACTGCGGTCCTCAGCAGCTGGGGAATGAGGTCTGCTAATAGGTATCTAAATGTCTGACACTGCTGAGGACAGCAGAGGCCATCGTACCAGAGCCCAGAACACCACATGGTCCTCAGCTTCAAATTTCTGCATAAGAAAACTCTGAAGTTCATCTCCCTCAATGCTGACATGTGTTGACAGAACTGGATGAAGATATTTTTGTGATGGGTACAGAACTATTATGCAATAATCAAATACCGAGATGCTGTAATTTCATTAGCAGTGAGAGATTTGGGCAGTGAGGTTGGCGACTGTCAGATCACATTCAGATGCAAGTCGGTACAGCTAACTATGTGAAATGTTGATTAATGGAATGAATCTGTCAGTTACTGAGGAAGTCTCACAACTAAACAAAGCAACTAATGCATAAGGTAACACTGTTTATTATAAAAATCAAAGCAATAAATCAAGTAGTCTGAAAAGAACATTTTCACTAGCCTGTTATTTATGCCACTGTGAGTAATCCTATTTATCCCTTTAACACAGCTGGGTAGAAGCAGATGGCAAGTTGTCAGTATCACAGGGAAACCTCCAGACTTTCCAAAATGTACCTTTTGTGGCTTATTTTATCCATTCCATAGATCTGGTAGCATCTATTTTGTTAATACATTATTTGTCTAATTTGTCTAAGTTACTCCTGTCCATCCTTTGCACTTGTGGCAAATCTAGACTCACACTTGATAACATAATTATGGTAATATGATTTTATTATTGCTATTATCACCACCATTATTATTACAAATCAATAATGCAGATGGTTCAGCCAAATACCTAGCACCAAACCCAACTGTTAGACATATAGTCTATATAATCCAGGCTAGTAAATCACTGCATCATTTTGCTTTACTCCCAAACAATAAGAAATTCTTTCTCATCTTCTCTACAGAAAAAACAATTATTGGCACAATATCAAATCCATATTGTGCAGGAACAGAATGGATCTCTCTTCCTGCACGGATATCTCTGCTTCTGGCAGTTTCTCTAACTTAGTAACAGGCCTAAGTAATTTTGCAGTGAGAGAATTAACTTTTACCATTGCAGTCTGCAAAATCTCAAGCAGATCTAAAGTACACCACAATGATAAACCCTCGGCACATACATGAGATTTGCTATCTCATCTCTGATGAAATGCATTTTAATCTGTCAGGCTCACCTACCAGTCTCCTCCTTCTACATTCTATTCTGTAATTTTAAGAAATTGGCAACCTCTGTAGCCTTTGACACACACCCCCCCCCCCCCCCCCCCCCCCCCATTTTAACTATCTTCCTACATGTCTGCTCTCTGAATACAGAACTAATCATGCAATTCCCCAAAGAAATCAGGATCAGCAAGAGCCTGTGTATCAGTCTTAACACAATGCTCATTTCTCCTGGTTCAAACCTGACTTTATACACATGTAAAAACGTAACACATTCACATCCAAAAACTCAAAGCAAACTAGTAGACCCTAGTCAAGCAAAAACCTATGACAGAAAATTAAAGGGTGCTAGAATCATATTTAAAGTTCATCATCCAAAGTAACCATCGCTGTGATTGGCTGTTTTACATCAGAGTAGCATGAGAATCTGCCCAATCATGGTCTGATCGGCTGAGCTTCAGCTCTGAGCTGCCTGTACTGTATATACTACTGAGGTGTCCTAACAAAGCTCTGGAGGAAAGAGTTTACACAGCTCTTTACACACTGCAACTGGCTTTATGTCCTCCGAACAATTCCTTCTTTTCATGTGCTGTTTCAATAATACATTCTTTTAAAAGGATTTGCTAGGGTGTATCTGATGCTCTTGGTTTACTTCTGCCTCTTTCGAAACCACATTTTCAAATTTTTGTTTTGGTAAAAAAATTGAGCTTTTGTTTTCCTCCTACAGAAACCTTTAGCATGTCAGCCAGAAATCACTCTTGCAAACTAGACAATAGAAGATGACGCAAACAAAGTATTTTCCACAGAACTTCAGCTGAATTAGGGGAAAACAGATTCAATATATGCACTCATACTATCTTTCTCTGACAATAATATTTAGCTGCTTCTGTAGCTTCCAAGAAAGTCCCAGGTCTACAGGCCAATTCTGAATGTTTGACAAGCACAATTTGAGAAATCCTCCTGGGGAAGCAGTGATTAGAGAAAGCAACTGGCAGCTAGGAGGCCCATGCTGTATTCCCTGTTTTATTACTGATTTTTCTGGATGACCTTGTCAAGTCATTTAATGCCTTTCTGCCTGTGTTTCCCTAGCTGCAAAACATTCAGATAAACACCTTCCTTTTGAAAACATAGTAAAATTGTTTACTGTGGAAATAGTTCCTCAGACCTTAACCTGGCTCTTGGGGTGTAACATCAGATGAAAAACACAATGGCCACATGACATAAACAGTTTAAATAACAGGTTAACCTTGTACCTGAAGGTTTTATTTCAGATGAGACAGTAGTTACTCATTCCATTTAACCTTATGCATAGCAGCCAAGCCAGCAACATAAGTGCAAACCATAAAGATAACAACAAAAAAAGCATAAACTTCTTTGCTCTGCTCAAATTTAAGAAGTGTAGCTATTTAGCCAAGCTTCATCTTGATGTGCTGCTGGCAGCAGGCAATGCTCAGAACTGGGATTAAAACTACTGACATAGCACCCTCAAGCACGTAAATGGTTTAACAGCAGCTGGTGGTGACTGGGATCCCCAAGTCCATTCGGGTTAACAGACTCTCATGCACATCTTCCTGAATGCTAACTGCTTCTTCCATGCCCCCTCAATGACCTTGACTGGCTAATGCACATTTTTATTGTTAACGGGCCAAGGTATGTACTATAAATGGACTACCTAAGTGCAGTATTATTATGAGTCATTTCAGCATCTCTCTTTTTCTAGAGAAAGTGTAGCACTACATAATTCTAGGAGCAACCTATTAAAAGAGAGGAAGCAAAATGGGAAGGGAGAGGAGTGCAATTTTATTAATCCAGCTGTACAAACCTGGGCTGGCTAGCAGGCAACACACACTGAAAAGAGACCGGCTTTTTGATGTTTTACACAGCTCTCACTTCAGGTACCCCAAAAGTGCTGTTGAAGTTCTGTGAAGTGAGCACACCACCTTGCACCAAGAACCAAAAAGGCAATTTAGAGTTTAGGACAACTTTTCTACAGGGACTTGAGCGTATTTCACCTGAGGAAGGATGCACGCTGATATCGTGGCCCGCTTCCACAGGCACTTCACCGAGCACTAACAGACTGCGGGCGGCTACACCGCCGCCTCCTCCGTGCTGCACAGCTCTGACGACGCCCCCTCAGCCCCCAAAAAAATCGCCGCCACGCCTGCCCCGGCGGGCTTCTTCCTCCCTCAGCACCGCCGGGCGGTCCCGCCACATTGGTAGAGCCGGAGGCAGTAGGAGGAAGGGGGAGGCAGTAGCCGTGCCGCCCTCGGAGAAGCGGCACCGTCGAAAGGAAACGGAGACAGATGGAAGGTGACAGGCGGCGCCGGGAGACAAGCGACACCAGCGCGTGCGACCGCTCTGGAGAAAGACCAGCTCGCGCCCGAACTCGCTACTTCATTGGCTCTCGTTTCTCGGCCGCCCGCTGATTGGTGAACACATCCCCCCACGCGCCCTCTCTACCCTCCTATTGGCTGCTGCTTCCCGCTCAACTCCCGTTTGCTGCTGCTCCTGCTGCGCACCGCCGTCCCCTCAGGGCGGCGATGGCGATGGCGGGCGGGGGTTGCACCTCCGAGCCGGGCCAGGCCTCTTCCCTCCTCGCTAGTGCCACAACGTGGCCCTTAAAGCGCTACGGCCGCTTCCTACCCCCGAAGGAGGGCGAAGATGAAGGGCAAAACAGCTCCTCATGGAAGGTGACAGGCGGCGCCGGGGGGTTGGCAGCTTGGTTTTGCTATAACCGGCTCCTGTAGGGTCTAGGAGGCCGCTGGGTAACAAGCAGTGATGAGTGAGGCCTTTGCGTGTTTCTTGCTGCTAATGCAGGAATTGAGAGAGATTTTGCTTTGTGTGTTATTAAACACACGGATGATATGATAATTAGTGGCCCCTTTCTTTTTTTATTCCTTCAGCAGTGACCTGTGGTATTAAAAGCTTATAGATCAAGTTGGAAGAGGCCAGGTGGTTGTTTAAAGTAGTTAAATCTGTATATGGAGGTATAATTAGTAAAGTATTCCTAAATGCACCTCCTGTCTGTGGGAGTGGAAGGCAAGTTCCATTACTCAGAGGTAAATTACACATCTGACTTCTAGCACCGACCTTTGAAACCTCTTAATTTGCACTAGAAATGGAAAATGCAGGGTCTGTTCTTACAGGGCTAGATTTTTATTTTGTCTATCTTTTTAAAGGTTTTTGAATCAAATGAAGAATCAGGCCATCTTATCCTTACCATTGTTGTATCTGGCCATTTCTTTATTTCCCAAGGGCGAACAGTACTGGTAAGTTTCTTATGTATAAAAAACATTTCTCCATTCAGGTTAGCATCAGTATTAACTTTGTTTCCCTTCTCAGCTTCACCTTCTGTCCCACTGAAAGGAAACTGACAATTTTGTTTTGCTTATGGTAATTCTCATGTGCTGCTTTTTCTGTATGTTTACCAGAATAATACTAAATGCATTATTTCATACTGAGGAACAGTGTTTCTTCTGTGGCTCCAAAAATCTAGATTAAGATGTAATACTAAGTGCTGCTGGTGTCGCAA
The DNA here is from genome assembly GCA_013400195.1 of Aramus guarauna. Taxonomy (NCBI): domain Eukaryota; kingdom Metazoa; phylum Chordata; class Aves; order Gruiformes; family Aramidae; genus Aramus; species Aramus guarauna. The sequence goes on from VXBL01008569.1 coordinate 884,931, forward strand.
GATACGCGTTTGGTTTTTTTCATGATTCTTCTGCCAAAGAAAAAAGAGAAAATACACTGTTTTTTTTTCATGATTCTTCTGCCAAACAAAAAAAGAGAAAATACACTGTTAAGAAATAGATAAAACTATAACTATTAGGCCCTATAAAATTTGCTGTATGATCCAGCTAGTTTCTTACCAATGACCTGTTAGGATTTTGGCTTATCAAAATGTATGGTGGGGGGTTTTTCTATGTTGGGTAATGTGATCTAACATACATGTTCTATTCATGGAGACAAAACAACAACTTCAGACTTGTGTCAACTGATTTTCCTGTAGCCTGTACTTAAGCATGACCAGCTACTAAACTAAAGATTTCACAATGACACCAAAGAGGTTAACAGAATGTATAAGAGAGTATATTGTAGCTTTAAATATATATAAACTTTAGTTTTTGCTGTGCCTCTTAAAAGGTCTTAAACCTACAAGATATTTCTGTAAGTATGGGGAAGAACCAAGGATACCCTTGAATTTTTTGTTGGCCTATGAGTGTGTTAAGGGTATTGAATAGATAATGAATGAGCTAACAGAGAGCTGTCAGCTGTCAGTCTGGATATCCCTCATACAAGACATGATATTTGGCTCACATATTTAGCGGGGAGAAGTTAGATGTTCTTGGACAAGGTAAAACTGGAAAGTATTTCAGCAGTTGCGTTGAATAAGAAAAAAGAGATGGAATAATTGAAGGTTCAGATAGGTAAAAGGAACGCAACTGAAATGAAACTTGCTGCTATCTCTTGCCAAATTCTGCTTGGAATGAATCAGTGCAGAATGCACCTCTCCTGGGGCTGGTCCTGTTTTCAGTATCCCGATGAGACGGCTGTGTTTAGTAGACTCGTATAACTTTATAGAACGTCCTTGAAATAACCATACAAAAGCTAACTGAAAGTAAATTTTAATAACTAACTAAAGAGCAAAAAAGGCACAGACAAACGCCGTAGCCCTTCAAAGACTCTGTCTGGCAAAGACTGAATCTGGCAAGTAACAACGGGCAGCTAAAAGCGTGCTGTGGTAAGGGATGAGTGCGGGAAGTATAAGAAAAGCTTTATAAAGCCTTGGCTGAGAAAAGCACTTTCTTGCAGCTCTTGGCTTTAGTGGCTACTGAAGCTTTCAGGCAGCTGCCTTGCTTGAAATGCCAGATGAGGAGTTTCTGAGATCCATCAGGTTTGTTTCAGCTTTGAAGAGACACTAAGATATTGCAGTAACGATCACAGCCTAAGAATAGTGCAGAATAGAGGTGGAACAGACATGCTTAGTAAATGTGACTGATATCTAACACTGAGAGTTCAAAAGAAAAAACACGTTGTTTCATTTTCTTAAAGAAAAAACATTTATTTTAGCAATGCTTCTATACCAACCTTAAGGCCAACACCATTTTATTAAACTTTAGAGAAAAAGTATGCAAAACTGATGTCATATGCATTTTAAAACCCAATTGTCAATTCCTTTGAGTGCACTTTTTCGAGTGCATGTAATTGGGATCATGCTGCAGGTATATTCTGTGCAGACAGAACTAACCTAATGTGAAATACATCGGTATGACGTGCCCTATGCCTGTTGATATTTCTTGGAGACTGGAGCAGTTGCAGTCCTCCCACTGTTCCTCTTAAACATGCTCGACTTGCTCAAAAACTTTGCAAATACCCAATCTGGTAGTTCTGAATGCGGCCGAGCATCTTCAGAACTACGTTAGGTTTCCTGCTTACAAGGGATTTGCTCCAGCACGCCTAGCTTAGCTTTACGGCTTAGGCTTGTTCCTTAGGCACATGTCCTCCCAGAAATGCAGCCCTTTTCCAAACACTGTGCAAGACTGATACTCAGTGATAAAATTCTCCCCTGGACAATCCCAATCTACAGGTATCTTTTCAGGCTTTGACGAAAAGTCTGTGAAATAGCAGCCAGTATCATCAAACCGAAAGGTGATGCACAGGGATTGTGCTGAAAAAGGCAGTACAGGCAGTGATGCTGTTGACCAGCAGCTGATAACAGCATCGATATCAAAGTACATATGACCCTTACTGGATCTTTGAATGGTTTTCTTCAATTAACAGGGACACCAGAAACTCAGTATCATTGTCCAAGGACAGTTTACAACCACTGTGACACTTGACAACAGGATCTGGACAGCAGGAGCAGCTTACAATGTGGTAGACTCAATGCTAGCCAGAACTCTGCAGCTCACTGGTGAAATTTTGCATACTCCTTATGGAGATGCCATATAACAAAAAAAAGTTGCAATACAGTGCAGTCTGTGTTATTGCTGTAGAAATAATCAGCCTGTATAAATGGTTAATCTCACTGGTTCTATCTCCCTCTAGTCTCCAGCTCTCAGGAGTTGTCAGAAACCTGTCACAATATTTAAACAGGCTTTGCACGACTAAGTACATATAGTTCTTTTGAATCTGTCACAGACCAAATCCTCTCACTGGGGGTCCATTATAATGGACATTTTGTCACAGAGGATAATGTGAAAGTTTCTGCTCCGGAGGGAATGTATCAAGTTTGATAGCACGCTGCAATTATTGGAATGATTCAGCTTGTGTTTTTACTGTGTATGTTCATTTCTGCTTGCTGACCCGGGCTACCAAGAATTTCCTTCTTATTGCCAAGGTGTTCTCCAGCACCTACATGTTGCCTTACTCGCGTTGAAATTCCCTCTGATGTTCCTACAGAACTGTTTCTTGCTATGTAGTAACTGCATCCTTTAAGTTGTTGATGTCTAGTCTTTTGATCTATCTTCTAATCCCTACTTTTCAGACCTTTTGATATTCTGCAGGCTCCTGGCTTTGAGGGAAGTGGATAACAATTATGATAGCTTTGTACTGTGTACCTCCGTACAGGAACACAGTGAGGCGCAAGATCTGTCTCACAGGGACACCGTTTCCTTCTCACCTTGAATAAGTATATTGTATTTTTGTACAATTTCTGTGGATGGATAATAAACGGATTTTTTTTCCCCTCTAACAGTAATCCAAGAATGAACTGAACAGCTAACTAAATTCAAGAATTTGTTCAGTGGTGAATGTTCCTAATTTTTTTTTTACTGCAGCAGTAGTGATAGAACAGGAATCCTCGCCCTACCCTAAGAATTAACTTGATCATCCTAAGTAATAGTCTTTTAAAAGAAGAAATTTTTCATCCAGAATCTGTACCAAAGAAAACTTAATAATTGGATGCTTTTAAAATGAGTAGTACTGTAATATGGTAAGAAGATATCTCTTCTCATTTAAAATTGGCAAGGAATGTAGTAAAATCAGTACAGTGATAGATGTAAACTATCTTGGTTTATACCTTCTGTTTTCTTTAGGAAGATAAAAGACAGAGTGCATCTGTTCCTCAGTGGTGTGTGCATTTTACAAAAGCCAAAATGAACCTTTTTAGCTGCCAACAAGCTCTGCATTGTGCTGATAATACTGTGGGTGCATGCTTTTTAAAAAGTCCATTAAAAAAAAAATAAAAATCCAAATCATACTGAAAAGTGTAAACTTCCCAACTTTGGCTGCTTTGTATTTCACATAGAACTTTTCTTTGTTTGTTCTTCTGCAGTAAATAGTGGTGTTAACTAAAGTAATGCTTGACTGAACTTAGTGCCAATCAGCTTCATAGTTAGTTTTCTGCTAAACCAATCTCATTTGGCCAACGTACTCTCCTGCCAGTGTGAAAACAAGAGGAGATAGCTTGTGTGTGAGTTACTTACTTAGTGAATCCTTTGGTGTCTACCTTTCACCTACAAACAACTTTCATTACAACTCTATTTGCGTAAAACTGAGGTGAAAGAGTTGTGTAGAAATGGAAATCTTTATTTCACTGACAGTTGGATTAACAAGATCCATTCTAGGAAGAATAGTCGAGTGTTCCTGCCTCGAAATATTTTCTCTGTAATGGATGTATTTATGTATTCTCTTAGTCCTTTTTATTTTCTTAAAGCAAGAGTGTTAAGAAACCTTTTCTTTTTCTTAAAGAAATCTAGCAATTTAGAGCCAAGTGAGACTGTGATTCTTACATGATCCTTTTCTAAGAACCATATTTATAAAGTAGCAATAAAATATTCACATATCCTAACAACTGATTTTTTTTAATACATATGGTAGACTGCAGAATTATTTTCATGAGCAATAAACTGGTAGAATACTTAATGAATTCCCTTCTAGCAATCCTTTCACTAATAGCAGTTGAAATACTATTTTCTTGCCAAAAAGAATGCTACAAAGTACGCAGTGAGTCTCAGCACTTCTAAACCAGGTAGACTAGTAAATACCTTGTGCTGCCCGCAATGCTGTGTGGTAAGGTGCCATACGTTTGAAACACCGTTGATTACAGTATCCCTGAATGCTCCAGAACCCATCATTAAAGTACTTCCATGCTACTATTAACAAATAATTGTGGATGCGTTGAGTGTTTCTGTCAGTTGCTCAAAGAAAACAAATTATTTGTTTTAATGGCTAAACTTTTTGGGAATGGGTATGTATTCAAGATCACTTTAAACGTGCTTTAATGATGCTGCCAGAGACATACTTGAAACTATTTTAACAAGGAAAAACTGTTTGCCTTTTAAAATACAATCTACTACTTGTGATCAGCCAAATTTAATGAAGAGGAAAGTAAATAGAACTTCAGAGTGTGGAACATAAAAATCCTTAATGCAAATCAAAGGGTGTTTTGGCTTTTTGTTTGGCTTTTTTGCTGTTTTTTTTTAAAACAAAGTTCTTCATTTGGAATTAAATTACATAACACAGGTTTTGCTGCAGTATTGCCTAACAGACTGCATATTTTACAGGAGAAAAATCTCATTTCTGCATACTGTAGATAATGGAATTTTAAAAGGACTATCTGTCAATCTCTGGCCATACTCTCAAGATACATCATGTTCTGTTTACTATGACTCTTATTTCCTTTCTCTCCTTCAAATCAGCACATCATGAAAATTATGTTTTAGTGGTTTATTCAGTGCAATTAATTCCAGTGCTAGAATTCTTAATATCCTACAAATTAAACAGATTGAAATCATGAAGAGGATGTATTTAATAGGATAAAATTAATCCAGAGTAATTGATTTGTGACCCGATCTTTCAAAGTGTAGACTAATGTCCTTAGTGCCCTCCTGGTCCCCTCATGACTTCTAATAAGCTAACAGTGCTTAGGATACAGTAAATTCTAACTCATTAATTAGGCAAGCATTCAGCAGACGTTCTGATGTTCTTGATGCTCTCTTTGCAGTGCCTGAAACTTATGCACCAAATTTTTGAGATGATATTCACAACAGTGCCTTGGGTAGATGAAGGTCCCTGTGCAATAAACGAGGACATTTGACAGAAACCTGGGGAAGTGAGCAGGTTGCTAATGCTGCTTAGTGGTAGTACATTGCAAAGCTAGAGGAAGGTTTTGTTTTTTAATTAAAGGTCTTGTGATTGCTCTTTCAAAGAAGAGAAGGAATCTTAGTTTTATTGACTTACACAGTACAACAATCGTAGTTCAAAAAATTTTAGTTTGCTTATTTCAATGTGTGCTGTTGACATGATTGTTTTGGACAAGCTTAGTATCTTTCTGCATTTATGTTTGATATAATGATATGTTCCTGTTTTATAATGATTAAGTGTTCGTGATTGGCAGCAGTAAAGAGTTTTAAGGTGTTCCGATCTTTACTTTTCTCTTGCCTCAATTCTTCTAAACCCAGCTATTAGAATAGTTTGTAAAGAGTAGTGGCATTTATTAATGAAATGTATTTACTCTAAAGTTAGAGTTTAACATATGGTATTGATCTAGGGAAATATATAATTTGTATCAGGAATTAAAGAAGAAATTGCTTTGCTTATTAATAGGATGCACTGAAGAGCTTTAGCCAGCTAAACTCGTGAGCACCCAGTTCACCTCTCTGGCTCCCTGGTCAAGTGTCACTGTTCTAAAATGCAGTTTAGGAAAAAATAAATAAATTCATGTTCTCACTATGAAATATCAAGGTTTGTCCTGAGTTAGGGGCTTATCTAGGCTGTTGTATCCATCTGGAGGAACTCTTTCTAGAGAGCCAACACCTGCAGCACCTTGCACTTTGGCAAAAGACATTCATCGGTTGCCGAGTCCCCTGGGCACGGTCGTCTCAAGGGTGGCTGCGTGCGTCCTGTGTTTGCTACTTCATTTAGCTCTGTAGGGACAGAGCACTCTGTTTAATGAGTTCAACCCTGATGTATTCTTTTCCACAATCAAACAAGCTTAAAAGCAAAATTTCAGATCCGGCTTCTGAGAGATTGGGGGTAAAAAAAAAAAAAAATTGCATGCAAAAAGATAATGCAGAGCTTAACATCCTTTTACTCCTTATTCCAGTTAGCTTGTTGTCTGCCTGCCTTGAGGTTTGGGGTTTTTTTGGCCTTTCACATATTTCCACTTCCTATTCTATATTCTGCAGATCTGTGTGAGACTGCTAATGCTTACACGGAGATCTATAGTACATGGTTTCGGTTGTGCTTTTATCATCCCAACGATGTTATACATGACACGTTTGGATACTGACACGTAGTTTGGAAATTTTTGCAGGGACAACTTTCTGCTTCCCCCACTCTACAAGTTGTCGTATTTGGGGATTATTTTTTTTTGTCACGCTGACACTCCTAGTCTTGACTCAGTTTTCAAGACAGCTCATACTGCCGGAATAAAAACTAATGTATTTTGCCATATTTAGATCTTGAAGAAAGATACAAGTAAGGAAAATTTCTACTTCTAGGTGTGTTCCAAGGTAATGATGAAGATTTGATTGGAATTATGGTCAAAGTTTAAATTTTACAACTTTTTTCTTTAAGATGGAATTAGATTTTTATTCCACGGTCATTAATGAAAGGAAGACTTTTCAATTTTTTTTATAGAATAAGCAGTTTTCTAATTTTAAAAGTGTAAAATGGCAACTCACGTTCTCCTTTGGGAAGGCAATGAGTTAAAAATCGGTACTTTTCAGATACATGTACACATTTGATTTATAATCTGTATGTCAAATTCAAGCAAACAGTTGTAAACAACAGGTTTTCCAGTTTTTCTTAAGTTTTCTGAAAGCATCTCAGTTTTACCTCCACTGTAGTGTTCAGTATAATACTTGAACACAATTCACAAGTTTTTTCAGGCTGTCTGTTCTCACATCCTTATTTTTACTGTCTCTTGGGATACTGCTTAATAACAGTCTTCTCAACTGCAGTATTTCTATTCTGTTGCCAACTTTACCAGATATATTACCTGGAAATAATATTACCATTCCTTTGTTTCCCACTTAGTCACTTCTAGGAATAAACAAGATGTTCCTCAGCAGAAATGTTAAGTAATAACAGTACCTAGAATATTAGAGGTCAAAAAACGTCGGTATTGTAGATTAACAAATCAGAATTAAAATCTAGATAGTGAATGTTATTTCTGAAAAGATCTCTCAGTGTACCTTACATCCTCGGCGTGGTAAGCAGACCCGTGGTGTGGAGTTGTGGGTAGGATGACACAGTAACCGGGCAGCGCCTCTCTCCATCTGGGGAAAACGGCAGGTCGTTGAAGCCATCCCTACTGGTTTTGTGCAGCGGGGCATGAGTTTGCAGGTGGGGTGCTCAGAGCAGCAGAGCATCTTACCCTTCCCCAGATAAGCGCTTTCCCCAAATCTCTTCTTTTGTCCTGCAAAAGCACCGTGAGGGGAATTGTGCAAGTTTTGCTCCCCAGTTGTGTTTTGGTAGCTTACCTTGGGAAATTATTGGATTAAGGAACTGTCACAGAGGCCTCCCTGGAAACTGAGCGTGGCCTTTGCAAGTAAAAAATTGTTGTGTTTTCTGGGGGAATTGCGTACCGCAGTGCTGCCCAGCCTGAATCAGAATGGCGCACGAGAGATGTTGACTGAAGCCTTTAGCTTTACTCTTCTGCCATCTTGCTTTGGTTATCAGACAGGACCACTCAGGCAGCTATGGCACTGGGATATTAATTAATGCAATAAAATTCCTTTGCTCTCATGCTGAACTCATCATTTCTTGCAAATGCACATTCCCAGTCTGAGATACCCAGCTGACTCCTTAATCCATTACATTATACGATGCATACATTCATTCTGAACTGTGAACTCTGAGAACAAACTGTTTTATTTGCATTTCACAAACCTACTATAAGCGGCAGCCAAAACTGGAGAATGTGAGTCTTTGTGTGTGGTATTCTGGGGTTTTGTTGGTCTTTTTAAACATTGGTTGTAATTTAAAGACAGTTTATATAATGTTTGTAGCAAAAAGAATGTTTTTCTTCCTAAGCTATTGTTTACACATAGTTCAGTTTCATTTGAAAACATCTTTCTCATGAATGAGTAAATACAAACTCAATTATGTACACCAGCATAGCTGAACTGTTACACACATAACATTTCTTAAACATATATTAATTTTGAGTTAAGGTGAGGTTGTCTAAAGGCCTTGCAATCTAACATAAAATGGACTATCTGTTCCTGCGTTCATAAGTTGCTTAGCTCCATAGGGTTTCTAGATGATACAATAATAAAACTATTCATAAATAACATGCAATATCTCCCAACATAGATCACAGGCCTCATTATCCAGCAGCTTTTTGAATGCCGAAATGTAAAATCAGAAAAAAAGTATTTCTCAATTAAGGACAGACTAGAAAGGTGTAAGGCTAGACCAGCATTATTAGCTTCTCTGCCTCGTGTAAGGTCTGGTCACATCTTGCCTGCTTCCAAAATACTTGGGACATGTCTTGCTTTGTTTTCTCTTTCAGCTTAATTTGTCTCAGGGTCCTCCCTCCGAGAGACTTAGATTTTTGTCAGAGATACATGAAACTGTTTTCCTTTAATACAGTGTTCTTACAAGTCTGATCCTGGAGAATGACATAAGGAGCATGTGCATGATTGAATATTAGTGATCAAACTTAGAAAAGCACTGCTGTTTCTCTCTTCAAATTGTAAACATTTGAGGTCTTATGTTCCTGCCCAGTTCTAGGTTGCCTTTTTGTCTATATTCCCAATTAATCTTACACTGCCATCTGTCTCTGCTCACACCCAGTACTGCTCAGCACTGCCCAACTCTGACTCTAAAGCAGCCACAGATGCTGCCTGCTCAAGGAGAACAGTGACCACAGCTGCTTAGTTCTCTGTATTTCTGTCAGCGTGGTGGCAATGTGGAGGGCCTCCTACTTTTTTCCTTGTCAGTGCATATATCCAGAGCAAATTTAGAGTCAATTCATTATCTCTAGAGAGGCACAAAGGGACTATAATCTCAATGCGTTGCCATGCAGTTTCCCGGATCTCCCCCATGCCAAGTGCCTGGGTGTTGGCAGAGATCCTCTCGACTTCAAGCGGTGGAACAAGGGACAAATTTATTGTGGTCTTCCTTCTTGTTGCTCTGAATTAATTTACCTAACTTTGTATGCAGATTCATAACTATTTCATTGTTGGCAAAAAGAGAGAATTATCGTTGAGAAAAATCTTTTTTTGTCTTCATTCAGGCAGCCTCAAATACAGTCTGTGCTGACTAAGGCAAGGTGGAAAAGCCCTGAGGAACAGAATACACCTTCTTAACGTGGTGCAAAATCAGGCTTATTTGCTGCTTAGAACTGAGGAAAATCTAGAGGATCCTGACAGTAATGGCAATTACTGATGTAAAAATTTAACCATGGAGTTAAGTCTGGGTAGTTCTGCAGACCAGGGTTTGTCTAAAACATTTCCTTCTCCTTTTTCACATAGCTTGCTTGTTCCAAATCAGGTCTGTTGTATTGCTCAGGTACTGCATTGAGTTTTTCTATTTGCTTTTGCTATTCTTAGTTACTTGTTTCTGCTTGGCAATATACAATTAACCAAAGGTGCAAGAGGAAAGGAAAGACTTTCTGCTTTGTTCTTCAGTTAATGAAAGTTGAAGTAAATTAAGTTTCACTTAATTAAGTTTTGGGGTTGGAGTGGAATAATTAGGAGTACATAAATAAAAATTCCAAATGCTGGGGTTTTCCAGCATTCTTTACTTCAGAAACAGGACGTATAAAAGGATGACAACCTGGGAAATATCAATAAAACGGTGGGGAAGTTAAACGTTGGCTGCCATTTATGATTTCTTTTGAAACAGTTATTATTTTAAGGAGACAACATTTGCTTTACCTACATCTTACAGTGAAAGGAAAAACACTATTAAAATAGACTTAATATGGGAACAGCTGTATTTAAATAAACACAGTTGGTGTGGATCAAACCCAGGAACCATTTGAAATGAAGAGAGTAAGCACAAGCAGACACAAGTTAAAGTGGCCTAGTGAAAGAGTAGGATATTAGAATTACTTCACTAACAGCTGTTTGGGGCTCGGTAGTAGAATCGCAGGAAGACCAAGTGGCAGTGGAGAAATTCCCTGTGGAATTCCCTTGGAAGCAGTAAGCATGTAAGCACTAGCAGCCATCATACTCCAACACAAAATCATTTCCTAGGCTGGCTGGTTGTCCAGGTCTGAGCCTGGCTGCTTATCCAGAGTGAGCGGTTCTGACCTGGCCTGTGCGTTTTGAGAAGGCATGGATATTCCCCTCAATACAAGTTGGCTAAAAGATGTTCAACATTTACAGCTTTAAATGAGAAGTCAGTCCTTGTGCTGAGATGAAATTCACCTTATGTTAGTTTGTGTTTATTTCACAAAAATATACTGCATTCCAACTAGAGAGAACATTTACTTTCAGATTATTTGTATAAACATCAGGAATATACCCTTTCTGGAAGGGACAGTTTAAAATATTTTTCTCTACTTTGTATATTTTAGTTCTATATATCTCTGTTCTGACTTGAGAGCCTGTCCCCTGCCCCACTCAAACTCTTCTGCCCTATGCGTGGTTTTTTTTGCAGTCACAGATGCTATGCTCTGTTACCATGATGTTGGCATGACTGAAATTCTTGACTTTCGGCGTAACGCTCTGCTGTGCACAATCACTATCTTAACTTGCTGATGCTTTTCCATTTGCAGCATTATACAAGATTTTGGGGTTAAACTCTGCACAGCCATGAACATCCTTAGCCAAATTTCAAAGTAATATATTCTACGGTGCAATTGAAAATATGACATGTGAGGTGCTATTGATTATTCTAGAAGTGTTCTACTAGTACCATACTCTTTTCTCAGCCTACTTACCTCATTCTTCAGGCTTTCTGCTCAGTATCTTCTCTCCCCCACCCCACCTTTAATGTCTGCATACCAAGCTCTGGTTGTGCAGGTCTATCAAGAGAGGCTAAAACTGCATGCCCCAAAGGCAAGGGTAATAAAATGCCATGTGTGCAGAGGAGTAAGGGTATTTCACTGGCTTCCTTTTGTGTCAGGCATAAATTCAGGACTACATGACAAACTGACCTTCAGAAACTCCGTACTATTTGTGTCAGAGAGGATTCTGGTTGTATGTGGAAGGAGGGTGCCCTCAGCGTGCTGAACACAGCCTCCTGCTCCACCAGCCTAATTGTGTCATGGCTGGAGAACCCTGACTTACCAAGGAAGACACTCTTTTCTGTTGCAAGGTCTATCATTTTTCGCTTTGTCCCTCTTAGATTCCAGATTACTAATTCCTGTACGAATAGAGGAGAGCTTCGTACTTCCCATCAGTCACGTGAGGTCTTACTCTTCTTTTGACCTTGAGGCATTTCACACCTCAGCAAGTCCTACCTTGAGACATTTTGAGTGCGCCCAGTGCAAAGAAACACGCTGCAAATGACTGGCCCGTCTTACCTGCTGTCAGCACCTGCTTTTACAGTGCAGAGGGAAATTCTTTTCTCCCTCTGACCCCAAATCTTTTGGGAATGATACTTGCGTGTTGTCTTACCATTCCAGAGTCTATCATATCAGCTGCGTGTCTGTGATCCAGTTTGCCTTTGGTTCAACTCTTCAATGCCTTCTAGACGGTCTTCTCGTAAAAGTTCAGTTAAAAATATACATGCAAGTGCTGCATGAGACTATAAAGCCAGAGCCAGCACATTGAACAGAGCAGTGTCTTACCGAGGTGATTTCTTGTACCAAAATAGAACAGCAGATGGTTTCCCAGCCTGGATCTGCGTAAGATGGATAGTAACTCTGGCAAAAATAACACTGCTGGCGGTCCAGGATGGACATGACTTGCGGTTCTTCACCCTTAGGACACCTATGAAAAGCAGCCTATGTGAAAATTCATGGTCTTTGAAAGCATTATGAGTTCGGATAAAACAGGTAGGTAATTTCCTCCCTGCCCTTAAATTTGTTTGTTTGTTGGTTGGTTTTTTTTCTCTCCTCAACTTTGCTAACTAATGACTATGTGGCAGCCTGTGGAGTACCTTGGGAGACACAGTCCATTGCCCTGCAATTTTTATATCATGTTTTCAGCTTCCTGAGGGTATTTTTACAGAATGCTGAGCAATCCGTCTTGTTTGAAGAGACCGACAGTTAATGCAACCGGAGTATAAAAACATCTTTATCAAGTTATCAAAGCTGCTGCTGCTTGTTTACCCGAATTCCATCTGGAGAAAATGCCTCTCTGGGCCTTAGATAAACCAACTGCTGTCCCATTCTTCAGGTTTGCCTGCCCTCTGCTGCCCTCTCGGGCAAGTTCAGGGGATGTGGAAGAATTTCAAGCTCTGTGGCAGCTGTTTTATTATGCATTTCACAGAGACTTCCATAACACGCACAAATATAAATGTAAAATATATATGGAAATTACAACGTACCTTGACATAGTGTTGTTGCTGGAGCTACAGATTCAGATTTAATTCCTATGGTGGTAAAAATTACATATTGGCGATTATTTGACACATACAAAAGTTGCACGTATGCAGATGACTAATCTTCATTAGGGATTAAATTAGATCGCATAAATGTCTACTTCTGAGCGTTGCACGTTTGCTGTGCAAGTAGTTTGTGTTCTGCTTTATTTCAGGAAGGCTTTTCCTTGATTGATTCCCACAAGTGGTTAAATATAGTAAGAAGAGCAGACTGCCTGCTGCTTCGTGCACAGGCAAAGGTAAGTTGACTTGCTTTTAATATTTCCAGTAGTTAACACAGTTCTGTATAAGGCTTCTTAATATTGGATAAATTAAACCAGAAGTTCTGAGATTTTGTAAATTGTATAAATTAAAAGACTTTTTTTTACTTTAGATATTAAACAAGAATGGACTGAATCATCTTAATGTCTTTTGTGACTGCTCATATTCATGTCTTCTAGACTGCTTTCTGAGAGTTAGCTTCTGTAACAGCCAGACCCATATTTATTTTAGAATCTATCTGCCATGGCTAACAATTAAAAAGATTAAATGATTCCCTTAGATGTACAGAAGCATGCTACCTATGAGTCATACTCCACTTTGGCAAACAAAGTATCTACACAAACAATTATTTAGCCATTTTGTGGCCCCTGTCACCTGGCACAGTAGTGGCAGGCTGGTGATTCAGACATTTGGTATTCAAGGCAATAAGAGGGACTTAAGTTTCTGGTTTTCCTCTCACCTCTCATGAAAAGTGGTTGGCTAGCCTTTAAATAATTAAGCAGCACTTGATCCTTACCAGCTTATGTATAAATCTCAGTTTTCTTGGTTCCCGGATGAACAGAAGTTTCCTACTCGTCTACACCGAGCACTCACCAGGTTTTTCAGAAACAGAGCCTGCTTCAAAATGAGAAGAGTTCTCCCTTCTCCCCCTCATAGTTTCTAGGCTTTGTTGTTTCAGCAGAAACAGCTGCCTCCAGTTTAACTCTCTACTTGACAAGAGAATTCACTGGTGAGCCCCTTGTTCAGTAGCTGCTAGAAACCAGTTTTAACTCTTTGCCCTGTTGACAGAACTGTTCAGGCATAAAAACATCTCAAGTATCCCAAGATGTTCTGGCATTCTTCCCTGACAGGAACTCTGGTACAGGCTGGGTTATTGTAACTGCAGATAATAGCAATATCCAGAATAACTGGGAAAATTCCTGTTTAGTTGTATTTTCATCTTTTAGCTGATTTCTTTTATGAAAGATGCATAAACATTTCTTTTCTAAGATGTTACAAACCAAACAATACAGATTGCAGAGGGGAGAATACCTTGCTAATTCCAAGATAAAAGAAGATGTGAGGTATAATAAACATTGTTTAAATATAAGGATTCCTCTTGTTTGAGAATAAGCCTAGTCTAATGGTGGTACTAGGAACTGCATAAATATATTAAACTGTTTTAAATTCATGGGTTATGCTTGCCTGAAACCAAACCACCTTTGCTCTCTGATTTTTGTCAGATTCTTACAAAACGTGGAGTATCGCTGAAGACTACTCTCAACCTGTTGCAGTAACTAGCTCTGATGAATCAGTAGATCATCAGTTGCCTTTACAGTTAATAAAATTGTAGGGGATTCTGCTGCATCTCACAAACAAAATCAACATCACAATCACTCTGAGGCTGGAAGGAAGCTCTGAGGGACAGTTCTGAAAGGGAAGAATATCAACAGAGTCTTAAATGAATTTGGTGCATCTAAATGTTTACTTACCATAAATTCACATGGCTTAAACTGGATTTAGTGGCGCTGCAGTGGTCCTATCATACAGTTTCTCTACTTTATATTCTAAATTGTAGCTGAAGCGATTCCTTAAATGCTGTCAGTGTATATAACTTCTGTGCTAATCTTCAAAAATAGTAAAAAAAAAAAATTCAGGACCGTGTAAGGGGTTATGTCTCAACCCTAAGTAAGACCTAAGTAAGACAAAAGTCAAGCAGAGGAAAGCAAGCTAGGTTTGTGAAAGCCAGTTCCTATATCTGAGTGCACAGGGCAAGTAAGGAGCATGGGCAACTAAATATTACACTACCATTTCTGATTTATCTTGTACCCCTTGTTTTTTGTAAGTCATTAATATTGCATTTCTTAAGGAATATTATTTTAATAGGGTATTGTGGCCTCTTAGCTAGAAAGTGAGTTTCTAAACTATATTCTGAGCACCTTAGTGTTAATATATTTAAAGGAAAAAGACACATAGAGAATATACCTGTCATGGATCGCTATTGAAACTCAGCTGTACTAGTGGAAACGTTATTCAGGGAAGCACACGAGTGACTAATTCTGAAGCTGTACCCGTCAGACGCACGTGCGTGGCTGCGACTGCCCTTTACACAGCTCCATCTCCTGCAATCACTTACCTCACATCAGTTTTTGATGTGCCTCTATAACCTTTTTTATGAGAAGCAATCTGTAAATGGCAGCAAGACAAAACATTCTTAATACTCTTGTAGTAAGTTGTTTTCCTTCATGCTGTTTTCATGGAGCTCACCTCCCACCGTGGGAAGAGGTGCAAATCTGATGATACAAGTGACCTCGAGGTTCTTAAATACTTCAGCTCTTGCATAGTTTAATGTTCCTGCCCAGTACTCAGGTTGTGCTAAAACTTGACATCATCTTAGCTGAATTTGAGCCTTCTCTGTCTTGCCATAAAAGAAAAATGTTTAACAAATCTATTGTTGTTTATAAACTACAATCTTCAGTATTCAACAGTCCTTGTGAAAAAGCAGAGGGCAACACAAATAGCTCAGACTGAAAATTGACTTAGACTGTAAGGGTAACTAAAACAAGTATTTTTGAAAGTCTCCAAAGGGAATTCAAATTAAGATGCAATTAAGGTGACCTTTCTGTCAATGTAACAAGAACTTACCTGTCTGGCACATCCACAAATCAGTTCTTGGTTATGTGAAGCTGACCCAGGTAAGTTGACATCTTAGTTAATTAGAGGAAATGTAACTGGGCACTGGTAAAATGAGCACTACAGTTTGAATTATTTTGACATTTTTTCCCTTTAAAAGACACTGAGACAAGTTTTATGCTTACAGTGTCCAAAAAAAAAAAATCATTTTATGCAATACAAGCATCTTAAAATAACATGCATGTAAACATACAGGCTGTCATGAAGAGCTGGCTCATCTTTGAGACAAAAATCTTTAACGTGGAAGATGCCCTTGTACTCGTGTAATCAGCAGTCTAGCAGTATGTCTAGTCATTAAAAAAAACGGTTTTGATGTTGAAATCTCAGAAAGACAGAGACTCAAATAAGCCAAGGAAATCTTGCTTCTTTACCTGTGTTCTAAATTTCCAGATCAAACTGCAAGTCCTGTTAATTCACCCCCTGAACAAGAGCATTCGATATGTATTGGACTTACAGCAGTTGTATGTGCCAGGCTCTTCAGTCCTCCATTTTCAGTGCAGTTTCTTGGATTTCATGTACTTCAAAAAATATCTATTATGGTACAGCCTGACAACCTCTATTGGGGGTTAGACCTATCCAGGTTTTTTTTTTTTAGTATTATTATTTTATTTAGTATTATTTCACTATTTCAAGTACTGCATTTCAGTTTCTTGTACTCCTAATCAACCATCTATTCGAGGAACTGCAGCATTCAGTTGCAACGCCAAGCCGAATGTGTGTTTTGCTACGCACAGGCACACCAGGGAGGTAGGGAAGGCTGGGTTTGATGCAGACAGTAATGTAAATCCTAAATGGAACATAGAATTCCCTTAATATTTTTAGTGAATTCTGCTTATTTCAGTGTCATTAATTAGTTGACGAGTGGCCCTGTTCGCTTAACCATTTTCTTGGATTTTTTTAACTGATTTTCAAACTGGGAAGCATACTCTCGTGGTTTAGCTGCTGGGAAAAATGAAGAAGATAGAGCAGGAAAAACATGTTTCTTTAAGTTGGCGCAGTGATCCAAAAATTTAATCGCCTTCTTCCTAACTTTAACAAATAGGAATTTAATTAAATCAAAATAGTTTGAGGGGAATTCACAGTTAATTTAACTTCTCTTTGGTCTTTGAGCAGAATGAATGCCGCATGTTTCGTGTTCAGTTTGGTGGAGATTCAAAAGAACAGATGCTAGAATACTGCTGTGGTTGCGTTCAGAAGCTCGCAGAGTACGTCCCGGTTCAAGTCACTGACCTCGCTGGGGAAAATCAAGCGAAGGACACCACACAAAATGCATCGGTACTACATATAGTAAGTAAGGGAGAGCATATAAACAGAAAACTAGAAGAGTAATCTTTAAATGTTAGATCTTTAAATGACAAATTTTACTTCTGAAGGAAGTTTCTTGCAACTATGAGACCATTGATATAAAATATCATTTGGGGAAACCCAAAATTGAGTTTACATGCAGGGAACTACACCTAGTTAGTGAACACGGCTAGTTATTCAGGGAGTCAGCTGCTGAAGCTGGCTACCATCTTCCTCTCAGTGTGCCTGAAAAGAAGTTAAACCACACTTAAAAAAATAGTCACAATTAGCTTGAGGAGCTAGAACCATCTCAGAGCAATCAGATGCCTTTGTTTTGGCATCAAAGAGGTCACCAATAAAATGAATCTACGTCTTTTACGGGATCATAGGAAGAATATTAGCGAGCATATGAAATGAGATTTCTAGGTGGGGGAAAAAAAGCTTTGTGCTGGGGTTTGAGCTTTGCCTTAGCTATGGAGCCTGGAAACAATGAGAACAATTTATACACAGCTCAGACAAAGACAGGAGGTTACCGCTAAAAGAAATGGCAGCAAACGCTAGAGCCAAGCGTTACTTCCCAATCAGCTGGAGGTAGGGTTTGGTGGAAGACTTCAGACGCTTTCTGCTGAGGTTAGTACACAAGAATAGGGAGCAGAAGATGAGAGCTGAATAGTTACCAAAAAAAACCCAAAACCCCATGTCTGCAATTTCATCAGTGTGGCTTTCAGCAGAGCCTGCTGGGAACCACCTGGCAGACTTTCAAATAAATTATACAGGGTAAGAAAAATGATCAGAGCCATTTAAGTAACCATAAATTGTGTTCTCCTTTTTGTGTTTATCCACTCCTGTTTTGCAGTGTTAAAAGTGGTAAATATGCAATTGTATCAACTTGAGCTTAACCTGACACATTTAAAAGCAGCAGGGTAGGAACAAAGGTCTTTGTCTTGAAAAGGGAAAACATTAAGGTAAATGGGAAAGGCAAATGGAGGTAGTGCTTCTAAGGGTGATGAATTCTGAAATATATGCTCTCTTGAGCATCCGGAGGCTCACATTTACCAGCTCTGTAAAATCTAACTTATCCAGGATAGCTCTCGGGTACATGATAAAAGTATCAGGACCAAGACTGAGCCCTGGAAAAAAAAAAAAAGTCCAAGCTTTCAGCTATGTCATTTGCAGGATATAATCTAGGAATGTCCTACTCAACTGGACAGTGGAATTATATTTGGTAGAGAAAATGCAGGGGGAAAAAAAAAAATATTGCTCATTTGACCCACACCATTTCCAGGAAGGCATATAGGAGACCTTCAACAGCTGGTATTCAAGATTTAGTGTTTGTTCTTTAAGCAATTATGTCACAGGCTTTGCTCATTTCCTGATAGGCTAAAGTAAAGAAAGGTAAAGGCAGTATTTCATGGCAGAACACTCGAACACCAACAGTCCTACCAGTGGTATTGAAGTTCAGACTGAAAACCTTGCTCAGAAAATAGAACTGACAAACCATCGTTTCTATGATGTGACTCATGGGAAGGAAAAAAGCACGCTCCTGGTGAGCATTCCTACATAGCATTTTTTAAAGTTCCTTCCAGTAGGTAGTTTAAGAGTTATCTTAGTTCAGACATGACAGTTTAACTACAGGCCCATTATTTCACATGTTCCATTTTTAAAGACTCGAGCAGATGTGCATTCAGGTTCCATAAAAAGATGCCTTTTTACTGCATAAGGTAGCTGAGCACATTCTCTTCCCGTTCCCTCTAAAAATGGAACCGCTTCCCTTCTTGCACATTCCCACACTCTGCTCGGTAACAAGCCCTTATTTGCATTTGATATTTTCAGCCAGATGAGCCTCTACCAGATTCCTGCACAAGCCTCGGGGAAAGAAGATCTGTAACACAGCT
The DNA here is from genome assembly GCA_013400195.1 of Aramus guarauna. Classification (NCBI taxonomy): domain Eukaryota; kingdom Metazoa; phylum Chordata; class Aves; order Gruiformes; family Aramidae; genus Aramus; species Aramus guarauna. The sequence continues at coordinate 903,802 of VXBL01008569.1, forward strand.
AGCGCAGGTAACAAAAAAAAAATTCTAATATTTAGATCCTGTAACTGAATCTCTCGGGCACAGGGAGTGAGCAAGCTGTCTCGTGTGCTGTAAACATCTGGTAAATGTCTTCGCTCAACACCAGGACGCCATCATCTATTCCAACAAAACCAAAAGGATCTTGTGTAATGATCCAGAGCTAGGAAGTGAACTGCAAAACCAGGTATTTCATGGTGTAATTACCCCACTTGCATGAGAACAAACCACACACCGAACAAATACCCAGAGGTGGCATCCAAATAAAATGGTTTTGTCACTCTCTGACTCCGCAGAAGTGACCTCTGCAGTCAGAGCTTAAGTCTGAAAACATCAATCATCCTTGACCCACAGCAAAAGAGCCCATAATTCAATTGACAGCTTCACCCAGACGTTCAGAGTAAAAACCATCTCTAAAAATAGCTGGAAGCTAACTGTTCCTCATTTACTGTGTGAATTTGGGACAGTATAGCATCAGATGATTGAGGAAGAAAACTCCCCAACCTCTGGTTTTGTGCAGTTGCTTCTTACCCTTTTGCCATTTTGATCGGGTGATCAGGTCAACGTTCCTTCACATCGGTGGTACGAGGGACAATTCCTGTGCTCCCCATTACAAACCTGTCCTCTCTCAAATCCAAAAAGCCTTTAAAATACCTCTACTTTGTTACTGTCCTTGCACAATGCAGCGAGAGCACACGGACAAGAGCGATCCAACAAAGCAGTCTGCCTTTAGCAACTGCATTTTCTGTGACCATTCTCTGCTTTAAGAGGCAATACTAGGCAATATAAATTAACACCAACGTTATAAAAGAACAACTTCCCTTCTAAAATACTGCAATGTGAACCAACAATAAGATTAGCAAAAATATTAAGGGTTGGGGTATTTCCCCAACACCATCCACTTGGATGACCTCTGCGCATCGTACCTACCTCATCATGAAAGCACCACTTCAGGGATGATTCCCCCCACCCCACCCCACAAAGTACCCAAAAAGCATCTGTCACGATGCTGCAGCACACAGGGGAATGGGATTAAATGGACATGAAAAGGGTGTTTTAGCTCTTAAAAAGCCCCATAATTTATTTCTAACAGACATCTTGGTAAATTAAGAGCTTAGAACTGCGTACTTGGTTATCCTCCTCTCTCTCACAGAGTGGATATTCATGAGGAAGCCATGTTACCCAGGAAACCGGCATTGCTGATTTCAATAATTGCAAAGGAATTCAAAGTTGCATAAAAGCTATATTGGGATCGAAGCTAGGTTGCAGAAAGAATTACACACAGAAATCGTATCTGGTGGAACACTTTCACTCAGCATTAATAACAAGGCACATGGATCCTTATTAAATACCAAAGGAAAACTTTGCCTGCTGTTACTTTTGACGTACAAGGTCAGTGCGACACCTTTGTTTTTACTTTCACAGTCTGTGCTGAAACAGAAGTCTGAGCTCCCCCTTGTGTATCGGCATTCAGCGTGGCGTGCGCAAGAGCTGGAGCCCTTCATTCGCTTGTGTCTTATGGACCAGAATTTCCCAGCTTTTGTGGAAGATGTGGAGAAGGAATTGAAAAAACTCGCAGAAGGTTGAGAAATACCAGGTACCCCGCACACGGAGTACACGAGCTTTAAATGCAATTAAATATTTGAAAAAAGCCTCACGTCTTTTTTTTTTTTTTGGTCAGTGTTTTATTTTTAAAAACAGGTGAATCCACTTTTTATACATCATTGCACTTCAACAAATACACAGAACACAAGTTCATGCATCTACAGTTACGCACATCGTGAGAACCCTGTTAGGTCTATTTCTACAATCTTTAAATCATGAGAAATTACAGTGTCAAACTAAAGAGTATAACTAGTTGCATAGAATATCACCATGCTGTAACATTTCATCATTTAAACAAAAAAAAAAAACAAAAAAGAAAATTATAAAAGTTTGCCTGAATTGAATGTACAAGAATATGTGGAACACATCAGTGCAAAAGGATTTGAGAATTTACATGAGTTAACAAAAAAAAAAAATCACTTAAAAAGCAATCATATATATATATTTATAAACTGAAGTTTTGTTTTTGTTTTCAACTGCATTCCACCACGTCAAACCATTCCAGCTTTTGAAGTCTGATTATAGGACACCCGCAGTCTCTCTCTATAGGTTAAGCCCTTAAGATAATTTCAATTTATATTACTTCTCTAAGTACCAGAACAGTATAATTCTCTCATCTTTCAGACGTACAGTAAGGAATGAATATCAGCAGCTTAAAAATGAAACACAATTACTGTATTTTGATTTCCCCCTCCCCCAAAATATAAATATATACTGTATATATTTTTAAGTTTTGCTGTACTTTACAAAAAGTCTCACTAGATGGCAGCAGTGCGTTTTAGAGCTTTGCCAATTTTAACAGCTACAGGAAGTAAAAAATGGCGCATGCGTGATCCGGCTGACTACTCCTAATGTTTAAATAGATTAAAGAGACCAAAAAAAAAAAAAAAAAAAAAAAAAAAAAAAAAACCAGGAGAGAAAAAAAAAAGCAACATTCACAGCACATCAAGCCCAAAATAGTTTACACCTTCTACACTGAAGCATTATTAAAATTTATCTGGCTAGGTCATCCTTACAGGAGAGGCTAAATAAGGCATGCTTTAGACAGTCATATTGTTGCTCACTTGAAAAGGAAAGAAAAAAAATAATAATAGACAGAACTGGAGTTCTAGAACCAAGAGTTCCAACCCTTAAATTTAGCAGGTCATATTGCCATCAGTCTCTCAGAAACTTAAAGCTCTAAAAAAGAAACGAGAAAAGGTGCTAGTCAATGCCCGGCAGCATTTTCAACGTCGCGTGCCACAACAGCGTGCAATCAAAGCGCTTAACATCCGTTTCCGCCTTAAATGAAGATAAAGGCTTCCCAACCGAGGTTGGCTTCCAGATTTTAAGATTGAACGAGGAAGGCTTTGGGGTGGGTTGGTGATTTTTGTTTTTTTAATTAGCAATAATCCTGATTACAGAGAGTTCGACAGCTACTGGATCATTAAACTACCTGTATATTTTATGGGGAAAAAAATATCTTTTGATAACCCCCGGTGCTCTTTGAAAGCTAGTGCCGTCCTCCGGTAACTTTTTAATTCGTGGAACAAGTTACAGCTACGCACCCCAACCACTACAGAAAAAGGAGGACTTTTGCCTGACCGTTTCCGAGATGAGTGCGAGTCATACTTACATGATAAGCATTTTTAATTTGTGTTTCTCTGGCGTAAGTTTTTATCTTTATGATTGTTTGTAGAATTGGTTTTCCTGGAGAAAGAGAAAATGATTAAAAAATGCAACAAAATTCAATCACAAGCATAGGCAAAAACCGTCTTTGTACCTAAGTTAAACAGCATTTTGTTCTCAGATTAAGCCAAGCGATATTTTTCTCTTAAAACGTACTTACATTGGCCCAGCTGGTTCATCATCTGCAGCAAGAATTCCGATGCAATCCGGGGAAAGACAAGGAAGGGAGAGAAAAAAGAAAAGAGAGTCAGTCTCTGCACCGTACACCGCCTGACCCGCAAACAGCAAACCGATCTATCTACAGCATTAAAGGCCATTCCACTTGGTAGTGCCAAGATTCATGGAGTTATTTTTTTTTTCTGGATTCAAGTTTTAATGGCAGGTATGTTGCTTCAATGGTTTTGGTTAACACTTTGAATGCTTGTCATGAAGAACTGCAACTGTAGCGGACAGATTGTTGCAATATGGTCAGACTCATCTTGTCCCCAAGTTCCAGTGGTTCAATCTCATAAAAAATAGATGAGAAGACAAACCAACGTTTCAGTTGTAAAATCCTGCTGGTTGTTTTCTTGCATTAATTTTTTAATTTTTTTTTTAAATTTTTTTTTCCAAAAAAAACCTCAACCGCTGATGAGTAATTGCTGGTATATACACAACAGGGTATATACACCATACGCTCATCTTCCCCCATGGATGATACAACCCCTACGTAATTCCATTTTTTCTCAATGCCTAATTAGAAGAGACCAGGTTGGGAGGAGGCTGAAGGTGCGATACTCGATTCGAGTATCCCAACGCACTCCTCGGGTAGCAGCAGGCATTGTGCGTGCGTCCGACGGAGCGCAGGGCTCGAAACACCACTGCAGTGGTGTAATACCTCCAGACACAACAGACTTCAGCTACAGAAGACTGACAGCATTGTTCTGCCTGTGTCTCTTGCAAAAAATAATCGCTTTGAAGAATTGGAAAAAGATCTGCCAATGAGTAATGTTTTGCATCAGCTCTTTCATGACCAATTGAATGTTTTTGGAATTATAAAACGCCTTGTTTCGCCCCCAAGCTGCAGTACAGAAGACAGAGGTGCATTTCAACAGCATTACAAAAAAAAAAAACCAACCCCCCCAAAAAAAACCCAAAACAAACCCCAATCAATCCAGAACGTTAACGCTCCTGTAGAAGTGTTTTGGGGGACACCAATTCAGGACCTGCCGGTTTTGGCACTCAACAGTTGCTGTTCCCACCTCGTGCTAGAGGGATTTTTTTTCATTTTTTTTTTATTTTTTTCACTGAAGTCTTTAAGATAAACTCTCAGCAGGATTCCACAAGGGTGCTTAGTGCACATGAAGCAGTTATGGAAATTACAGTCTTAACAGTGTAGGCATCCGCATGAGCACACGCGAGGAGTAATGTCGGTCAAAGGGGACATTACTCCACCTGTACCTTCAAGGCAACGGATAGGCAAAGCCACCGCTAGCACAGACAGTGACCGGAACAAAAAAAATATTTCAAAAAAATAAAGAACTAACCACAAACCAAGAGCTTTACAGCCAAAATAACACACTAGCGACACACCAGTGTCCACAGAAGTCCATTACCAGCAACAGTACACTATCGGACAAGATACAGAGAGAACTAGGACTAGTAAGGACAACCAGACATCAATGTGCTGTTGTATATACAGTGGAGATATACAGAGACACATCAGGTACTGAAACACAAAGCACAGATCTAAAACTTCCCTCCGCAAACATCTTTTGAGTCACAAAAGATCTTCAAGCAGGCTGCGCTACGTACTCCGCACGCTGGGTGGGAAGAGCCTGGGACAGACAGCAAGCCCTCGGTTGCCCCCCAGCCCCGCATCGGTACTGCTACCGATGCCGTTCGGCTTTGAGACTCGCTTATCTCTGCTTTCTAACAAGCATCATCGACATCTTTGAGAGTTTGTTTGGCCGGACTTCAGAAATATCAGACTGCACCGTTAAGATACAAGCTCTCTCTTGCTATAAAATAACCGTTTTCCCCTTCTCCGTTAAAATATTTAGATGCCTGTTTCAGATGAATAGTTTGCGTGTTTAAAAAAAAAAAAAAAAGCGCTTTACATTTAGAAAGGCTGCCATGGGGTGTTTTCCTAACAAAGATCCAACAAAAAATACCTACTGGAATACTTAACATTACCCGGTGGATCACCACCACTCGCTCCTTTCCCACCTATAACTTAAACGGTGATAAAATAAGACCGAGGAATATTTCTCTGTGCGTTACTATCCTGGTCAGCCATTTAACTGCTGTACAGTACAGACAAAGACCGAAACCTTAGCGAAATCAGGGGGCAACAGAACAACAGAAAAATAAGTACAAAATTAGACTAAATAAAGATTAAAAACAGCAAACTGAAATCCAAATTAGTTGTGAATGTGAATGAAGAAGATTTAAGAAAAAAAGTGTTAACGTTATGACTTGTGCGTTGTATAGACTGAAGCGGAGATTAAACAAACTCCAAAGCATGCAGAGCTCTCACTTACCACCATTTTTTTAAGGGTATGATGCAATTGAAGGGGGGGCGAAGGGGGGGGAAACAAAAAAAAAAAAAAAGAAGAAGTCATAGTAACCGACAAATATCAATATAACTCAAAACCTTTATGCCAGAAGAGCTGCTCTAGTAACTGGTTGTCTCTAATTGTACGTAAATCCTATGGCCGTAGAGAACGTCCTCCCAGTACGCTGCTTCATTCCATTCCGCTCCCAAAACGTGGCCAGGCGAGCTGTGATTTTTATAATTGACCGCACTAAACCCCTCCTTTTGCCGCAATTTGCTTTCGAGTTTTTGCTGCCCTGAAATCACACAGTTTGGAACTGAAAAGGTTACAAATGCTGCCATCTTTTAAGGCATCACGTAACGTGTAATCAATCCTTCCGGGCAAAAATATCCGGACATAAAAATTGCAGGATGACGACAAATAGATTTGCTTTACCTCCTCCGCTCGTATTAACTGTCTGGGAATGTCACTCGTGCTTTGGCAGTCTGAGCAGAGGGCTGTGTTTTGTGGCCCCTTGCTTTCAGCCTTAAAAATTTAAATTGTATTTTTTGATATTACTCAGTTTCTTTTACCTCCTTTGGAAAGCTGCAGGATTTGTTTTTAACATCAAATTCATCTTGTGTAGCCTTGTGACTGGCAGAAGTTAAAAAATAAAACACTAATGGCTACTTCCAGCACTAAGGTTCAAATTTTTGCATCCGAAGAGACTCTACATTTCTGCTCGTGCTTTAGAACTTGCAAAAAATATAATCTACACAAAGAATCGTCGAGACCAGCAGCTTCAGCAATGGTTCTTATACGGCAGCCCTCAAACCTGCCCGTACAGATCTCATTAAAATGAAATTTGTCTTTAATTAATTGTGTTCAAGCGCTCAAAGCGAAAAAGCCATCGTCCAGCGTGCAACACAATGGTCTGCAAAGCAATTGGTTGGAACTATTACTGAGCTCGCTGGGAAAATTTTCTGTTTAAATCTGGCTTAAGATTTTGCTTTCTGGGACGAGAAAATTTGACGGTGGCTTGAAAACTTTTGAGAAGAACATTTGTAAGAATTTAGATGTGTTTGTCCGAGCTGGAAAAAGACTCAAAAGCGGCATTTACCACCACGATCCGCATCGGGTTCAGAGCAACGCTCTTCTCTTTGGTCCCATTAGAGGGAATATTTGGGAAGGAGGGAGAAGAAGAGTTGAATGGAGACGCTCGTCTTGCTCCATAAAGCAAACCAATGTATAAAATACAGCAGTTGCTCCGAAATGGAATGAAGGCACAAGCGTATCTGCAACGGAGGCTCTCTGGCCAAGATTACTTACGTTAGACTGGAGGAATTCTGATCCTATAACAGCGTCTAACAAATGAGTATATAAAGGCCCGGAGGAGCCAGGCCATTCAATTACCACCGGGACACAACGATGCTCGCTGTTCGCTATAGTTGATAGCTACGCAGTCTCGCAATGTGCCTGTCTGACAATTTTCTCCCCTTGATGAATTTTTAAGCGTGGGAGAGAAAGGTGTGGGTAACAGGAAATAAAAAAAAAAAACCCAAACAAAAATTAACTTGTTACAAGGTAAACCATTTCAGTGAAAACATTTTGTTCTTTAAATTACTTACAGTAATAGCAGGAACAGGGAAAGTCAAGAAAAAAAAAAGATAGAGTATTAGAAAGAATGTGGGGATATGGATGGAGCTTCCGCAGAGCCGGAGCAGAAAAACATTTACAGAAAGTCTTTGTATTAAGCTGAGAAGTGAGAAAGGAAGAATGAAAAAGGACATATTATAACCCAGTCACCTCAAGGCTTTGAGCTAAAGATCACGTAGAATATGGATTTTCAAGTAAAAACTCTTTACATTCCTAGAGGAGAATGTGACCAAAAAGTTTTTACTTTCTACTTACCCCAGAACACACCCTTTAAATCAGCATCTTTGCTAATTTCAAGCTATTTGATCCGACAATGCCAGAAAAAAGACCCCACTTTCTTTAGGAATCTTTAATAAACTACATTCAGATCACAATGGCTGATCGCTACGCCTATCAAAAATAAGCAGCTGAAGCTATACCACAGAGGAAATAAAAAACTATTTGCTTCCTTTTATCATCAAGGGGAGCCCAAGCAGCTTGCATTCCGAGCAAAACGCATCAGCAGTCCCCTGCTGAAACCGTTTCCCATCGTACATGCAGTGATGTGCCAGCGTCTCTGGCCTCGACATGCCACGTTCATGCAGCTTTCATCACCAAAAGCCACTGGAAGCCGCACGTTGTTCACCCGCTCTCGATGTTACAAACCCTAGCCGCTGGCTGGAAAAGGTACGAGATCCGTACATTGCTTTACGGTGTGTAAAGCAAGGCAAAACTCTTCATTTTGAAAAGATGCAGAAATTCAAGTGCAATCTGCCCTCCCTTCCTCCTTCCAGCACATAATTTGGATGCAAAGGGCTCGCTCCTGCGGGCGGGTTACTGGAGGTACTCGCTGCAGTCACCTCTCTTCCCAGGAGGATGAAAATGCCCCAAATCCACAGGCACGACAGCAAGAACCCGCTCTGGGCATCGCTAATGCCATCCTTGCACCATTTCTGGTGGTAATATGGATTTCACGGGTGCAAAGTTCCTTTTTTCTGCTATACAGCAGCAGGCGAAAAGAAAAAATAAATTCACAAATCTGAATTATGTGAAGGAGGAAATATTAGCAAAGGAGCTACTGAGCAGCCCTGTTCCACGGCGTAAAAAGCAATTCAACTAAACGCAAAAAAAAGCAAGGTCCATGCAAAAAAAAAAAAAAACAAAACCCAAAACCAAACCCAAAACCCAATAATCAAACCACTGCGGTCAGGAAATGCCAAAGTTAAAGGAGCATCTTCGCCCCTGCAGCATGGCAGCGCTTCCAGATGGAGGTAACACCTTTTGTAAAGCCAGCGAGTAACACCGGGAAAGTATTTAATAACGCATGGCCCTTCATCTCCCCAAACTCTGATACCTAAGCAGCCTCACTCTGCAGCTGAAGAGTAAATTGAGAAGAACTGCTGCAAATTTAACCAGGTTATCTGTCACCCGACCCATCCGCCAAGAGATGAGGTAGTTGGCACATTAAGACCGGGAATAGCCTGTGGAACATGGAGATGAGAGAGAGAGGGAAGGGGAATTAATTCAATTGTGTGTTGAAGGGTTTTTTTTTTTTGGCTGGCCAGGTAGAGTTCCCAAGCGTCCTGGAAAGCATCCCAGACACCTTCCAGGAGAGAATGCTGCGTCAGTCAGGGCGGAGCGGGGGGACCCTCGGGATTTGCCGTCTCCCTCCTTTATGCTACACTAAATTGGAGGATTCTTTGGAGATGTGGAAACGCTAAATAGTTTGATACAGTTCTCAAAGAGAGATGAGCAGTGAAGGCAGGCTAGGACAGCTGAGACAGGTAAAAAGGACTCAATAAATTAAGCGTGCCCTGTTATTAGTGGAGCCTGGAGCGATCCTGCTTGGGCTGGTTTTGTCGGAGGGGATGAGCACAGCGCACAGGGGCTGCCTGTAACTGGTTTAGGTTTAACAGCCTGGAAACCACCACGTCACCCGGGTACTGCGCGAGGCGAGAGCTCAGCGTGGGCACCAGCATCTCCCAGCAAGACCCAAGATAAACGCAGTCATCCTACGCTGTTAACAGTCAGGCTCCAGAAAGGCTTTAATTTTCCTGCGTACAGGGAAAGTTCCCACGTTTAGCATCGCTGTTTTCTCCAAAACTTTAAGAAATCCTTAAAGCGTCCCAACTAAGCCATCTTTGCACTAGGTCTACGCAGAAATCCTCACTCCCGAGATCCTCTCAGCAGGACGGACGTTAACCGGTACATCAGAGGATTCTCCAGGGGAAAGCAAGCCTCAGCAAACACGGGGAGACACCCCAAAACACTGCAGAGGGGCAAGACCACAGGTACAAAGCTTGCACCCCAACATTTAGGCCGTTTACTGGTAGCAGACACCTTATTCCGCAGGAACAGACAGCCTGCAGCAGGGGGACGTGCCAAGGAGAACGATAACGATCCACTGGGCAGCGGTCCAAAGTAAGATGCAAAATGGCTATCCGTCCTCAAACACGGCTGGGGTTTTTGGCTGCTCCTACCTGCTGCTCCAGAACAAAAGGAAGAACATCAGAGAAACCTGGTGACTAGAGAAGCTCCGGAGTTATTCCGCCATGGGAAGATGGGAAGAGGGAGGGGATGGTGGGGAATATGAAGGAGTCTCAGCGTCTAAGGAAAAATTTGGAGCGGTCCAAGGAGAAAATTCACATCCCAGCGAGGAGGGCCATCAGTGAGGTTACCCTGCTGCTGAGGCTACCTGATTTTTCAATCATTATTGCCGCAGCAGCTTCACCCAAAGATCTGGCACAACCACAACCCTTGTCCTTAAAGCTTAAACACATCAAAACCAACACTAAAAAAAAAAATTTAAAAGAAATCAGAAAACCAGCTGATAGTTAAGATCACAGCTGTTGCCAAATAATATTTATATTAAGTAATATGGTGTTTAGACTAATATCTGCAGGAACTGCTGGCTCAGCTACAGGCTCAGTGATGTTACCCACTACAGCTCGCTGCAGCACGCGGAGGCGGATGTAGGATTTTGGAAGCAGAGAGTTGAAATTCCAACTGATAAGCACGCCATTGCGTTAAGAACGTTAACTTTGGCATTTCATAACAACAATAAAATTAAGAATAACCTAAGTAAAACATCCCAAGGGTGGAAATCAGCAGACTATCAACGATTTCTCACGCGTGCATTTGTAAAATGCCCCCCGTTTACAGGGCGCTTCCCACCGCGCTACCACAGAAAGCTTCAAATGCCATTACAGAAAGTCTAAGAGTATCCAAGGGAATGTAGGACTCAAATCGGCCTTTAGCTGAGCAGATCTTACGCCGATTGTGCCTCTTCATCCAGGCAAACCTAATACACAGGTATTGACTGCGGAGACGGATTTTATCCTCCAAGAAAGTGGACGGAGAAAACATTTGTCCGCCACAGAGGCGCGTCACTCTCCAGGACTCAAGCTTAGCTGCCTTTAAAATAATAGCAGACCGTGCAAGCAAATTTAGTGACCTCAATTACTTGGCTCATCATCTTGGATGCCTCCATCAGATGATGGGCCTGGATCCCTCAGGCATCTGAGGAGTGGCCAGGCCAGCCAGGAAAACTTCAGCCTTTGTAAGAAACAGGTAGCGGAACTCTTCGCCTCCAACGTGCGCTTAATTGCACTAACACGGTGGTCGCATTGCGATCTGGTCGAGTCAAAGCCAATTTCTATTAGATTTAGTCCACTTGCAATGAATATTTCCGGATCAAATTACAAACTGATACCTTGTTTTGGTGAAATTTCATCAAATGAAATTGTGAAATGCAGGGAACTGTGACCAGCCGCAGATACTCTCCCTGGCCGTCCCGACATCAAAGTTAGGCCAACATGGAGACGTGCAAGAAAACATTTAACTTGTCCTTTTTGAAGTTTTCTGGGCTGGTCGAGAGCCACTTTGAGGACGAACTGCTGGCAGTATAAACCCCTTAGCAACTGTGAAGCTGTTAGTTATGCAGAGGAACATGCACTACACAGTTTAAATTTTGTCGGGTACACACCTACAACAGTCTCAATGCATGCTCTGTAAGCAGTTAGTAAATGCTACTCAAGTGGTTACGATCAAAAGCTAGTTTCCTCCAGGTATGCACTACTTCAGGCAGTTTTGATCTGCTACAGAAGTGATCCATGCCTCAGCCATTCTCCAAGTATTAGTGTTTGTTATCTGTTTTCTAAGATTCATTATTTTTTTTATTCTCTGAAGCTCAGGAACCGTGAAGCTGTTTTTAACGCAAACTTCACAAGCACATCACCGTTTCAGCACCTCTATTTTCATCCCAAAAAGGCAACCCTTACGCTACGTTGTCATCGGTCCCTTGCGCAGCTTGACAACTAGTCGTTGCTGCACAAGCTACACCCCAGCTGCCTTTGGAAATTATCTGCCACGCTAAGAGGGCTCGTCCAACCCGGGAAGACGCTAACGATTCTGTGCCTCCCGTACTGATTCAGCGTGTTTCCCTCCACGTACGCTGCAGCACCTGCTCTCCATTACTGGGATGCATCACGTTCCTACAGCACGACTACGTGCCAGCCGCTTTTCATAGATTCCTTGGACAGGTTTGCTTGATAAACGCTGTAGTAAGCGGCTAGGCGTCACGTTAAAACCTAGTTCTCGATGTGGTTCTTCAAATACTCATTTTTAGCATCAAGCTGCCCCTTCCTCCGTCTTTTAAAGAAGGAGGTATGCAGAAGCAGCTCAAAAATGAAACTTTTTTGTGTATACATAGTCTAACTGGTTAGTGCTACCATCAAACCTGAGCAGAAAACCCTAATCTTTAGAAAAATCTAACTCGGTGGCTAACACAATTAGATAGAGTTTCCTGAGCATTCCTTAAATACAAATTCAGTTACAGACCAAAACAAGAGCCCTACCCCCAACTCTTTTAACATGAAAAACACATTTTGTTTTTGAAGCATCTCTGTGATCCCCATCCCTTTAAGCGTAACGTTTCCCCTCTGTGCTGCCCTACGTTCCCTTAGGGCCAACGCGCAGGATTTCTCAGGACGGGAACGCTAGACCCCTTGTGCAACAAAAGCTTTAAAGCTACTGAAATAACCGCCCTCCCACCCCCGTAGTCTGAGATCTTGGGGAAATCCAGCGTTGGGACCCTCTGCGCTTGCTGGGCTTAACGTTTGGAGAGAGAAGAGATGAAAAAGCAAAGAGCTCAGAGCTGAACAAACTGAGCTGCTGGTCTTTCCTGCCACAAAGCCCCACTCTGTTGTGCTGCCACAAGTTCGCTTTGCCTTTTTTTTTTTTTCTTTTTCCTTTATTTTTTTCCTCCTTACGAGTGGCTTTGAGCACACTTACCGTCTGGGACTTCATCCGGCCTCTTCCTTTTCTCATAAACAACTATGATGACAACGAGGATAACGATTTCTGCCAAGATCCCCAAGAAGGGCCAGAGGGGAGCCAAGTGACTGCGGACACGGAGGATGGTGGTGACCGAGACAGAGCCGACCTGGTTGGTTGCGTTGCATTGGTACTCGCCAGGATCCTCGTTTATCTGTAGGTTTGTGATGCTGAGCTCAGTGTAGTTGTCTTTATTTAAAATAAAGAATCTGCCGGAAGAGTTGTTGATGTCCTGATAAAAGGAGAAAGGTGGAAGAGAAAAAGAGCAAGAGCTTTAGTGAGTTCTGGTGCATTTTCACTTCTGTGGCATGGAAACTAGAAGAGATTTGAGGGATTCTTCAAAGAGGCTGGTTCCTTAACAGAAAAACCCACTGTCGGTGTTTATTCTGTATTTCTCACTAATGTGAATAGTGCTTCAAAACAACCACCAAAAAAATATATAACCAGCTTGACTGACAAGCTGTATTTTTATCCTACTCTAACAGTATCAGCCATGAAATACGCCGGTGGTTGGGATCCCGTGAGCTACCCACGTCCTCAGCCTTTTGCTTCAAGAGAAAAGTGTTCCACTCCACTCACAGCAATGAGATAAACCAGGTGGACCTGAACAGATGAGACAGGTAACAGGAGAGAGGATATTTTCCCTAGCAGGGGACAAAATGGTTTCAATGTAGAGGGAAAAAGAAAAAAGCAGTATCAGTTGAGATTATTCTACACTGCATTAGATACCTTAAATAATTAGAAAAATGCTATGATGGCCCTGATAAATTTTTGCCTTTGCTATGTTTTTAGAAGAAACCTGCACTGCTCGCAGCTTTGTGGTCAGAGCAGCCTAAGCCGCTGACTCCAGGAACATTTAGAGAAGCTGGAATTCAAGGCACTGTATTTTTAAAAGAGACTTCCAGAGTTGCTTACGTCTGAAGAATTAAAAAGGGGCAAAACATTGACAAAATACAGATGTCTCATCTTCCTGAAAGTTAATCTTGGATGAATTTATCAAATAACTTCACCAGGAAGACAGCGTGAAGGGAAATCTGCAGAACACCACACAGGACTGACGGTAAATCACTCATACAGCGCTGTCCTTAAAAATTTAAGCTCACACTTAGTGAACAATTAACCCATCCTATTACTTGCTTAACATTTTTTCCTCCTCTATCAATCGGATCGCTACCTCTCTGGAGGTCATACAGCAATAAAAGCAGGGGGGCTGAAGATTTAGCAACTTCCAGTTTCTCTTTCTTTTGCTATTCTAATTGCTGATCAAGTTGTTTTGCTCACTAGATCAGTTGCCACACAGAAAAAATACGATCACTTAAACCCTGCCACATCCTCCTATTAAGTCTTGCGAACTCAAACGGCAAAACTGGAAAAGCGCTTGAGAAATTTATAACCAAGCGCATCTTTAAATCACATTTCGTAACTTGCCTTTTGCAATTTATAGCAAATCCCCCGAATATCGTATCTTTCCGGATAGTTCATACCTTTGCCCAGCAGCAATGCAACGAACAACTCTGTTCACATAGCAACAATACAAATATCCACTTTACACTCGCTGCCGCTGGAAAATTTCAACTTCCATTCACTAACATATCAGACTTTTGAGGAACTGCATTTTGAGAAGTCATAAGGCACCCCAAATAATATACCCCTAATCCCAAGGTGGGATTCCCAAGGAGGTTTCTTCCCTCGCAGGGGATTTTGGCAGGTTAACACACGCCTGACACCCCAATTTTCTTACCTCAAACACTCCATTGACTTTCTTGCGCCACACCCACTCGGGATGCGGGAAGCCCACGGACTTGCAGTACATGAGTGCCTCCTGCCCCTCATTTTTATTTTCACTTCGCTTGTGGCCAGTGATATCGGGAGTAGCTATGAAACAAAAGAAAAACACACCTCTCGTTTACAAGCTGCTCCTTAAAGAGAAGAGTTATTTCAAGCTCTGAGAATTTGAACAGAAAATAAGCAAAAAGTTCCCTGCAAGCTTTTCCTTTCCCACACTGAGCCCATCTTACAGAGGGAAAATTGTGATTCCCGTGTCTCTCCAAGCAGCATCTCAACTGAAGATCTGCAAGAATATCCTTCGGGATGGGATTGCCAGGGAAATCAAGGGACAAGGGAGAAATCCCAACATCAGGCTCGCCTACCCCAATCCTATAAAGCTAAGATGGCCCAGCCGTTCCCCAGTGCGGGAAGCTGAGAAACATCCACATCTCCCTCCCCACCGCTCAGGAGGTCCCTGCGGCTTTCAAATAGAGCCGTCGGTCTGGTTCCAACTTGCCCATCGCGTCAGGACTCTGAACTGATACTGTCTTAACGGGAATTTCTGAAAGCTGAATCAAAGTGTTCTTCCTTGCAGCGAGATTTTAAGATTTGGTCCGCAAACATGCTGCGACTCGTTATGCTCGTTACACCTCACAGCGACGCTCCTCCTGGGGACTGTTGGGTATCTGTAACGCAGCAGAAGTCGAAATCCCTTCAACACAGAATCCTTTCATTCAGCCTACTCATAAATACATACATTCTAAGGAAGGCTGCAGATAAAGATGGGAAACCGCAAGCAAAATACAGCCCTGACTATCAGCAGAGGGTCTTCTGATTTCAGTTATCCATAAATAACTTCACCGCTGTTTGCCACGTTCGTCGCAGCAGCTCGTCGCAGCCTAATACCTCACGAGAGATTACGCTGGATCAATGGACCGCCCGAGCTGAACCTTCGCTTAAGCGGATGGCTTTGGTGCCGTAGTGACCACCTTTAAAGCCCATTCGCTTTCTAGCTTGCTAATTATGTCACACGTGGCCTGCTGTGTGATGGCAGGACACTGATCTGTTAATCCAGTCAAAGTCCAATCTAAGCACTGCAGGAAAAGACCCCCAGGCACTGGAATTTATTATAAGGGTCTATTCAAGGAGAGTTCCCTTTACCACCACCAACCCCTACAGACAAGCGTGCAGATGGAGAACAGATTCACGATAGCGTATCCGCAGCTGCAAACTAAAAGAATTAAGCAAATTTCACAGTTGTCATCAATCGCAGCGTACAAAAACAAGCAAAACATCTTGTGCAACCAGACAACATCAGCTGAACCTGCTCTTCTCAAAAAAAAAAAAANCCAAACCCAAACCAAATCACATCAGAGCTCTTTGGAAAGTGCTCAGCAAGTTTAAGTACTAAAGGAATTACCATTACTTCAAAGGCTTTTGAAATGCAGAAAGCATCCCGGGCCTTACTCCTGAAAGATTCTTTTTGGACAGTAATGCAGCTGATGGGTAGCATTGTTGAGAATTAAAATAAGCTTCGGAACAACAGAGAAATCACGGTTGGAAGAATACTTAAGCTACATCATCCCTCCGTATGTCTGTATTAGCCTGAAAAGATGCCACCAAGAGGAGCTGATCAACCCAGGCTTTTCTCAAAACGCCTATGTAAATTCAACCAGGATTTCCAACGCACGCGTGAGCTTTGCAGAAGCTCCATTTGCCGTGTAGAGAAACACGTACTTGCCCCTTAGAGAATTATTAACTCTTAGGGGCATTTTCTAACGGATGGTTTGCTCCAACTCAGCAACAGCCGGAGCTGTCGGCGTGCACTGCCAAGCTGAACGCTGCTGCAGAGGACGCAGAGTTCCTCAGCAGAGATATTGCCCACCAGAAATTAAAACTAACTCCAGGACTTCTGGTAGAACCCGTAAGGAAGTTATGCCATTTGAAAATATTTTAATGTGTTAAATAAGGGCTTTGCTAACAATATTCAATGGCTTTACTAACAATATTCAATATACGTGATCGTACAGCGGGACCAATGGATGAAACTAGACAAATGCAGACTAGTTGCAAGATGATGCTAACCGTAACCATGATATATAAGAACAAGGCATTAAGGGTTTTATTTATCTTTAAAAAAACTGATGCCTAAAATGAGTCTTTACGCATCAAATGTGAAAATACTTTGAGACACAAAAACGTGAACTGAATGAAGACAGCAGATCATAACAATTCTCCAGCAAAAAGAAGCTGCGGGTGTAGAAAATGAAGCAAGCTGGAAAGAAAGGAACACTCCACACTTGCTAAGCAATCGCGTACTACCTGTGCCTACCAAGGGCAATAATAATTCAAGGACATTAAGTTTTCAAGTTGATGGTCTCCAAGCAGAAAATAAATCAGCTTCAGCATTGAGTGTGCTGCATGACATCATCTGGTTCTCAAGCATCAGTATGTACGTGCAACATCCTTTCAGACCACTGTCTGCAGCCTCAAAGAGGAACATAACGTTTATTCCAGAAGACGGTGGTTCAACAAGAAGCAAATTTCATCTCATGATCTACTGAAAGGTGTCACCTCTCCCTTGCTAGGCTTAGGAACTTCTCTTTTAGGCAGGACCTAGGTAAGCCCAGTGACCTCTCCCTGCAGTTTGTGCTTGCTCGAGGAGCGCACGCAGAGGACGCATCCACCCTAATGAAAGTGAAAGGCCAGCAGAAGCGGAGCACTGCCGGGCTGTCAACAGCGACTGCAAATTACCCCCATTAGGAAAAGAAGAAATAGGATTCATCAGCTTCAAGTGAAGCCCTGCACAGTCTCCGTCTGCCAGCACTTCGTTCGTCACTGCATCCACCCGCAGACAGCGAGTCAAAGCTGAACCTCGCAGGGGAAAAGGGTACAGCAAGTCAGCGCTCTGCACCTGGCCCACTTTTTCCTCTAAGGTTGCTGAGAAAGAAAAGAAACAAGAGAGAAAGCTTTCTAGGACACAGTAACTTCTACTCCAGGGTGACCTAGTGTTCTCCTACAGCCAGGACATAATTGTATTTCTTTAAGAAGAGGACATCTTCACCGGGTTATCCCAATGAGAGCCTAAGCGACAAGAATACGTTGTGCTCTTGGCTTGCACAGTTACGCAGCAGCCATTTCCAGCTCTGCTAGGGCAGGGACTATTTTTGTACGCAGTCTGAAGGGAGCACTGCATGGAATATTAATATTTCAGGGCATGATGCTAGCCAGTCTCAAGCTATGCCTGAGACATTAATCCAGTACTTATTCTGCCAAACTGTCTAATTATGTTCTACTGTACAAACTACAATTAAAATATCGCCATAACTGACCTCTGTCGCAGATTTAGCAACAGGGCGATGCTTTCCTGGGAAGCTTTTCAAGTCAAGACTTTTCTTGTGCCACTCTGACCAGCGTCAGTAACAGATAAAGCACAGAAAGAAGCAGGTTTTGTTCAGAAAGGATTTAGATTTCACTTCAGCTTTCAAACAGGAGAATCCACATCTCTGGTCAGATACAGTTGGCTGTAGAGACGTGGGCACAACATGCTACATCAGCTCCTGCATCACTGAAACCAAAAACCCCCTTGTTAAAAGCAGGTTTTTTTATTCTTACATTGTGAAATAGGAAAACTAAACACTGAGGGTTTGTTTGAAACAGCATATGGAAGAGCAAAAAGAGGCAGCCTTAGTTTAAAGTAATTGCTATTAAAAAAAAATCAAATACAGATTTAGCCATTCTTGACACAAGAGTAAACTGATAAGCATCATTCTTTCGATAGGTTGAATCGCAGAAGAAAGGGGGATGATTGCGCCTCTATGCTTCAAGTACCCCAGAGGCACAAAATACACTTTCTGAATGATACGCATTCAATACAGCCCTGAAAAGAGAGGGCTTTTTTTTCCTTGTTACAGGGCATGCAATGTCATTGCTTGATATATGGGAGGTGTTCAGCCCTTAATTTCCAGGTATTTTAAAGATATTTTACTAGCATTACTAAAAAGTAGAGGACTAATATGCCTAACACCTCCAAACCACGTCCCAGTTAACAAAACCCTTTCAAAGTTTTCCCATTAAAAGACAAAATTAAAGCAAGGGCAAGAGCACCTAAAAATATTCTTGTGTGTAAAAACTATTACATCTTATGGGTGACCTAGTAAAAGGTCTCTGGAAGATTTATTTTTCTGCATTCCAATTCTAATCCACGTCTACCTTTATAGCCTGGGCAGAAAGCTAGGACACCAAAGGCACTGCGAGAAGGGAGAACGTGACATGAGTTTTCTTTGTAATACTTAGGGTCACCCTAAGATGCAGTTGTACTAAGAGAATACCCAATTTCTTAATTAATTTCTGGTTGTGAAACTGCAGCAGAGGTTTCTTAAGACAGCCAGGAGTCAAGAAACCAAGATCTTCAGAGGCTGCTATTTGAAAATAAGCATTTTTCAAAAGCAGTTTTATGTCTCTCCGAAGCAGGGACTGGGACCGGTCTGAGCATTTGCTCTTGGGAAATCAATCGCAACTGGGGAGGATTGAAGAGGAAGGTGCAAAATGAGTCAGGCAAGGGTGGGCAGAAGAATCCCCTTGATGAGATACGGGCAGAAAGGCCTTCTAGGAAGGGACATTAAAAAGCTCTACCTGTCCAAGTGCACGGAAAGGAGGGAGCCTTTGATGGGAAGGCAGGGCGGAGAGAACGGATGCCCTCCATCAGTCATGCTACGTACATCAACGTCTTTCTTGATGCCTGCACTATTTCTGGGCAACCAGAGGGAACTGGAAGCGTGTTCTCCATTCGGTTCTCACTGCTGACGATCTGCGCCAAACAATGCTTTGTGGGGTATGAGAAGACAAAAAGACAAACTTGTTTCCTCCTCCTGCCAAGATCTTGATAAGAGCAGAAAGATTGCAGAGGCAGAATTCTTCAAAGTTGCATTTTTTAAAATCTTTTTTCTCTTAATCTTCAAGTTTTCAGAGCTCCAGCATCACAACACCACAGTAAAAGCACTGCAGGTTATTTCCACCGTGTGGAAACAGAACAATTAAATAAAAAAAAGCCTACTTCCAGACAGGGAGTAGATAGCGCATTGCATCTTGGCTAGCGCCTGGCAGGATCGCAGTCACGGTCCCTGCTGACAATAACCACGTCATGAGCTGGTTACCTGCAATGCTCTCAGCCGGCTGCCTTCCCTGAGAAAGCAAAGGGCGGGAGAAAATCCCAATGTCAAGGCAGAATCTTCTTAATATCAGCATTTCCTCAGCCTGTTGTGTCAGGCTTAGAGCTGCGCTCACCCCTAACAGCTCGGAGATAATTTGAGCACGAATAATCAAAAGTCTCCACCAGACACTTCATCCAAAAGCCGATGGTATGAGGGAAGCCAGACTTAACGCCATTCCTGGGAATTCCCCGAGTCTGACATTAAAACCCCAATATTTTTAACTGCTGTGATACTAGTGCTGCCCTAGTAATGTTTTTACCAAGAAAATCTGCTTTTAATATGAAAGCACACCTAGCAAATCTAATGGCGATGCTCGTGTTTCTGCATTTTTATCTTCTTACACAGCACATGTAGAGATCCAGGAAGAAAATAGGGAGCATTACATAAAAGGCAAATGGCACTGGTGTATCCTGGATTACATCTGCTGCGAGGCATTTGTTAGAGTCGTTCACAAGTTGTCAGAAAGTCACTATTTTGGTCCACAAGCACTTTCATATTCAGAACCATCTTTTCTATGTGCATCAGCAGTTAAAAACTGCAATACAATTACAACTAGCAATTAAGCAATTAAATTTGCTACGATGGCTCATCCACGAATATCATGACATGCCACACATGCAGGTAAGCATTAAACTACAGCATCTGCGTGGTCAAACAAGAGTCATGCATCATCACTGATGCATTACATCTGCCTCGATTAACAACTAGGTAACATCTCCACACGTGAAGTAGTATCAAAATCGGTTTGCTTTGAGAACTAGAACTGCTCTAGAACACGTACAATACTCACACCCACCTGCAGGAAGCACAGAGAATGCTTTCTTTTGCAAAACGAAAAAAGCCCGTGTATTCTTTGCAACTAGCACCGATATTATTCAGAGACGTTTACATCCAAGAAAATACGTGCGATGCCATACAAGTTTAGCCATCTGGCTCTTCCAGGAGCAGTACCCTAAATGAGTAAAGGAGACCGCAAAGTTCTCCAACTTGTGCTTTAAATGCAGTCCAAACGGATTCCTACCTAAGTTTTCAAGTAACAGGATACGCTGGCTTTTCTTTCTGTAATGTTAAATCCTACGTCCCTGTAAACCTCTCAGCCAAGTTCTCTTGGTCTGTGTCGCTGCCACCGCACAGCCTAGAGAAGGCTGAGAGTACTTAAAATCTTAATTTAGGTAATATTAGAAGATTTAGCAATGAGAGCATAAGAGCAGAACGCAAAAGAAATCCCTCCAAAATGAGGAAAAACCCCACACCTATGTACTTGACCAGCCAGGAGACAAGCTCACCAGTAGTACAATGTAAATTTGAATTCAACTGGCTGTAAGCAAGGCAATAATTATTTTTAGAGGTGCAGTCAGATTTTTTTTTTTTTAAAAAGCCTGACAGGAACTTGTGGTGCATTCACATGAGCACATTATTTTAGATTTCATTTTTCCTTGCAGAGATAGCTTTGCACCAGATTTGGTTAAATACTGAGTATATTTTGCTAAGTTGTTTTATGCAAGATCATTGGAAAAAACCCACTTTTTAAATCGACACAGGAAATCAGTGAGCTTTTCTTGGTACAGTATCAGTCAGAATACTTATTTATATGGCAAGGTTTCTCTTCCCCAGGAAACTGTTCATATGGTTCAAAAGATGCTGTTGTCTAGAAAGGAAAGACGGCATTCAGGATAATACGGCGCATTTGCCGAATTACTGCTGAATTACTCCCACTTCCTCACTTCAGATTCAGGAACCTGACCATGCAAGTCTTCAGTGAGGCACCAGAAATTCTCAGGAAAGAGGTCAGCTTTCGCTACAGATCTGTAATACCTAATTTAAACAGCAATTATCACAATATAGATCAGGATAGGCTGCATCACTGGAGCAGGGAAGCGAAGAAATAGCATGAAGCGTCCTCCTTATTTGCTCTTTTCAAACAGCAGCAGAGGAAGCTCTACGTTTAAGCTGGGGTGTAAGGAATATGGTAAGTAATTCTAACTCAGCTTTCAAACAAGTTTACAGCACACTTTCATAAAACAAGCGTCAGTAGACTCCCAGATGCACATAGGCCAGTTGCGAGACTTTAACGCATTTTTGAGTGAACTCATCTGCCTTTGACTAACAAAGCTGCCGTAATGCATCACTTCCATCTTCTTGCAGCACTTCAGGGCAAACCATGGCTACTGCAGCGCAGTGGGACAGTCATTTCCACAGTTCTTCAATGAACAAACGACTGTATTGGGGCAGTTTAACACTGTATAAATCACCAGCATCTCTCGGCGTTGTACGTCTAACAGAAACACTGTTCTTTTGTTCAACGACTACGGTGCAAACCTTTCACATTTTCCAGTTTCTACCCATGATTTTAGGGTCCTAAAGATGGCAGAAGACTACTAACATGCACAAGATGGGGGGTGGGAGGAAAAAGGTGCATGAAAGTAGAAAACCCCAGTCTGGGACAGGGCATCTGTCCTAACCAGAACCCAGGCTTTCCCAGCAACCAAAATAGTCTCTGCAAACAAAAACCAGTTCCAAGCTGCCACACACAAGATGCTGATTGTTACTTTTTTTCCCTATTCAGAGCAAATATGTTGAATTCATTCGTTTCATTTACTGTGAAACAGGGAGGAAACCACAGCTGCCTTTGCATGAGCACACACATATTCTACAGCAATCTCCGTCCTGCTGGGCAGACGTGCTCTCTCACGGTAGCCAGATTTACCAAAGGAGCGCAGACACGTGTGCTAGGGGGTGTTTTAATATCCCATACGGACCACAACTGCGATGGTCATATTCCCATATCTGTGAGCTCTTTCTCCTACAACTGCATGCAAGATTTCCCCTGAAATTATAACCAAGGATTGGACACAGGCTTGATTTCACAAGGAAGGGCCTCGAGGCGGCAGAGGCAGTGAAAGCACTTCACTTTCAGGGAGAGGAAACAAAACAAAACAAAAGAGTACCTCTCACTTCTATAGTGGCGTTGGCTATAGGAGAGTTTGAAAACACAAACACGCACAAGTATTCCCCTGACTCTTCTGCTCTGGGCTTCAAAATCCTGCAGACAGGGAGAGAACACATGAGTCGTGTTAGGTACTGTGTTAGCAATCAAAAATGAGCAGGCTAGGAATTTATTCCCCCCCACTTTAATCTTTTAACTGAATTTCACAGCTATGTTGTACAGACATACCTATTTGAAATAAAGGATGGTATTTTAGCCGAGAAAGAGAAAAAAAAAAAAAATAAAAAAAAAAGGTGAGCTCTAGTCCAGCAAGTCAGTACTAATTTAGCTGGAGAAGCTGCTGTTAGTTTAAAAGCAAAGAAGGACCCCGACACCTGTTAATTATGCACTGCAGTTAGTTCGATGCAAATGACCCTCGAGTCACTAGTCTGTTAGGCAGATATCACCTCCCATCGAGGGAGAAACGCGATTTGTATGTGCTATCTGCATTGGAAAAAATCATACGTGGCCAGTTGGCAAGCAATAGACTACAAATACAATGAAAGCTGACGCTGTTCATCTCATGAGCTGTTGGGTTTGTTTCATAACAGATACAAGACCAGTTCGTTAATTGCTTTCTCCGATTCAGACTGCATGTGGAGAAACTGCAAAAGCTGGTCAACTCATGAAGGAAGACACCACACAGGAATCTGCTGCCACTTAAAATTAGGCAAGACTAACACAGTAACAACTAGTGGAGGGACAGATAGATGCAAGCCAGCCAGAAGAAAATCAGAGCTGCAACAAATGCAACCCCACTCCCCCACCGCCCCCCCCCCAAAAAAAAAACAAGCCCAAGATGCATTTAGACTTGTGATGGTGCTTAACTTCAAGTCCACCAGCTTTTGCTGTCCTTTGAAAGGCTTTTGGATACAGATGACTTTAAACATCTGAAGAACATACGTGTAGAGCTTTTCTTACAAGAGACATCTTAGACTAGAACAGCATACAATGATGTGACACAGAATTTACATCTCCACATAGCACAGAATAAGGTAGATGTCTCCCATCCCTCCCTCCCTCCCTTTATTGAAAGGCTCCTTGGCTTTCTTTTTGTAAAACCCATTCAGTAAATAGCATGCAGATGAACAGAAACCCTGCAGAAGAGCACTGTAATAAAATAATTTAATTACACACGGAAACTGCTTAGACACATAGAAAGAGTTGCTCAGTTTAACAATACTTTGACTCTTAAGTCTTCACCGTGTTTACACCACTCACTTCCCAGAGTCACCGGTGAAGGTCTAACATTCCTTATGAAGTTAATACGTCTTTCAGATAAGCAACAATACCCCCGCTCTTCAAAGAGTTAAAATTAAATAGTAACTTCATGACAGAGCAATCATTTAGTAGCAAACATCAGAGCCATAACTGTGTTGAAACCGCAGGCAGGCAGAAGTATCCTTAGGAAGCACGCAGCAACCCTGAACGTTCCCGCCTGCCGATGCCGCTGGCAAAGGCGCAGTCCTCACCCAGCTCCCGCAGGACAACCCCACCCAATTATTGCCATGACTAAACTGTCCTAAGACTCCGCAATAATGAAGGAAGGCAGAGGATGGCTGGCTTTCTGTAACAGCATTTAGCACCTTAACAGTTAAATAATTATTTTCTGACCATTGCTTGTTACCTGCTATAAAAGGGGGGGGGGGGAAGGAAGACATTGTATTCTTGCAGTTTGACAAAAGTTTCTTTTTGAAGGGTGAAACTATGGCAGCCTCTACAACAGCGTCATTACCATAAATCATTAAAAGAGAGTTGAAGATGATGCAGCTGCAAAGTTTTATAGACAAACAAGCACCTGAAACAAGTTTGCTTAGCCAACAACTTCCCTCATTCCTGTGGGGTTTAGGACAAGCCCAGCTTTTCATAGATGTAGATTTTCCAGAAGATGCAAACAAATGCCCAAAACCCCATTTTCTTCATTTTAGCTCAGTAACCTGCTACTCAACTCTGACTTCACACTGATGAGGAATTTGGAAAGAAATCTCTACTTTTCTCCTCCAAACCATGAATGCAGACTAGGGGACAGGTCTCCAGAATGAAAGCACAGGATGGCCAGAACCACTTCCAGGCACTTTCTGCTTGTAAAAGAACACACTACAAATAATTTTTGCCCATTTTTAATCAAAATGGTGAACTAAAAAGCTAATCTAACTCTGAGCTTTCTGACTACAGCTGCCTTCCAGCCACAACAGCTACATCAAGTTTGAATGAAGAATTAGGAACAATGTGTTCCAATTTGTAACGTTGTATGAAGCAGGATTTTAAAGGTAAGTGGTTTAACTTACAAATTCTGAAGCTTTCTGAATGGTAAACAACCCTGAACTTCAATGAATTAACTACATTTTGTAGCAGAACAACACATCTTAATGACTGAAGCATCAAGAACTTGAAACATTTTTTATTTAAGGGAAATAAGCAGAATGCAAAAGACTTATCAGTTGTGTAAAAAAATGCTGAAGTTAAATAATTTCTTTTAACTGCAACTCTGTTGACACTGCTTGCATGAATTCAGTATTTCTGGATCTAAAAAAGGTAACCAAATCAAAGTAGAAGTTAACCAAGATCATACGCAGCGTGACCAGAGGCAATGAAGAAATGCCACAGAAAGCCTGAAACCACAATATACAGCAAGGCAGCTTAAAGAGCAGGAATTTGAGGTCTACGTTGCAAATTCAAGTTTTCCCCAATTCTCAAGCCTGTCGTGTGATCGGAGCATGCTGTACCAACCCTTCACTCGCTGGGAACAAAGTGACACTCTCCCCACCTCACTTCTTTCTTCTCCAGGAAGTTAAAACCGAAGCCAAGTTGAATTCTTCCTTTACAGAGGAATTTGGAAGGAAAAATTCTTCCTATCTTGGAAGAGATTATAAAGAAGTCAGCCTCGATACTTGGTTTCCTGAATAATAATGCGTGATTTTCAGTAACCTCGATGCAATGTGCCTTTTGTAGCACTCAAGCTGGTGTTTTTGGACAAGACTGCTCATCAAGTTAATTGCTAGATAAGAAAGCAGAGCCTTTAAAACTCAGACTCGGTGTTAAACATTGTACTGAGAAAATAACAGGATGTAATTACGGAACTAAATGAGTCTTCTTTTTAACTGCAAAACTGAATAGATGATGTAAAGTGGAAAACAAGAGGAAAAACCTTGAACACATCTTTATCAGAATCAAACACAACTTCCATAATCCTGTGGATGAAAGGATCCTTTGCTAAGGCAATAAAAACTTTGAGTGTTTCTTAATCCTGTGCCAGTGTACAACATTACTATTATAAAGAGCCCGCAGTACTCTGCTGGAGACAGAAAAGCCAGCTGAGTGTGTAGGCATGTCTCCTTGCTTTAACATATAGGCAAGGAACCGTAAACAAGCTGCACTATGATACAACGGGCCTTGCCCAGACATAAGCACCTCTGTCTGGCATGAGAGCTGAGCAGAGGGTCCGAAGTAGTCTAATGTCTCCCAAGTAAGTTACCACCAGTGGTTAAAACATGCCTTAAGCGCTCTTCATCTTAGCTTAACACCAAACAGAAAGTTGTAGTTGCAATCCAGGCTGGCATCAAGTGAAGAAAATGGAAGGGAAAAAAGAATATTAAAAAAAAAAAAAGGGGCAAAAAAATCACACATACAAGCCAGATCTCTGATCTCCATATACTCTCATCAACTCCGCAGCAAGAAAGCCCCGTTCCAGGTACTGAAACCCTCAAAGGATTTCTGCTCGATGGAAGCTACAGCGAAACAGAACGTGTCCAGCCACCTCTTTTGTTCTCCTTTGCACCCTTAGATAGAAGGTAGAGGCAAGGCCAGAGCATGTGCATGTGGAATAGATTAATGCTGAAATTGTGGATGTACTGACAAATAAGAAGCACAAGTGATGCAACTGTACTGGTTTAATCATGATTTGGTATCATTTCATAGTAGTGATCTGACAACTCATCAGTAACAACTCAGAACACTGTCTTTCGTCTCCCAAGGCCAGAAAATGACTTAAACTACCTGATTTCAGCAGTGATTTACGTGCACAATAAAGATGCACAGCTGCAGATCCATCTTTACGTAGACGTAAGCAGGATAGAGACTGCACAATACACTTGGAGGAAGAGAAAACTAGACTGTGTGTCTGTGCCTGTGTCCACGCATCACACATGCTCTTGAGAAGAACTAAATGAGTTTAGACTGAAGTTTACAGTATGTTTTTGTTGAGGTTATGTTTACCTGAGCTAGTCGGGACAGCTGGAGACAACAATTTTTCCAGAATCGTTCTTCTAACTCTATTTACAGCCATACTTTTTGTGGAGCCTCTAACACAGATCAACTCGATTTGTCTGACCAATGTGAAGCTGAACCCGAGACCCTGGAGTCCCAAATCCCACCCCCACCTATCCCAAAGCCGTATGTCAACCAGGTTTATCATCCTCCAGGGTAACACGAAGATTATTCCAGACAGTCTTACTTGTATTCTGTAGTGTTTGAAGATTTTCTAGTGCCAGGGATCTCCTCTCCATTCTTCACCCAGTAACTGGCAGAAAGGGGGCTAGGACTTGTGGTGAGGTTACACTGCAATGTGACGGCTGGACCATACAGATGAATGACTACATCCTCGCTGGCATTGATCCTGGGCTCTGAAACAAAGGACGCATTAAATAGCAACAAATCTTCGCCAGTAATTGTGCCACGCTAGTCTAAAATTCAAAGGGGAATCGGGAAGGGAAAGAGACTACACAAGGAATGTCACTGCACTAATTTGGGAGACATCAAGAAAGCCACAATAAAACAGCTGACCACTAGTGAAGGCAACACCTTACAGATCAGCATCCCTATATAGGAAAAGAGAGAATTATTTATTTTAGATTTTAATATTTAACATCACTACAGATTTCTAGGTAACACAATTTTTTTATTTATTTTTTTTTAAAAAACCACACTGTTGACCATAACATGGGAAAACACGTGTCCTGCAACTACACGTAAGAGATCAGCCAGTCCTTTAGAAGCAACTTCCTTCTGGCTATCACTTGGTTCCTCTATCGACTTTGAGGTTTAAAACAAAACCCATTTTCCATACAGAATAGCCCTCAAAGTCAGACAGTCTTCTAAACAATGTCTTCCTAAGGAAGATATCCTGCGCACACAAGATATTTGAAATAGCACAACTTCTCTGATGCCTGAAATTCAAGCAAACCCCTTGCGTGAATAAGGCACAAGCCTGTTGAAGAATGGCTGAAAGCAGCTCTTAATGCTTAACAATAAAATGTAAGAATACACACACCATGTTAAAATTAAGACTCGGGAACTATTTCATTCCTAAAAACGTAAACATTTATGAAGGGAAAAAAAAAAAGGAGAAAAAAAGAAAAAAAAGAAAAGAAAAAAAAGAATTCTCATCGCATAAACAGACCACATACTTTGCTGGCTGCGTTAGGAACTGGACCCAGGCTGTTTCACATTACAATCTCACCTGGTAACATCAAATTTACATGTTTTTAAATATTTATTTATTTTTAGGGAAAAGCCTTTCAGAAGCTAAGATTAGTATGAGGGCACTGTCCTTCCATTTGATAACCACACTTTATTAAGACTGCGCAGACAGCCAGTCTCTAAGAAATAAGGCTGATTAGTTTTTAGAACAGTCAGAGCCAAGTCTCTTCCCAAACTTGGAAAAGAGACCTTTCTGTTGAAGGTCTCACAGCTGGTTTCAAGTAGTATGTAAAAAAAAAAAAAAAAAAGAATTAAAAAAATCACCGTGAACACAGGATGACAGAGTTTAATGGAAATTTAAGAATTCTTGCTATTAGTCTTCCAAAAATATCTAGATTTAGCACTGGCTGTCATTTCAGCTTGAACTGCTGTAGCATATAAATGCTACTGTGTCCTCTGGTTTTGATGTATTTCCTTACTTTAAAGAATTAAATGAATTCCAAAGAGGTAGCTGTTGCCAGCTGCTTATTTCACCGACCGCGCTCCCGCAGTGCCGACCTCTCCAAATACCTCCTCTGCGTTCTGGTCGGCGGCAAAGTGCAAGACGGTGAGGAAGTCAGTCGGTAACAAGCATCTGGATGATTTTTGCAAGTCAGCAAAGGATTTTTATTCCTGTAAATTTTGTTACGCCTGGTGGTGACACATTTGGAATACAAATTGAGTCATGCCTGCGTAGTTTTTTGGATATTCATCTGCAAAGCACTTGGAACGCAAATTATGAAGTAGAACAAGGGGAAGTGGAAAATACCAGTACCATCAGAAACACTGCGTTTTTCAACACCTAAAACATTCACCTATCCAACAGTACGCTACTTAGATTATTGCCCAGAGAGGAAAAAAAAAAGATCTACGTGCTAATAACCTGATGAAGCCATTTGACTCCTGTTCATCTTTTCCCCCTTTCTTCAGCAGGCTGGCTACACCGCTTCTTTTCGCAGCTCTTTAAAACTAGGATCTCATTTAACTGCAGAAAAACTGGCAGGTACTGTAGTAATGGAGGTTTCTTTTGACACTTCTCATAGTCACTTTGCTAGTATCACGCATTTTCAGCTGCGTTTCTGCCTCATTGTTCCCATGCTAGGAATTTTAACCATGCGAGGATCCATTTGGGTCCAAAATTGTCTTGTTAAAGCCGTATCGTTACTGGACTGCCCTGCATCCTTCTCCATCCCCAACAAGAAGTTTGTGTGCGTTCTCAGAAAAACACTAAGAGAGATCTGGAAATATTTTTAGTAATGTCTTTGAGATAAGTGCTCTGACACCACATTACTACCTAGAGAAGTAACTTTTGCTAGAATTTATTGATCATACTGGGTTTTGTTTTAAACGTTTTTCTTTGATGATGAAAGCAGCGTCTTCACGTCTCTGTAGCCTGCAAAATAAATGCAGTGTTTTCCTTTTAGAAGAAGGCTGCTGTAACAGAGACCGCAACGCATCCAGCGAGTGCTTTTCCATCAGATGCTGATGCTGTCGGTGCTCTGCTGAAACAGCGGTGATCAGCCTGCAGCGATCCTGCAAACGGAAAGCATACGTGCTGCCACCAGAAGAGTATTACATAAATGCTAGCAACAGGAAAAAGTCACCAAAAAAAAAAAATATATATCTGAATCTAGTCCCCACAGAAACCGGAAAGTTAAAGACTTAATCCAGAAGGGTTTTGACAGTGGTAATCTTCCGGCTTTCATATTCTGTGGATAATGGACTCTTCAGCCGCTAACAGGGATGAACTAGAAAATACAACACCTGCCTGGAGCTCCAATGACTCCTGCTAATTCACCTCTATTTGTACCTCCATCTCTGCTAAGCTGCAATGTCCGGAAAATATTTACAGGTGTCTCAAGCTTGCTTTGCTGGAGCCTTTTGTGTCTGACTTGCAATCTTTTAAGTTACAGTTAAAGAAAATCAAAGGCAACTGCAGTCTCATTTACAGCTTTTACCTACATTTCTGTTTCTTTACGGAGAAAAAAAAAAAAAAGAAAAAAAAAGCAGCAATCAGGCAGTCCTAGCCTGATTTCATTCTAGAAAACAAACTGTGAATGCCATACTACTGGGACAGTGGCATGTCCAGTTGAAAGAGCAAGATGCTGAAGAGTCTCTTCTTACAAATCAGTTAAACTGCCCATTTTAGGCAAGATAAGGTTTTAAAGTTAAAAACCCAACAAACCAAGCAAAAAAAACCCCAAAACCCACCGTCAATAATTGAAATTCTTTCTCCGAATTAGGAATGAGATAGAAGCCAGATGCCAGTTCTTGGGTTGCTAACTTTTAAAAGAAATCAAGTTGCACTCATCCTCCTTTCTGCATTCCAGTTCTGGTATTTGAGACCAGCTGTGATTTAAAGGACAGCGAACAGAGGCTGTGCTCTTTTGATACATCTGATGTTCCCTCTCAGTGATGTAAATGACAAATAGGGCCAGCAGCAAAATTGGAAAACTCCAACCCTGTTTAGTCAGAAAATTCCCATTTCAAAGACAAATTGTGTTCATGCACACAATACAGCAGCTGAGACATTTTGAGCAGCTTCAGACAAAATGGTCTCCACCTTCCAGGGATGGTTTGGAAACCCGCTTCCCCCTCTTATCTCCATTTCCACGTAGCAGTTCAATGTCCAAGCGGTTCATTTCCCAAGCAGTAGCTGGTCAGAATTCTTATAACATACACAATATTACAGAGCAAAGGCATTAAAGTATTCTGTTCAACAACCCCCCCCCCCCCGCCTCCCACGAATAAAACACAAAAGCAGAGGAATTATCCCAGCACAAGGCACTTAGCAATGAAGTCACGATACACACTCCAGAATTAGTAGCACCAGATGCAACAAGATGATGTTAACTGGGGAAGAAGATGAAAGGTTAAACTTAATCCCTGGAGCAGGTTAGTATCAATGGCCTGAGAGAGGAAAAACCTACTTTCCATATGGAGACATCTTCACAGTAATTCACTCCCAAACTGATGCGTTACTGACTTTTCATACGAAAAGGATTTTCTCCCTCAGCAGGTTTTACTAAAACTGACTGGACAACAAGGAGAGGAGCACAGACGGGACCGACACAGACTTGCCACGCTCCGAAAAAACTAGAGGTCTTAACAGGTGCAGGGGGGGATTTCCAGGAGACATTACTTCCTAGAAGACAAATTTTTTTAGCTTTGTCTTAAGGTAATATTATTTCCTAAAATTACACGGCTCTTGCTGTTGTAGGTCATGCAAGCAATCTACCAATCTGAGTCCTTTGAGACCTCAAAGGACAAAGGAGGTATCGAGCATTGGGACTGAAAGTCGAGCAGGTTTGAACCGAACAACCCAACGCCACTTACATTTTCAAGTCAATCCGCATCATTGGGTTCACTGTCTATTTTTCCACAAGTATCGATGTTGTTTCCGTTTCCCAGAAGGATGGTCTCTGATCCAGCAGCACCGACTGACCGCAGCAGACGGCTGGCCACCAGGACATGGCAGTACCATTCGGTCACTGCACGCAGCCCACGGTCCGGGGGACCAGCAGCCAGGCATGTGTGTGTGTGCTTCAGGAAGACTTTTTTCCCCCCTTCTTTAAGGTATCCCAAAACGTTTCTGAGATGTAATTACAGATTTTGACATTTTTGTACCCAGGGTCTATTTATGGACAGAGCAAATAGCAAGACAAGACTTGCAATCTGCCGTTTGCCACGTTAGGACGTTGGGTAATCACCGAGAAAGCAAATTCTCCTGTATCTCCGTGCAGCAGGCTCACGTTGCAGATTTATATCACTCTGCCTATAATTCCATATGCAGTTGCTTAACGTTGTTAGCAAAGGCAAGAGTTTTGCATCTTACACAAAACGAAACTGGGGTCTTCTGTACTGACTCTGAAGACAGAGATTTCCAAACTTGTCTGGGAAGACTTTAAAAGCGAGCTGAGTGCAAAAAAAGGTTGTAACAATAGAGAACAAAAAGTAATTCTGGGTCAACCATATTTTCCTGCTTTTGAAAGCTTTGCTGCTGCCAGAAGTTGCACTCTCAGATGAAAGCCATTTAGCTAAAGTTATTACTTTATACAACATTGGGGGAGGATATTTCACCCCTCCTTGCATAGGCTGGATTAAGAATAGCTGCATCAGTTCAGTGCTGCTGCATCAGAGAACTCATTAGGAACGCACTGCTGTTCAGAAAGGAAAAGAAACACCACGACTTCATGGAAAAATCTAAACATTAAAGGTCACACGTAACTGAAAGGGAAGGATTTGTGCAGAAGCATATATGCAACCAAAACCACGTGAGAAGGCATTCAGAGAAATTCCGAGAACAGAAGAAATAAAAATAAAATGGTTAGACCTGGGAAGAACACAGAAATCAAATATAAAGGCACTCACGGAGAAGCCAGCATTAGGGTGGCTGGAAACCTACTACAAAACTAAAGGGGGTAGGGGAAGAAACACAAATTCAACACTGGGCTTGTTTTCACACAGAGGCTAGAAAACAGATCCATAGATTTTTCCCAAGTCCTTTGATCCTAAGGAGAAGAGACACAGACGGCAGGCAACGTCAGCACTACAGGCAGAGGAGCAGTCTCGGGTTCAGAACAACGGGACAAGGTAGCAGAGGGTTTTATCGGGGTAACGGGAGGGGAAGGGTCACTAGACTGCCTCTAGATACTACAGTACCACTACTGTAGGGTGCCGGACTCACTCTGAAGGACGCTTATAGTAGCCTGGGCTCGAATCCACGTTATGGAGGGATTTTGCCTCAAGTCATTCCTCCTGGGATCGTTGCTGGCCCTGCACTCGTAAGTCCCAGAGTCTTCCAAGGTAAGGCGGATTATTCTCAGCACACTCACCCCATTCGCCCCGTAGGCAGTGTTAATGGTGACACGGCGCTTCCGAGCGCCATCCCACAGCTGTTTGAAAGACTCAGCCCGGTTGACTTCAGCATACCACCACTGGATCTCTGGAGTGGGGTTCCCAACCACATCACAGTACAGTTCAAAGGCGTCCCCCGTGAGTTTAGTTTCTGACATGGGCGACTTGACAAACCCAGCTAGAGGGAAGGGGCAGCAGAAACGCAGTGACAGAGCGGCAGAAAACAAAATATCTTATAAAGAACAAAGCAACGAGGTGCAGAAAACAAAGAGATAAGACATTAGCATCTACAATAACGCAACTTTTATAGAAAAAAAAAAAAAGCACAACACTGAGCACTTGCAGCTGGAGGTTGATAGTTTGAGAGCAGAGTATTCACGGGGGGGGCACAGCTTCAT
Organism: Aramus guarauna; assembly: GCA_013400195.1. Classification (NCBI taxonomy): domain Eukaryota; kingdom Metazoa; phylum Chordata; class Aves; order Gruiformes; family Aramidae; genus Aramus; species Aramus guarauna. The sequence goes on from VXBL01008569.1 coordinate 937,253, forward strand.
GGCACCAAGTGCTTCTCCTCGCCGCTCCAGGGGATCCATCTGTGGCCGCTGTCCCCAGGAAGCCACGGGCTGCAATGCACGCCAGCTAGGAGGTAACTCCAAGCCACAGAGCAAACTGATAGGCTTTCAAAGCCTTTTTCAGTCGTGTGGACCTTGTATTTGGCAAGTGTTAAGCGTTCATGGCCAGATGTCTTTTCGCTGAAGACTTTTCTTGCTTTATATGATCTATCTACAGGGGAAAAAAGGGTAAAATCCCTAACCTTCTGCCCCACGCAGCTCGCAATTATGAACTCTGCTTTGACCTCTTCTTCCATCTATTTTGGACTTCTGAGGCAGGGAATTCCCCAAGACAAGTGACCTACTTTCCTGAAGTAGCTGGATCACCACAGCTCCAGGACTCTCACAACCTTCTAAGGTAAAGGGAATTTCAGTGGTATATACACATAGAGGCCAAGAGATCGTTTCATTAGTTAGGAAACGGAGAGCAAAGGTACTTCAGACCACATGATTTTTGCCTTCTGAAATGAGATGTCGTGCTGACATTTGTGATCAGGCCAAAATATCCTTATTATGGCTTGAAATCCTTCAATACTTACCAGCTTCAGAGCCGTGTTAAGAGCACAGACACACTAAGTTGTCCTTCAATCCTATTTTCAAAGGTATCTATTGAAAACAGCGTTGCCTTAAAGCTAGTCTCTTCCCCCGCCAGACCCCCCCTTAAAACTAAAAGATTAGAATACAGCTGGCCAGACAGATTATACAGCAAAACCCATCGTATTGCTGTGTTCCCTGGGCAGCAGGGCTTCTCATCACCAAGCAGAGCTAGAGTGCCACACAGCTGATAAAACTCGGATTGTTTCATCCCTCTCCACAAATTCACGGCTTATTTTCAGGAAGAGGATTGAAAGTTCAACAGATTTTAGAAGAGGGAAAGGTGGACTTAAAGCCTTGGAAAAAATTTCTGATGCACCTCATTAAAGAGCATTTCCCACACGTACGTCGCTTGACCACACTCGTGAAACAGTTGTGCACTGACACACAATTACACGGGAAGTTTGCACTACAGATGCATCTCTGAAGAATCATTTGGGCAAGAAAACAAGACCAAGAGTCTCTAGAGCACAAGTAGAAACCGTCCTTTGCCGACCAGAGCAACTGTGCAGTAGCTGCAAGTAACAGCTACAAGAACAAATGCTCAAAAATTAAAATATAATTAACCCCACAAAATGTTTCCATTACAAACTCATTTGACAAGGATTCTCCAGCCTAGTACTCCAGCACTAAAGGAGGTGAGCTCTACGCTCAGTAGAAATACCACAGCAAATAACCCAGTGCTGCAGGGAGAAAGAAGAAAAGCTATTACGCTGAAAGTGCCCTAATTACTAGCAGTTACAAACCGCACTCAGACCACCGTTGCTGTTTCTTGAGGTTAACAAGGATCCCACTGTTTCCATGCTGCTGCTTGAGGTAACATGGGAGATCGGGTTATGATCTTGCTCTGCTGGACTGTCCACATTTCAAGGGATGCTTGAAGGAGGAAGACAATAGCTCAGGGAAGACTGCTTAGAAAGCGATCCCGCTTCTACAGGTTCCCAGCTTCCACTAAACACTGATGCACAAAGATGATGAACCCCCCTCGTAGCGAAACGCATCCCTGAAGTCAAAAGCCAAGCGACCCAAATGCTTAAAGCTGCAATTCAACTCTTTCTCCAGCTGTCCCGGCTACTAAGCAACCATTTCTGCAAGAAAGGCTTCTTACCTAGCCTTTGTGGCAGGAGTGAAGGGGTGTGATTGTGTATTTTAAAACAACTGTTAGCTGCACTGCTGCTGGGGCTACACAATAGACATCTGTGATATGAAAGAGCATTGTAAATCCTCTTATTAAAAGGCGTATCAGTAATTTGATTAAAACAAGCTGTCAAAAGCTTTCGGGTTTGAATCTGATTCTGCATTCACTAAGCTGTTAAAAGTATTCTAACTTTTGCACAAAGCCTAAAAATAATTAAAAAAGATTAAGCTGGACAAATGCATCAAAAGATCTCTTTAGCAAATATTTTCTGGGTTTAAGTTTTAAACCCTACGCTTCCATCAGTTTCAAATCCTCTTGAAAAACAACGTCTCAGATTATGATACATTTCAATGCAACACTATCTTCATCTGAGTAACCATGCCATAAGCACAGAAAACTCCATAATGATGGCAAAGGGGGGAAAAAAAAAAAATGAACACAAACTGGATTTGGTGGCCCTCCGCACCCCACCAGAGGACAGAAAGGTATTCCAGGTAAGAATAAAATCCTGGAAGGATAAGTGGGAATGAAGGTGGTAGAAAAACTTCCATATACAAATTAATTAAAATTCAGCATTACAAAGGACTGGCAGAGCAATTAAAAACTCTACACAAGAGTCTCGGGTTAATGTTTTGCATTTTCAGTCATTCAGAAGCAGCAAAGGCAAAATATCAAACAGCATCGGTAAGTCGAGGCAATGCTTCCAGCTACTGTACATCTGCCAGAAGGCCATTCCCAATTAAGATACCTAGCCAGAAGCTGCAAAAAGAGCTGAAATCTGCCAGTACCAGACAAGACGTGTTTGGGGGGGAAGGGGGGGAACCCAAAACAACAACAAAAAACCCACCGAAAAACCCCAATAACAAAAAAACAACACACAAAATCCCCCCACCCTTTATGAAGTTTACCAAGGCCAAGTGCAAGGTCCTGCACATGGGTTGAGGCAATGCCAAGCACTCCAACAGGCTGGGTGGAGAATGGATTGAGAGCAGCCCTGAGGAGAAGGACTTGGGGTGTTGGGGGATGACAACCTCAACATAAGCCAGCAATGTGCGCTGGCAGCCCAGAAAGTCAACCGTGTCCTGGGCTGCATCAAAAGCAGTGTGAGCAGCAGATCAAGGGAGGGGATTCCACCCCTCTGCTCTGGTGAGAC
>VXBL01008569.1:940310-975828 GCA_013400195.1 Aramus guarauna
AAAAAAAAAGAAAGGCTAAGTATTACAGACAACGCTCCCTGTGACATAACAGGAGTCTGGAGACTGAAGTACTCCTTTTTGGCAATTGTCAGCAATTTCTATAATTGTTCAAAACCAAACAGAAAATGACACTATACAGATTTCATTGCTTACATAAGAGACTTTCGGAGCCCAACAGTTTCCTTACTTGGTCTTCTCCAAGCACAGTACTCCTTGCTTTGTTATTACCATGTTCTGCACAATTCTAGAGACAGGAGCACCAAAAGAACAAACACGATCCAAACAGATCAAGCCAAGAGGTCAAGGTTTTGTTAAAGTGATTATATTCTGTTTAAAAATGAAAACCCACCCTTAACTTGTAATTTATAGCTGTCTTATTTCCGAAGTGTAAGCTGCAGGAAGCACTGGCTGCAAGAATCGTTTTCAGCTTCGGCTTGCAAGTGTCAGCCCTGTCGAGCAAAACCACAGCCAACATTCAAAAGCTTGCAAAGGTCAGGGCTCTTGGGAGGGTGGAGAAAGGAGGCAATAAGCCATAGATCAGACTTTAAGTTCATATAGACCCATGGGAAGTAGCAGAATAGCCCAAGCCTTAAGTGAATCCTTAATGTGAAATACAACAGGAATAAGTACCTTCAAGTGCTTAAAGGAAAATACTCTTACGAAGTTTTGATACTATAAGTGTTCATTATATTAACAGATGTATTTATTTCGTTATAGTCATAAATTAATTATTCTGTTACACAGTGAGTTTTCCTCATTAAAAGAAAGAGGTGCTCAAGGGTGAGGGTTGTTCAGGTTTTGGATATTTTTAAAGCTAATTGCTATCGTGCATAAAATAAAAAGGGAAAATCTATTGTTAAATATCCCTTGCAAGGTCTTTACAAGTCTTCATGATACACCAGAAAGCAAGAAAAATAATGCATGATGGTCCAGAAGGTGTAGCTATTCTAGTATACTATTATGTTTCCAACCAATTTTTTTAATTTATTTATTATTAATTGATGGTTCTCTGCCTGAAGGACAGAATGAAAGACAAGCAGCAATAATATTAAATCACGTCTGAAGTGATGCTTGTATATTGAAGATGTGATCTCATCCACAAATTGTGAGGGTAAAGGTGAGGAAAGCAATGGACTAATGCTCTAAAATTAGAGAAAAAAAAATTAGTCCCTACATACAACTCTGCACAAAAATCCAGTGCACAAATTACATAATCTGTATGTTACATTTAGTGAAGAACCACTAAATCCAGATTTTTTTTTTATTTTTTTTTTAAATGCATTTTGAAAGACAGGTGCACTTGAACTGGGAGTGGGAGAGAAGCTAAGAGCTATTCAAAAGGGCAGCCAAAAATTTCCATATGCAGTAAGAGAAACATGTACAGCAGACTCCCTGTGCCAGAAAGCTGGAAAAAACTCCGTATTAAACAAATCTAGAGTTCAGAAGAGGAGAGTGGACAAAAAGCCTAAAGATAGAGAGTTTAAATGAGCGTTAAAGTTCAGCTTTACCACTCCTGAGCGACCTGTTTTCATTAATGAGGCTTTATCAATGAAAGACACCTTTGCAGATTAATTTTTCTTCTGCCAATATTTACGGGCTACCTGCTGGCCAAAAGCAAGGGAGGCCAAGCCAAGCTACATTCCAGCTTTGGCATATAAATGAATCACAGCTTTACATACTAGCAATACCCCATTCCAACGTCACACAGCGGCAGCACCCTTTGCACCTGCAGCTATTTCCCTCAGTGACAGAGGCCAGAGAAGAGTCGATAACCAAGTAACTCTGGAAGAGATGCGAGAGGGAGAAGGAACAAGGCTTATCCTCTTGCTGACGTGATCACGTAGCTGTAGGATTAAATATAGCATACAACTAGAAGTTTATACATATTAGAAACGCATGGAAATATTTAACTGTAATTTTCTGAAGCCTGTAGAGTAGCTTGTGTTCTACCTTGGCTGGAGCCCAAATGAAAAAGTGACACAAAAGACAATTCCTCAATAGCTTAAAACCAGTATCGCAATGACCTAAGAGCTTCCCAATTTCCTCTCTTGCTAGAATGCGCACGTGAAAAAGGGATCTTGATAGAGATATCAAGAATTACTATAAAATATGCTAGCAGTGATCTACTCGTCTAAGAATACACAGAAAGCAGTACCTGACAAAAAAAAAAAAAAAAATCACGCTTGAGTTGCAGAAATGATTGCACTATTGATTTAAATATCCTTTTATTACTGAAATGTAACACAAGATGCACTAGGTTGCAAAAGAATCAATGCCAATGGCACCAGAGAAGCAATGCAGGGAGAATGTTGATCTTCCCAAGTTAAAGTTCAGTCCACAGAAAAGGGTTTAAAAAAATAAAGCTAGGTTTTGCCTTAAGAAAACGTAGGTAAGTGCCAGCAGAGGAAAGGAAACATTAAACCAGTCCCCAGCAAAGACTGAAATAACCAGGTTTAAACGAAGCACAGAACTGCAAAGAGCCCTACCATAGAACAAACTAATTTTCCTCTCAGTTTTACGTATGTCAAGAATGAAGATTAAAGCTGAAAACAAGCACACCACCACCAACACCAAACAGCAAGAGGAGACCGTCTTGAAAGCAAAGTCTGCAACGACTGGGAAACAAGGAGCTATGAAGGCCGAGAGCACAAGAAGCTGTTGAGGTTCAGAGCAGGACACACACTCAAGAACATACAGAGGTGACCCAAATGAAGGAAATGCAATATATTTTCAAGGACATTTTCAACCACAAGGAATGTAACTGTAACAAAGCAATTTTAGAGTTGGGGTCAAAGCTGCGCATACCTCCATCAAGCAAGATAAGGCTCCTATCCTATCCGGATCCTGTCTTTACCTCGTGGTGAATTCCACTTACGTGAAGAAAGAAAACACAGGGTCAAAGCTCAAAAAAGAGAGTTTGCAAAGCTAGTGCAAAAATAAACCCGATTTTCGGTATGAGCCCACAACACACAGATAAAATGCAGAATGCTTAGGGACGAATGCTTTACAGACTGTCTGTATTTACAACGAAAACCATCACGTAAACAGCAAGAGGCTGATGTTTCCTACTTGTCCTATTAGCTCACCATATGTCTGTATTTCACCTCTTCTCCACTGCTCTCAGGCCTTTAGCCTGGTTCTGGAGATTTTATTTCTGTGCGCCGGTTGACAGCTTTGCCTGCAATTCCACTTATTTATAGACTGCATAAAGCAGAGCTAAGCTAGCCCTTTTTTTGTTTCCCTTTGTCTCTGAAAGCCCATTAAAAAATTCCTTATTAATATAGCGTAATTCAATTTTGTAAATGCATGCCTTTGGGAATAACTTTCCTAAAAGGAATAGCAAAAAGCCAAATATCTTTGCCAAAATGAAGTTTTCTATGTTCTATAGACCAGTGTTATCCAAAATGAGAGATATCGATACAGTACTCTAGCAAATGCTATCACCCTTGGTATTGAAATTCTGCCACCAAAACCAGGCATTAGGGTTTAAACTTTCAGTGAGGTCTCTTCATGAAACCGTTTTTACACCTTCTTCCTAATTGGTATTCTCGATTATGCAGTTTGATTTTTTATTTTTATTAAAAAAAAAATCTTCCAGCTTCTCCAAGTACCCTAGGCTTTGCACAGGTAAAATGAAACAAAGCTTTAGCATCACTGGCACATGCTTCAGAGCAAATAAGTACATCACTTGATCTTCTGTAGTGGAATTAAGAAAAAACTCCAGTTACAAGGATTCAAAAGAGAGAAGAATGTAATATAACCAGATGCAAAACTTCACATGTTCCTCAAACGGTGCATTTGCGGGGACAACCACCTCCTTCCCAGGAAGGACCAGACAGATGAAACTAAGTGCTAGCTGTAAAGACTTCATTAAAATATGAAAGCACAGATGATCTCGGGCAGCCCACAAAGCCCTTCTCAGCCGGTTTTGCTGTGCCCTCACTTTAGCTTATTTTCACCCTTATTACATGGCAACAGTCTCACTTGTAACTTCCATCAGAATATGAAAGAAAATGACAATAAGAAGCTGCCCTCCTCCTCTCACCTCTCCTTTTTCCTTCTGCACCCACCATCTGGGCTTTGAAAACCCCAGCACCTAGTGTCTGCTACTTAAACCGGTAATCTGTCTAATTAACACCTTTTTCTTCTTCACTGAAAGGTGTGAATCAAGTGATAATTTTTTTTTTCAGGGCAGCAAAAACCCACCATCACTTTGTCAAAGCATTGCATTTTTACCTCATTCAGGATGGAAAAAAGGCAGCCTAATTAATGTTTAGTTTCTTTCCAATGTTCACCTTTATTACAAAGCATTTGAAATTAGTCAAAGCTACAAAAAAGTGACAGCTGGAGGAGAAAGGTGAAGATAACCTCAATTCCATGGAAAGCACTAACACATCCTGCCTGTTTTCACCTGTCATCTAGGAGGTTTGATGGTTTCCCATTCTTTTATCACTAGAAAGCATGGGGTTTAATTCCATCACTGATGAGGAAAGGGTTTGGTCTTAATCACTTCAGTGATAAGAGATGGAGCAAAGTTTTACAGTGCACTCCCTGGCCTCTTTGCTGACTCATCACCGCTGCCGGACAACCTTTGGCTATAGGCTCCAAAACGCACCACACTAGTTCCATAAAATCACAAAAAAAAAAGAAATTTTCTTGCTTTGCCCTGTTTTTTTAGCCAACTACAGAACCAGCTTTAAAAACAGCACTTAGACATGGGTATCGGACATCTGGATGAGCCTATATCATCCATAAGTGCACTGAGAAATGGACCAATACATGAAATTAATTCCTGCAATCTCATCTTGCAGCTTTATATAGCTGAAGGTAGGTTATGACTTGCTACAGAGTAAAACATTACCCAGAAAGAATCATATAAAATGCACAAGCCCATGATGTAACGTTAGATTCATTTCACAGAGAGGGAAACCTGAGGCTGACATGAGGATTGATGTTTTCTGGATTCAGACCGACATTCCTCATTTCTCTGTGCATTAGAAAAACCTTGCTCAGTTTGACATGCAAAAAGATTTATGGACAAACCAATTTCATTTGTTTGCTGAAGTAAAATTCAGAGAGTCCTTAAGTAAATGGTTTCAGAGCCTTCGCTGTCACAAGACCATCCTGGGAACATGCCCCACGTAGCCGGGAGACTTCTCTGCACAGATGGATGGAGAAAAGGACAGAGCGATCAGCTTCTGGGTTATAAATCAGAGAATTCAGACTGGAAAGGATTTCTGAAGGTCCTCTGGTCCAACTGCCTCCCCAAGACATAAAACCCTTAGATTTGGTTGAGGCCCTTGAGCTGCCCATTCATCTTCTCCCACGTACATTCACACGACAGATGGTTTTACTTAAGGGTTACCTCGGAATAAAAAAGCAACGCTTAACTTGAGACCACAATAACTTTCAAGTGCAACTGTTATTTTATGGTCACTTTTATTGTGCAAAAACTGATCTCAGTAACCATAATTCACTGAAAAAAACACATCAAAGCACGGTTCATAGGAACACAACAGAGTAAAAAAGACACTAGTGTGTCATAGCAATTACAGCTACGCACTTCCAATTTCAGGAAATTACTTTCACTCCAAATATATTCTCATTATATAAACTGTGTGGGTTCAGAAACCTTCTCCGGACATCCATCTCCTATGATATCTCACACATGATTTCACATGTTGTGGACAGCGTTTACAATTCTTCTGCTTTTGCAACAACCCCATACCTGTATGTTTGATACCGTAAGGTAGAAGACATGAAAATAGATTCAAGTCTGGAATATCCAGCAAGAAGAGAGTAGGGAATAGATATTAATTTCTTGTTCTAACTCACTTTGGCTCCATATTGATGTCAGCCTGCTGGCTACAGTCACATTTTCAAGTGTAGGAGTTCGCAGCTCTTTTTGCCTAGTTCTGTAGCTGGAAAGAACAAAGTTCTTCTCATTCTCTGGCACTATAAAACAGGACAGTCTGAAGAAGTAACTGGAACGCTGACTCAGGTCTTTTTACAAACAATGGGGAAACTTGGTATTTCACTTAGTTACTGGAAAAAAAACGATGGGACAAAACCAAAATACATTCCATGGTAAGCAAACCTCGATATCAACATTTAACTGTTCCCTTTGCTAAGGACGTATAACTCAGCAATTTCTGTATTTTTCTGCAAATGACTTAGAAGTGCTGATAACTAAAGCACGCATAAACTAACTGCTATTCAGATGACACGAGGATCAGACACGGGATAAAAAGATGCTATTTTTGCACAAGCTTGTCCCTAATGTGTATTCTGCAGTCCTCATCGCAGCTCACTTTCTACTGAGCGCCAGGTCTATCTTCAATTTATAGCTTCTTCCTTACGGAAGTCTGGTTTTTGTTTTAAGCCCGTCTACTTAGAGGCGTTGAAGGATTATAAACTAGAAAGCCCCAAGCCCCCTCTGCTTTGGACATCCCAGTTGCCAGACATTTGTAAATACCACTGCAGACATGGCACTAAAGCATTCACTCCCATTGGAAGGATAGAAAAATCTCTCTTGTAACACGCAGACCAACGCTCTCCAAGTGAACAACAGATCAACAGAGAAACCAGCTCTGATCACTCTGAAGGCTGTGTCAACTTGCCTGTGCTAATGGTACCCAGATCAACAGCAACTCCATGCATTTGTTTAGGGCCTTAAAAAGCACATTTCTTCACGTTTCAATGAAGACATTAAAAGACATCAGTCAAGAACTGAAGTGGCTCACGTACACCGCAAGCGGCACAGAAGACAAGATTCTAAACAGAATTATAGTTAGCTATGTGGCATTTCAATCACGTGCTTCTTAAAAAAAGGCAAGTCTGGGTAACTTCATTCAGCGGTTCGCGTAGACCAATGCCTTACATAACACTGCTTACATGTGGATGACAAAGCCATTTCAGCAATTCCAGGAAAACGGCAAGCTGCTCCTCACAAAGGACACACGTCTCAATTCAGGGCAACGCCAGCAGAACACAAGCCAGTCTTTAACATTAAAATATCTTAGAATCCCAAAAAGGCTTGTCATCATCTCATTCCTGAATGCTACACGCGTGACTAGAAAACCTTCTTCTGGGCTGATTACAAACTAAAAGGCTCAGCGTTGGAGGACTGATGCAAGAGTCAAGTGACTTGAGGCAGTTTTCATTCTCTAGTCAACTGATTAGGGATTCACAGCAGACATAAAAGTGGTAATCAGGTTCACTAAGTATCCACTCTCTCCCTCTAGTAAGACCTTGAGCTATAAACTATTGTAATCTGAAAGCAAAAAAATCCCCTTATCTACAGACACCTACCTACAGAAGGAGCATTCAAAGTATCTGTTGGCATCAGGCACCCAACCTAATCACCTGAAAGAGCTGGAGCTGCTGTTTGCCTGATGCTGGCATAGCGCAGGATGCCTACGCCAAGCCTTTTTAAAACTGTTTAACTGTGTAGCAAATGCTGCTTTTGCACACTCGGTTGTTCAGAAGAGCACACGCCGTCAGGAAGCTGGCTTGAACATATCAAGAAGCATTTATCGCAAGAGATTTTTCTTGCATGGAGAATGTGTTGACTGGTTTCTCAAAGGTTTTTCCAAAGATTAAGCTTGCTTCATCCTCAGAAAAGGCAGGCATTATTCTCTTGTTCTTTCCATTTATGCTTCTCCCTGGCACAACTTAGGGACAAAAGACTTACAATCATCCATGCAGGGAGGGGGAAAAAAAAAAAAAAGCCAGCACTTTAGTTTTAACTCCTTTTTTTAGGTCACTACAGAAATATTCTAGTTCTAGCCAAGGAATATATAGGAATTTCTCTAAAGCTCAAAGACACAGGAGCAGAAAAGCTCCTATATATTGAAAAAAAAATAAGTTGTTAACAACTAGGAGCCCACTTCCTAGAAATAAGTGGGAAGGAATTCAGCTTCACAACACAGAAAAGCTGAGCTACCGCAGACAGCAATTTAAATTTGTCCAGTGTTCACATGTAACAGAGCGACTGAAACTTGCATGATAAAGATCTCAAAAAAATTTTAAGACCACCAGATTTACATCTTGAAGATACTGAAAACACTGTAAAGTGTTGGTGAGGATAACAAAAAATATCTTGTGTTCAGATTAGGTATTTTAAATCCTTAGACCGTGCCATTAGAGAGCTAAAGGTTTAAAGAACTCCTCAATTTTGCTTTGACCTTTCCCGATCCAACAAACGTGTTTGAAAGGAGACTGATTACATTTCTCTTTAGCATAAAGGAAGCACATACTGAATGGCAAACCTCTGTTTTCCCCTTTTATGCATTCTACAGAAGTACAAGCTGCTTTGTGTCATCCGTGATGAAGCAGCAGGACATTTTAATACACCGACCTTTTAAAAGAAATGCCCTTTCCAGAATTGTTGGGTTATGTAAGAGGTCACACAATCCCAGGCAGGGCTGAGAACAAGTCATTCAGGAAAAAAAAAAAATAATAAAAAAATCCCTGTATGCACAAGAAATGCTATTAGTAGAAGGTAAAATACATTTTTAAATGTAAATTAGAGTTCACCTTTTAACAGAGCAAGGTCTGCCCAACAACAATATGTAAAATATTGGCCCTGCTGCAGGAGATGGTCAGAGGAGGGATGCTTTATTTACTTATTCAAAAGTTTATGATTTCCATAGCGAGAGAGAATTAGTGCTAACTTCAGAGTAAACACACCTCTAGCAGGTCAGGTCTTGATCTCCCTGGTCTGGTCAGACAAGCTATGCAGTATACAAAGGCAGCAGCGGACAGCCCATTCTCCAAAACACCATTATATTATTCCAGCTACAGGGAAGAGGAAGGCAGGAAAGAAACGTATTAAAAAGCAGCAGAGATGCTGCAATTTGTTTGCCAGACTTGCGGTCCTTTACAAATTGAGAAATGCTTGTTCTAAGTTGCATTTTTTCAAATAACGTTTTTTCTTCAAGCCACTTCTACAGCGTAGTTCAGCTTCTCCCTGACATGTCTATTACTCTAAGAACATGCCTTTGACCACAGGAAGGCTTTGCTAACTCAGACATCCACACCAAGCAGTCTACCAACACTTACTGCTCGTATACAGGACATGCCTGTAGAAATAGCCTTGTCCTTCCCACCGCTTTGTACCAGTACACACGGCCGCATCAGGGTTACGTCATAAATCGGATCCTTCCTTGGACCTGGGGTTTGATCTCACATGGCCTACTGACACCGCTCAGATTATTAGTACAAAAATAAACTTCTGAGGGCAACTCCTCTGTAGCATCAAATATCACTATTTATGAGATGAAATTCAAGTTCAGTATCGGCCAAGATTAATGCAAGCCTAAGTGGTGATTACCCACCCTGCGCATCCTAATCCATGCGCAGAAATCACCTTCCTGCAGCCAAAGGCTCATCGCAGGGAGCTGAGCCACTGAGATCTCCTAATTTGGGGGCAACCCCCCCCAAAATGCCAGTCATGATTAAAGGGGTTCATTTTTGAGCTTCTAGGTTTTCTAGTTAGGAGAGTCAGCCTTACAGCCTTAAACACAACCTGGAGCCCTCTTGAGTAGACTCCCCTAGCCCTCTTTCTTTTGCAGCAAAAGCAAGAATCCAATTAAGGGCCAAGCAGATTTGGACTCATCAAGCAGGCAGCATAAAAGGGAGCTGACATAAAATACTGACAGAAACCTGTTCCGTTGTTCAGTGTAAAGAAGAAAATCTACAAAACAACCCCACCATGTTACCAGTACTAATTATAGGGGGGGAACAAAACCCAAAGCTGTATCTGCCATAAAGTTTCTGCAAGAATAAAAAAAAAAAATTAAAGCCCTCTAGCAGTTCGCTAAATCATTAAACACTAATTCACAAATTCTTCTGATTTTTTGAACTCAGCAGCAGTACCACCCCATCACTGGTACAACGCATTTACGCGGACGGCTTGATGGGAGTAAAAACTAGAAGCTTGAAAGACAAAGGTTTGAGATGACTTCAGTGTAAAGCTGATGAGACCTCGAAGAAAAAAAGCACTACACAGAGGTCAGTGGCAAGATCTGGCATGCCCAAACCATTAGAACTCAAGTTCAGCCTATTCAATACCAGGAGATCCAGACCCACAGCTGAGATGTATTTAAAAGAGAGTTTAACTACATTTTAGAGATTTTGTGGTGTGAGAAGAGTATGAATGGTTAAAATTTCATTTGACTCATCTCCCTAAACTCAAGTAAAAAAGGTACTACTATTTTATATAGCAGCACTGTTAAAAAGTTGGTGCACTTAATACGATGAAGCCTTTCACATGCTCTTGAACCAAAGACCACATTCAATTGTGCAGTTATTTTACAACAAGATTAAAAGGTATTTTTTAAATACATCACCAGAGACCAGTCAAAAGCATTGAAAGAATTTATCCTGTACCAGACCTTTAATAGTAGGTGTTTGTGGCAAGAACAGGGCAAACACGTAGTGATCTTCTGCCAACCTTCAAGAGTTGCTACTGATGGTCCTTCTAAAGCAGAGGTGATGTTCTGATTGCCATCTTAGAGCACCTTTACACTTCCACAAAGAAACTGAAAAGTTTTAGTAATTTTCCATCTTTGAGAGGCAGGAGCTCTGGTTCAGTCTGCAAAAAGAGGATGACAGTGTAATATTTGGAAAGCCCTTTGGGAACTATAAATCCACTTTTTTTTTGGTCACACTGAGGCCCCGAAACAGAAGAGCAGCAATTCAGGATGAGGCACTCTCCTACTGGTACTGACTGGGCAACCAATGCCAGGTTAAAAGGCTAAATCATCTCTGCAGTTAATTTGCTGCCTCAAAGAGGCATAAATAAAGGGACAACAAAAAAAAAAAAGCAATAATGCTTTGCTGAAAAAAATCTAAATGTAGGCCACTGACAACTATAACTCCCAGACACTTACTGTGTACTGAAAAGCCACATACCTTGTTGTATCTACTTAAAGCAAGATTTGAGAAGATGGACGTATGCAAGGAAAAAGACTAAGCATCCATGCCCTTTTACAGCTCCTGCCTTGGCTGTTATTTATAGCTCCTTAAAAGCTATTTCTCTCTGCCCTGTCATTTTTGCTCCATTCTCCCAACTAGTTCCCTTCCCAGAAACCAAACCCAACGACTTCTTTTTCTTACTCCATCTGGCTCAAGATTGGGGTCACTAAATTGATCCTGCTATTGCTAAAAATAGCGGCTTTGGGAGTCTGAGACCCAAAACATGCAGCTTTGCTTAAATCTATCTTGTAACCTTAAGCGAGACCATACGTTGCTACCGAGCACTACAGAACTCGCAACAAAGTGCTGAAAAACCTGTCAGTTAAAAATTTTACCAATTAAGCCTGAAAGCAAACCATCAATACCGTGTATCTCAGTCTCATATATTAGGTTCAGTACCCTCAAAACCAGGGAGATACACAAACTGTCCCATCTACTTCAAGCAGTTTGTTCCTGGAAATGAAAACATTTCTACTACCATCACATTTGACAACAAGCAAAAAAGCACAGCCAGGTACTCGGGCACCATTAGTTTCTAGATTACGGAGACCAAGCAGGCACCAAATAGACCACTTAAAGCAAAATCCAGCACGAAGGGAACAGCAACCTGAATGCATTTCTCTCAGTACAGATTTAGAGCAGTTGTACAAAAGAAAAGCTCACCAAGTATAACCAAAACATCCATCTGTTCAACTGCCAAAGACAATCCTTTCACCTGCCCTTTGGAAGTATCTGCACCAAGTCCTCCAGTATACCCGAGATGTATTCCGATTTTATCATTAGGTTAAATTAAAAAAAAAAAAAANTATAATTAAGTTAAAATAAAAAAAAAAAAAAAAAAAAAAATCACTTCTTTCTAACGGAACGGGTCATACACGGCATAGCACCAGTCATAGCTTTGCTCAATTTGTCAGACTGCCTTCTTCAGCATGAAAAAGCAGTGGGGAGGGGAATCAAAAAAGCCAGAAACCAGGCAAGCTCTAGCTTCCCAACATACATACATACAGAAGAGGAGTCCCACCCAGAGGAGACTTCCAAAGACTAGGTGCAGACTGGCTCCGAGTCATAAAACCTCGCTGTTCGGTTGCTTCAGGATTTTGAAAACGCTTCCCCAAGGCAACTCTCTTCTAGTGAGGTGGTAAGCCTCAACAGCAGCTAACTGCTGAACTCACTGTTTATGTAGCCTGGCAGTCATAACAAGAGGAAAAAGCTTGCTGCAGAACTTGTTTTACCATATGCAAACGCTGAATAAATAATATCTCCAAATTCTGAGGTTCCCATTTATTTCCTAGGGTCATTAAGGTAATCTATCACAAGCATAAACTAAGCTGCCTGATAGAACCTACACTGAAAGTCTTCAGCTACAAATTTGAGAAATACAGGATAATGCATCATCCTCAGAATAAATGTTTGCTTATTTAGTGACTGCCTGGCTTAAAACTGCAATTTGTTACATCCTGTTACCTCATTTCTTACTAAATTCACATACACACACACACTCTCACATTTATTTCCTCCACGTCATTTATTCATGGCTTTGATCTCAACCTCTTAGCTCCCTCCTCAAACCTCATTAGAATAGTTTTCAACCTTTTTCTGCGATAACCTCCCCTTTCTAAACAAAGATTACACGGGAGTGCACAGAGTTAAAACCAGTGGTATGGGATGGCAGTCCAAAGTGGCAGAGGAGAGTCACATCAGCTGAGGTCTCAGAAACTCTAGGCATCCCCATCAGTGAGGAGGATCCAGAAATAAAAGACTTCTTCCTTCTCTTACAGAGCAGCCCAGCATGCAGTTTATTAGTAAGCCTCAACTATGAAATTTTGCTATGATAAGAATTTTGCCCACTTGTAAAAACCTTGATTTTGGAAGAGGCTGATTTTTCAGATATTGAGGAGATTTGCAGGAGAGTTGTATGCACAGATTTTGATGCTGGAACAGAATTTTTACAAGTTTTCTAGATGGGTACATAGAACTAAGAAGCATTTCAAGTTACATACTGCAATGTAAGTTTTTCTCATTTCAAGTTAGATCCCAAAATGTGAATTAATGTCATCACACTTCTATAAAAATCATAAAGATATGTAATAGTATAAAATGCAAGAGTGGGAGTCAGCTGCTCACAACCTTGGACGCTTAAAGCAAAAGAAGAGAGAATTAAACAATATTAAATTCCCTGCAAAAAGTTGCTTTAGGTAAACTATCTGTGCATACAGGTTAGAATACCTCAAGCAGAAATTAACAATTTTAACAGAAATTTGCTACCTATATTGAAGATATACAAGATAAACAACATGCTGCAAAACTGTACATTATGGATCTTCCAATTCTTTGCTCTGTCAGCCTGCATAACAACGGTCATAACCTGCTCAAACAGAGAATTAAAATCAGTCTGTCTTCTGTAACGCTATGGATTTTTAGCACCAGGCTACCCTCACGCCACCAGTAATTTGGGGAGGAGATAATCCTTGCATGCAGTAGCCTGGCTAATCTTGCCAGTCTTGTGCCCAAGACAAGAGACCAGCTTTCATGGTGCCATGGAAAGCTACGTATCACAGATCAAAGTAATCCCCACGAAGCGTTTATTTTATCCTTCCCATCTATTCATTGTCTTTTCCTGTACTGAGAATTAAACCAAAACAAACAGAAAATAAAACCACCTGTATCCAACTCTAACAATGCCTTTCACCATCTCAGATCCTGTATCCTTGCCTTTCCAAGCCAAGCCACCCTAACTTACACAACCATCTCTGGAGCAATCTTCACCACTCCTTTAAGCTCTGGACTGCAACATTAATTTCAGTTTTCCTCAAGCAAGAAGGCATCATGTAATATTTTGAACACTTACGTCAATCATTGCATGCTATGTTTAGCATCACGGGAAGACAAGAGCTTCTTAACATTACAACACTTGCATGAATTCAACAAGACTAACAGAAACATTGCAGCTGAACTCCAATTTATAACTGCATTTCAACCAGATTAGCATCACAGAATTCATTATTAGGAGTTTGAATGAACAGGATAGGAATTAAAATACTTCCACATTTACAACTTGGACCCGTAGGGTAGATTATCCTAGTTAACTACGACAAAGCTTTTCTAACAAACTAGGCCAAAAAAAAAAAAAAAACCTTCCAGTCAATATGGTATCTAGTCATTTTTTAAAAATGCACTCAAGCATCTGTTTTTTCAAACTCCTGCTGTACGCCTTCACCGAATTATTTCGGTCTGCCATGATGTCTGTTGGGAGCCTACTGCATTGCCAAAATCCTTGTCAAGCTCTTTTTCTAGGCATTTAAGTTCAATTTTCTCTTTTTTTAATTTTAAAAAATATTCTTTGTCAGTTTAACCAACCTCCCAGAATTTAATACTTTTTTCACCCGCTTTTACTCCTAAGAGTTTTGGACCGACAGCATCTCTTCATATCCTTCCTTTTCTAGTCTATTATGTTCCACTTCCTCTTATTTTCTCATGTCTTCAGTACACCTATCAGAAAATCCATTTAGTTTAGATTCCCAAAGGAACCACAAGCGCTGGGGAGAGCCACCATGACACCTATGTGCACCTCGAAGCTACCAATAATTCACAAAATGTGGGAAGTAGTAAGTAGCTACACTAAGTAGCACTTTGGCTCAATAGATTCATTAATGTGGCATTTTAAAACATGCAATGTAAAACCAGCCTATACAAATTAGAGCTATTTAAGACCTTCTTTTTTTTTCTTCCCTTTATTCAAACCAGAACAGGACATTATGATCTAATTTTCCTCTATAAAAAGGTCTCACAATGCAAATCCATTTAGCTAGTCACCTACTGTCTTGGGCACTTTACTCCTCCTCAACTGGAAATTTTGTTCTTTCAGAATGTCCCTGCCCCTGTTTTTTCCTTTGACATATCAAAAGGCTTCCAACCCAGTACCAAAAGCTAACACAGTTAATAAAAACATCGTCTCCCTGAGACTCCATCTTACATACTAAAGTTCCAACTACACCTCCGAAGAGCGGAGGACACACACGATGCCTCTTCCTCCCTCCTTCGAAAGCAGGGATCTCTGCTATCCCAACCCCATTTCAATATCAAAGTCATTAAGAAAAGGATAAAGGCTCTCCTATCCTACAGCTCTTCAACAGTGAGCCAGCTGGGGTCCTATTTACTCAATATCTGCTTCCCAGCATCAGAGCCCACCGCTCACGCTTCCCCCCATGCATACGCACCTGCCAGCAACCAAAATACTATGCTGACGTAACGGTGCTGTTTTCCACGGCATTCTGAACAGGAACAGCAAAAACCACAAAACCAAAACATCTGGCTCTCAAAACCTTCTCATTCTTAATTACAGCAGAGATCTACAGCTTCTGGCACCATAAGATGAGGAACCTTTCCCAGCTTCAAAAGTTACTGTCTTTTTTTCTTGAATGAGCTTGCGTCAGTGCGTAAGTGGTGACTTCAACCACACGGATGACCCAAATAAGCTTCAAGCTTATCAACAGAGCATGAATTTTTAAAAGTCTACAGTAGTTATCTTACTAGGGGATAAATCCTTTCAAGTTTTGACACAGATACAAGCATTCAATCCAGGTTGAAATTATATTTAGTTTAGACTGAATCTCCTTTGACACCAAAAAAGGGTGGGGGAAGAGGGCAGACAAGGCCCATGTTTAAAATGGAAAGACTGCGGAATTGCAGACCAGTCGATCCGATTTCAGCCTCCAGAAAGAACAGGAGAAATCTGTGTGGAAGTGATCAAAAACAAGAGAAGGGCTTGGGGGAGGGAAGAACAGAGCTGTATCGCCTACCTGATACAGCTTGCCCGTGACAATGTGAACTCCTACTATAAAGTTAATAAAACCCAAAGGTGACTCCAAAGGAGAAAGAACAGATGCAGGTTTCCTAATTTTAGTAAAGCTTTTAATACTGCCCTATACAAGGGCCTCATAACCAAAAATAAAATCTCATTAACATAGCTTGGTGTACCACGCATGGGTTTTGTTTTTTTGTTTTTGTTGTTTGTTTTTTTTTTAACGAGATACAGTACATGAACAAGTAGTTGAAAAACAGAATGAAGCAAGACCAATGATGGGCTAGAGAGTCTCTTAAGCTGATGAAACCAAAGCAAGCTAAAGTAGAGGTGCATGCTCAATAAGATAAGACTTTTGACAACTGGGGGAAAGACATCAGAAGCAGGCGAGATGCCACTTAATAAGAACATCTTAATAAGAACTACTTGGTTTCAGCAGTAAAGGCGTGCAATGTAAGATCTGACCACCATAAAGGATCCCGCTGGACACGAGTCAAGAAATATTTTATTGTAAGAGGCCATTTGCTTTGTGATGCAAACGGGAATGCCATATGCAAGACACATTGAGTGATCCTTCCACTCCACTGAACCTTGGTCTGGTCCCAACTGGAAGCGCATCCGGTTTTATACATCACACTCCAGAAAACGTGACTGAAGAAAATCCACAAAAAAGCACCAGCAACAGCCAGGAAAATGCAACTCACCAAGAACAACCAGGACAATTAACCTGGAGAAGTACACAGAAAGTCATTGCTGATGAGAAGGTAACACCCTCCTCCCACTCTAAATTGCACAGATTTAAAAAAAAAAAAAAACCACACATTAAAAAGCCTAAAAAAACCCCCTAAAAAGCAGGCTTAGGTTAGATTTACAGAAGATCTTCCCAGCTAATAGATAAGCAGAAACAGTTTCTCTAACTCTCCATCTTCACAGGTTCATCAGTGGGAGCTGCAGCACCTCCAGCACTTGAAATTAAGAAGAATTTGAATGCTCTGGCTTTACAACCCAAGGATGAATCACAGGCTAGCATTGTCCTTTACAATTGCCTTCTCTGAAGTAGTACTTACAGCAAAAGAAATAGCTCATTGTGAAGGGAAGAATGCGCCTCATTCACGAATTTAACAAGAAGTCTTCATACAGTAGTATGTTGCAAGGACATTTAACACTCTCAGTGTATTTCAGTAGTTCCACAGAGTTCCTCCCTTTAAACTGTGCTTCGACATAACTAAAACTATTGTTTGAAATGTCAGTACCAGCAGTGATTGCCTCTTTACCTGTTAGCTGAGATCTGTCAGAAGTCAGTGCAATTTTGCAGAGTATACACCTTAGTCATATTGCTTGTATTTAAGCTTCCTATGCGGGAGTTGTAGGAGGAAGGAGAATAGCAATGGTGGGAAAGAGAACAGAACTTTGAACATTTTCCTCGATGCTCAGCCCACACTCACGCTCCATAAATGCTGTATGAAACTCTTTCTTAGTTTTTATCTGGGGACCATTAAAATCATGTCAGAAAACAATCAGTGCAAAATGGATGAGAACCAGCACTCAGAAATAGCATCCCAAGGATTAAAGGAGGGTTTTTCACTTGCTCTTTCAAGAAATTCATTTTAAGAAGCTACTCTTTCCTGATTTTATGGTCATTTCTATGTTGTTTTCTGCCAACAAAGAAGCCACATTCTATTTTCAGCCAGCTAGTTCCTTCTCATTCATCCAAACAGAGGATGAAGAGAGCAGAGCTAAACAAGCACCATCTAAATTAATTTGGATTTTATTTCCACTTTTATTTCCAGCTTTGAGTAACCCCAGCAGTTTTTATTAAGTCAGCATTCACAATTTTAAGATGTGATGTTTAAGAATTCCCTCCTCGACACAATACATGATAAAGTCTGGATTTCAGGACGCTTTGCCAGACCAAAGCTCCAAAAAGGGAAGAACTTGAAAAATTGCTGGCGATTCAACTCACGTGTTGGTACGCTGAAGCAGCACCATGGATTTCATGGGGGCAGTCCAAGCATCTATTTTAGACAACAGCAAAAATACAGCCACGCTCCTTTAAATCCAAACACTCTAAGGTGAAAGTATTAGTACACTGAAGTCTTTATTTTTAAACAAGCAGCTGGAGAAACAGAGATATCACAAAGGTTAAAAATCAGCAACTAGAAAAGGCATGTGATTCATCACCAAGTAGCAAGTCAAGCACCATTCCATAAGGAGGATGCTCTCTGTTTTGAAGCGCTAAAGTGATTTTCCAACAAATACCAGTTGGAAACTACAGGTTTAACACAGATCTTCTCGACAGACTGGCTTTTTCCAGCTGTTCCTCTTCATGTTTCCTCATCTCTCTTCTAAACCATGCTCTGGATACAAGTGATGAGCTAGCACGCATCAGAAATGCGGCCTCAAAGAACCTGACAAGCTTCTCACAAGAATCTTCAGGAAAAGGTACATTTCTGACATGTAAATTTTTTCTGTGATCTTGAGGTGTTTATGCAAGAGCTTTAAAAATAATCCACACAAATGTCAAAAACCTACTTTCAGTTTTAGTAAGCTTAAATTTATAGGTGAGTCCAATTCAAAATATTCTGAATTACATTACTTCTGGAAAAATCACTGGCAATTCAACAGTGATCTCCTGCCAGAAGCAGAGCAAAGGCTGCTTCCCACAGACACTCAGGATTACCACTGGGCGTTTTCTGTGAGTGGTGACCCGTCCTGCAGTTTCCACAAGTTCATTACCATTCCTCCATCATCCTAAACTCACGTGGTGTTACCGTACCTCCAACAGCACTTGGACTATCACCTTTCACTACACTGATGGCTCCCTATCAATAATGGATAATAAAATTCTTGCATATACACTTTGAGATCCTTCCTTTTACCTTCAAAGCACACACCTGTGCATTAGATATGTCGGGTTTTTTCAAGGAGTTGTCACTGATATACTTGCACATGCCTGTTCAAACCACAACATCATTTTTCTAATCGCTTACTAGGAGTATACACAATTCAGGAAATGGCTCTGCCTAGTCTTCATGCCAAAGCTAAAGAGGAATTGTTCTGTTTTATTAAGCCTCTCATTGGCCATTATTTGCTGAAAGAAAAGAGTTCCTTTGTGGCAGGGCCTACAATCTTTAAATTTGTTTCCCTCTGTTACAACAGCATTCAAACTGGGGTAAAAATCCGACAGCAGCAATGAACCTTATTCAGAAGGACCTCCACAAGCGTTCTACTCCTTTCCAAGTAGGTTCTCACTCACCTGTGTAAACTACTACAGCAGCACAGATACTCAGAGTCTCCCTTACCATTTAATTGCTTGGATGACCCTAGTTAATCAAATAAAAATTAATGAGCTTGCAGGACACACTTGAGGTCTGCAGTCTTACCTCATGCCAAGATCTGCTCCTGCTTGGTTCGCTTTATGCCAGGAATGGAAGTCACGATTAAGACACAGAAAGGCTAAAACCTTCCATCTATCCCCAAAATGGATTTCATTGTTGACCTTCAGACATCTAACTCCTGTCAAACACCAAATGTTTGCACTGCCTACCAACCAGCTATTTGGAATTGTTATACCAGCTGCCGGCATTTGACGCCTTGCACAGGAACACAACCCATTTAACTTGCGTGTCAGAAGATTGCTCACCTCGCTTCACCCAAATACAAGGGGAAATGCAGCTGTGATGGCACAGCTATCACAGGAAGCATCTCTGCAGTGGAGAACCAGGCTTCATCCACAACGCAGACCAACCAGTACAATCCTGGGAGTTCATGGAAGTCAGGTCCCTAATGCCCACTGAACGCCAGTGGAATTTGCCCAGACTCTTTTAGGCTCTGCAAGAAGTCCCTCATGTTGCAGAAAGCCTACAGTTGCAGAAGCCAAAGCTTCTTCTGTGTGGTTAGCAGATGTGAGGCTCCATTCTGGTTTCAGACTGCAAAATCTGCCTATACTGAGACAATAATTCTGACCTGGGATCTTTAGGATATTATTTCTTTCACCTACATCTCTCCTATCACTGTCAAATATGCTGAAAGCCAGAATGTTTCTTATAGAGCAAGCAGTCCACGAAGCTGACCTCATGCTGCAAGGCAAAATTCAACCCAATAGCAGGAAAACGCTAGGATTTAATAATATCTGCAGAGCAGAAAGGAAGGCGAGAGAAAGAAGGATGAAAGGATGAAACCTCATGCGGGATTGGTACATTAGTGAGGTATCCCTTCCTTCGGGGTAAATTTTCCCCAACGCACGTAGACCAGAGTCTCTCGTGAGCCAAGATCCCTGCCCTTCACAGCGTGGGCAGGCCAAAGCATCCCCGACGTGAGTTTCGCCATGATGCTGCATAAGAAGCCGCTCCAGAAAAATTGTGCAAAGGCACTTCTGGAGAGGAGAAAAACCTGCTTTCGCAGCTGGCTCTCGCCTTCGGATCGCACGATAAGACATGCATTTTTATAAGCACTGCAGGACCTTCCTTCAAGCAGGAGGCTCACACTCTTGGCCCCGCTTCGTTCTGCCACTAATTGTCATGCACTTGGCTGCAAACTCATCAGGGAGGAGGCATGCCGCGCTAGATTTAGCTCATGCTATCCTACAAGGAAAAGAGAAGGGTGGGGTGGGGTTTTTTTTTTTTTTAATTATTTTTTTTTCCTCCTTCTTTTTACGCTCCTATCAGAAGACCTCTTTAGTTGCTAAGGAACTACGGGGTTTATTGCATTATAAATGATTTAAGGCAGCCCGGCAGATGCAGGTTTAGTAGGCGGGAGGAGATGTTCCATTTTACCGGCAGCACGAGACGCCTCNGTCCTTCTCCGCCGACCTCCTACCGCAGCGCCCGCTCTCGCGAGATTTGAGGCGGGGCGGGGGGCGCCGGGGAGGGGTGGGGTCACGTGTCACCGCCCCCTTCCCTCAGCCGCCATGTTGCCGCCGTTATTCCCCTCAGCGTCGGGCCCGTCCCTCCTCTCCCTCAGGAGATCCCGGCCTTCAGCCCGGCGGGCTCCCCGTCTGAGGTGCCGAGCTTCCCGGCCGGTGGAGGGCAGCCCCGGGCCTCGTACCGGCGCTGAGGGCCATGCCTGAGAGGTTGTGGTTCCCCTCAGGGGCGGCGTGGGCAGGAGTCCCTCCTGCTGCCCCGAAGCTGCGGCCTGAGGAGCACCCCACGCCTGCTCGGTTAAAATACCGGCGGATAGAGGGGAAGGCAGGCCAGGAGCCGGTGCTTTGGCTCCGGTCATAGTCGCAGATGGGTAATTTAGGAGTTTTCTGTGCCATTCTGCAGGGCCCAGGGGTGTCAGAGGAATGCAAAACCCATCCCAAAGTGCTCAGCTTTAGGCCGACACACCTATGAAAGACCCAAAATGATTTTATCAATCACCGCTACGCCTTTATATAAGAAGATAAAATAGTTTGTGATTTTTTTCAAGGGCCCTGTTCTTTTTGTGAGGTTAGGGAACAAAGGCGTTTGCCCCTGGGTTAGCAGTGGGGCTGGGGACAGAAAGCACAAAAGCTCCTTCACAGGACCTGCCGAGCATCACGAAAAATGGCCACTACCAGGTCAGATGTACTCCTTATGCTCTGGTTGCTTCATGCTGTGCTGGTGACCCCAGCCCATGGCAAAAGCAATATGGCTATTTAAGTTGGATTTCTGACTGTTTTCCCTCACAGGATGGCACAAACAGCTAGAGCCTGCTGCTGAAAATGAGCTCGTTGTTGTAACACACAAAGTGGGGAGATACAAGGAGTTGCAAGAGACTGTGGAACAGACCAGCAGAGAAGGATGCTAGAGTAAAAAACAGAAAATCCCTCAGAACCAGATTTTCTGCAGTCCTCCATTTCCAATCCAGAGGTCTCAGCAGGCATCAGTACCTATGACACAACAGACTGAGGGAAGGGGTGCAGTGCCCAGACTCCGAGTCCTTTTATTGCTGATGTGACTCAAAAAGACCAAAGAGGAGGATCAGACACACCTTTTTCCTGAAAACCCTGCTGCTTGAGCACTTCAGGACTTTGATGATGATCATCATAGGCTTAATGACTGAGGTCACATGTGAGAGACTTTTGGGCATGTGCTAGTGGGCTATGTAATCCTGGCTGCCCCTATAGCTCTCCAAGGATGCTGTGGTACTAGATTGGATGTGCATCAGATATTCCACTGTGCTGTGCATCCTGCGCTGGAGAGTTTCCATGGTGCATTTCCATGAGTCACTATTCATGCCAGCTGAATCATCTGTGAAACTACTATTTGTTTTCTTGCCATGGTGCAGAAACATCCTCTTCTCCTCCCCCCCGCCCCATGAAACAATTCTGCACTTGCAAACCAGAAGGAACTGGCAAAAAGATCCAGAAATCAAGCTTTCATGTAGCAGTGTCCTTCTTTCTGCTTTTTGCATGCTGCTTTGCCTGCTGAATATTAGCTCTAGAGGATTTTGCTATAACTCTCCTTTATGCAAACACCCACTCGGTATTAGGCCTTACCTACACTCGAATGTTTTCCAAGTTTGGAACTAGTTAGCGATGTACTTGCCTCTGAGCATGGTTTGTATCTGCACAGTAATACTTGTTTCGTAACCATGGCAGCTCGCAGTGACTCACGCTGCCAGAGGCCTGGGCTGAAGTGAGCAGAAGGCTTTATTTCTTTATTTTCTCTTCTGTAACCAGCTCAGCACACTGTTGTTTTTGCTAGGTCTTCTCACAATTGTGTAATCCACCCATCAGGTTCGCATTCCTCTGGCTCTGTCCTGGGGACAACCCCGGGACACGCTGTACCGCGCTCCAGGGTTTTACCCCGGTGCGTACACTTGCCAGGAGCTTCGCTTTGCCAGAGAGCTGTGTCTGTGGCTGCTGGGGTTTCCCTCGAAGCCTGTGATTGGAGATAGTTACCCAGAGTTGTTAACGAAGACACGGTGCAGACTGAGCTAACTGTGGGTTTGTGGTTGACGCAGAGGTTCTGTGAACCTACAAGACAAGAAACCAAAACAGAAGAGCACAGTGGGCTGAAGAGGACTGCGCTGACAGACCTGATCTGAAGCTTGCTGTTGCCTTCAGGAGTCTTTTGAGGGACACAAACACAATCCCTACAGATCCCTTAACCTATACAGTAACATAATAGATCTATTCCTGCCATACTCACGTATGCAGCCATGGCCGGTATAGGGTAAAAATCTGTTCTGCTGTGCACGAGCGCATCCTCTTGTGACTTAGTGGAGTGAAAAATAAGATTCACCAGCACTGGATTCAACACAGTGGCTTAACAGTAAGGAAAGATGCCTCAATTCTGATTATTCTCTGATTATTTCCTGGGACTTGAGCAAAAGCAGGATAGAAAATCTTGGATTCTAAGCAAGCCAAGAGGAAGGAAAAACACAGCAGCCAATTCAGCAGAGAGTTGCTATTCTCACATTTCAGACCAGCAAAGACACATGCTTTTTTTCCCCCGGTACAATCTTTGAGCCTGTCTTTTTGCAACCGGAAGTATTTACGAGATCCCTGTTATTTCAATGCACATATTGATATGCTTTAGCACTTGAAGAAAGCTTCGCCTCAAAGTCTCACTTGCAGTCACCTTCTTTTGACTCTATTATCAACCAGTTGAAAACGTAGGGGAGAGCATGAAACGCTCGCTGACATCTAGCAGTGAAACTCAGCTGTGGCTGTTCTCAGGGCTGAGAAATGCCGAATAATCAGTTAATACTTTGAGGAAAACACAGATCCCTATTTAACAGGCTCAGATCAGCTCATAGACAGCCACATGCTCATGGCATACTTGCAAACTGGAATGCCTTGGCAACGTGAGACTGCATTAAGTGCATGATCAAGATAACATGTATGATGATGTGTATTAATCTCCCCAAAGGCACAATGGCAGGCAGGGGAACACCATTAACCTAAACAGATAACAGAATGGAGCCACCAGACAGAGGTGACACCCATGCCGGTGAGTCACCAGAAAGGTTCTCTGGCTTTTTCTACAGATGAGTGTGCTGCACAGGTGACTCCTTAACAAGCTTTCATCCTAAACCAGAGAAAGATTGAACTGAAAAAGAACTAACACTCTGAAGAATGAGAGGCAAAGGAAAAGCTCAAAATAGAGAAATGGGCTTGCTGGGGAAAAAAAAAAGGAGGAAAAACCCTAGGGTAGTGATGAGAAGAGAATGTAGTTGTGCTTTCTTATTTTGTAGAAAGCTGGCTTTACACATCACAACCCCACCGGGTAATGGCAGTTTGGTTATTTTGAGCAATCTCCCATCCTCCTACATGTTCAAATGTTCTTGTCAGAACTGGTCAAAATGTTTTAACTGATTTTTTTTTCCTCTAAGAAGAAATGTCTTTTCACACATAACAAACATTGTGACAGAAAGGGTAATTTTGGTCAGAATGATTCGCAATGTAAACAAAGAGTCCAATGAAAGATACCGGCATAGTTGATTTCACCTTTGTTGTGACAAAAATCTGAAGTTTGTCTAGCCTTATTTTCTGCAGAAAAGGAGCAAGAAGGACAAAAAAGAAAGTCCAATGCCAAAGTTATTTCAATTGCAAATTTTGCATCCAGCTCAACCATGCAGTAATGTTTTTCTCCACCCTTTTTTTTTTAGGGAACCCAGTCCAATAGTTTAGTTTCCAGTTACAGACACACAAGAGCTATTCCCTGACCTCATTATTCCAAGCAACAGGATGACATTATCCTCCTCCTCTTGTTGGGAGCAGCTCCATCCAGCCTCAGGCAGGATACACAGAGATAGCCACGCTACACCCTAACTCATTCTTGCAACACTGTGAATCCCAGCAAGAGCCCTCCAAGAAGGCACAGAAGGAAAACCTGAACATCCAGAGCAGTCTGCATGATGCAAAGGTGAAGTCATGAATGATGCCATCAGAAGTAGACGGCAGGTGGCACCCATGGATTAGCTCAGGGTGAGACAGAGAAATGAGCTATTACATGCTGGGACACATCTGTGTCCTGCATGGGGTGGCCTAGGGCATTTTATCACTTGGGCTATTCCCATTGCATTTTCTTAGCCTAGGGAACCAGGCATGGCTTTGGAAAAGGGGTGCCCCCAGCAAGCAGGGGTGTTGTGCCAGGGAGCAGCAAGGCATAGGGAAACAAGGGGGACACCAGGGCTGGCAGGGAAGGCCCATCCCCAAGGTACCTGAGTAAGGAGAGCAGAAGGCAGCCAGAAGTCCCAGTCATCACACATATTCACACCTTAAGATCAAGCTGAGAAATCAATCCACAGGTCAAGATTAATTCTGGTGAGGGCAACCAGCCTCAGACACAGCCTGGTGATCCCCTAGCAGGTCTAAAATGATAAAAAAAAAAAAAAAAAAAAAAAACCAAACCTGAGATCAATGTGGATCAAGGTTCAGGTCAACAGGGCCCAGAGTTAGGCACAAACCTAGCATGCACTGAACTAGAGACCAACACCCCAGGAACAGAACTCAAAGACTGAGGAGCTCTGAGCTGAGCTTAAATGGGCTCCAAAGCCCATGAGCAGGTGTGGGTGGGGAGTCCCAGGTGGGGCCGTTACAGCCTCCAGGACTTGACAGCCAGCCAGCAGGCATTGATTACTTAAGGGATAGAAGAGTTTTTGCCATCTCCAAAGTGCTACGAACTAGGTTTTGCATCAAGGGACACCTCAGTGACCTCCTGGTCAGGGCTGTATTTGGCCATGCCACCCTGCTCTTCCCTCCTGGGCTTGTGATTCCTACTGCCAGTTCCCCCCTCCGATGTGCGTCTCTTCATAAAGCAGCAGTCACGTATAGGTGCTGCTTCAGGCGTGCTCAAGACTGATTTTGGGGGGACAGAGGCAGCCCAGTGACCCAAACGTCAATGACAGCTCTGCTATCATGGCTTCGCATCGACCACAGTCCTCTCGCTGGGTCCCAGCTGCACGCAGCCAACCAGGCAGAAACGCCGATATGTTTGACTAAACGCTGATGATTAAAATGAAATGAAGATGATCAGGCTTGGGACCATTGCGGGGACGACAGAGGGAACAGCCCGGCCAGGAGTTCGTTACTAAGCTGACAAACGGCTCACGGTGGTGCAGATCGCTTGCGATGGTTGGCAGTGGGGCACCACATGTGTCGTGTGTGCTGGCTATTGTATCATATGTGACTTTTTTTTTGGTGATCTTTACCAGCTAAATCATAATTGAAGGTATTAGCCTGCCTTTACAGTGTTGTAAATGATGCAATTAGCTCAGCTCAACCTATTTTCCTAATCATGTGTGATGCAGGTCAGATTAGACCTGTGTTTTTTTCTAGCCTTAATGGTTCACTTGGCTTTCTCTGGTCAAGCTTTCTGCGATGGGGCTGTTTGTGCTAGCCTGGGGCGCATTTATTTTAGCCAATGGTTTAATAAAAGTGATTCAATGAAACCCGAGGCTCCCTTCTCCCTCCAGAGTATGACACCTAAAATAAATACCGGCCCTGAGAAAGAATTAGATCCAGCCATGAGGGTGCTAATAATTTTTAATGGCCTTGAGCAGCCTCACCTGGGACTCCCACCCACTCACCCTCTGCCCACTGCTCCAGCAGATCTATATAAGCTCAGAGCCAGGTATTTGCTCTTGGTTTGGGATCTGGGAATCTCCTTGCAGGTGATTGGGGATAGTCAAAGTGCCTGAGTGAACTGGGCTAGCCAAAAAAGTGTCTGTAACCCTGGAGTGTTGGGTTTGGGGCTGTGTTGGTCATTGCTGTGCCCTGCTAAGGTCTGGAAATGAGCTAAATGAGGAGAATTCAGTTTTTTGTGGAGTTTTGTATGTGTTGGGGGTAATGTTTGGGCTTCAAACTTTTTTGCACTTTTGAGAAAGAAAAGCTACTGAGGAAGCTGTGGTGGAGAGGGAGGGGGAAAAAGCTTCTAGATGTAAATGCAAAAAGAAAAGTGATTTCTGAGCCAAAGAATTTTTTTATCAATAGGAGAAAATGAGCAATGGGGGGTAGCAGTGAGTGACCCCAGGCTTGACTGAATATTTTCAGTATCTGACCTATAAAAACTCTGAGGACTGTCAATAGGGAAGATTTAATTCATGGCAAACATTATGGCTGGTACAGAATTAGAGATGCTCCAGACTGAGCAGTGAGGACTTTTATAGCAGCAAACAGATGAGCATTGTGAAAGATGACTATGATTCTTTGGGCATTTCTGGGTTAGATTGCAGTAAAATTGCAGCAAAAAGCAATTTTGCTTTAATCGACTATATAACAAAGCCCCAACATAGTAAAGAGCAGAAGGCATCGGAAGATAGGAAATTGTCAGCGTTGCTGGAGCTGAAAGATAAGATTGTACTCCCTACAGCTATACTGAAAGAAGATAAATTATCCATAGGGGCAATTGGGAAAGAAAATAACGTACAATTAAAGTTGTTTGAATTACAGTTTGAGGGAAGTAATGGTGGAGGAAAAAGCCAGTTTCAGTGGAAAGTCTGAAACCTCCTTCCCATATGCTTTTAGAAAGCAGAACTAGTTCTTGGAAAAAAAAAAGGAAAAAACCAAACCAAAAAACTAGGCAGGGCAACCCCTAAAGAAGAGCAAAGGATGTGTTAAAAGGGACCTTACAGAGAGATGCTGAGCCTGGGGGATGTATGAGTGGAAAAGGAACCAGCTCTGAGCTTGCCAGGAGCAAGAGGCAAGTCTGGGAAAGACTAAAGAGTGACAGGAAGGCTGGAAATCTCATCTTCAGAGGTCTTTGCCAGAATTCCTGGCTGGTTTGCCTCTCAAAGCCTGGGCTTGGGTGGGAGGTGGAGGATGCCTGTGCCTCCAGCAAGGCTGGGGTGCCAGGAGCAGAGGTGGGTTCTTGTGTAGCTGTGACCGGGAGCATCTCTTCACCCTCCATCCCCTCCCCAGGGTCTCCAGGATCTGGCACACAGTGTTGTTTGTACCCTGTGATGCTGGTGGGCTTTGGGAATGGGTTCCAAACTTCAGGTAAACCTCAAATGCCGAGGCCTCCAGAAAAAGCAGATGAGGAGGGTGCAGAGGTATGTGGTTATTTCAGGTTTCTGCTGACATCTGCGCTTCTTCGGGCTCGATTTGAGCGCAGCGCAAACAAACTGCAGGCTAAAGGTTAAAAATTAAAAACCAAGCTGCTAGAGGAGTGTGTTTGCATGAGCTCGAACAGCTGTCCTGAAGCTATTCACATTCCTGATGGGGTTTGCTTGGGTCGGGCAGGCCAGGTAGGACCTATGCCTGCATCCCCAGGTGGGTCCTGCTGCGGGACAAGGTGGTCCATGCTGGAAACCTCCCCCGAGGTCCATCAAGCTGCCGTGAAAGCGTGGGGGAAGTGAACAGCTGATCCTCAGTTTGTCGTGACAGTATCTTTGCCTGGCTTCGTGAGTGGGAATCTCCTTGTGGGACTGTTCCTAAGCAGGCGGCAGAGTATTTGGGAGAAAGTCGGTGTATCCCGTGCTGCAAGATCCCCTAAAAAGCTGACGGTTCCTCTTATCGTCCCACCAGCCACCTGTCGAGGGGGCCCAGCTCCAAACAGATGGCGATGGGGAGGACTGCGATGGGGATGGTTGCGCGAACGCGGCATCTTGTGCATGATACGTTTGACATGTTGCCACGGGACAGCTGCAATTTATAAGCCTAAAGCATGAGCTGCAGACAAGCTTTGTGGTGACTTCTGCAGTTGCTGTATTCCCTTCCTTGCTGGCAGCTGCCTCGGAGGAAGAGGAGAATGAGGAGGAGGAGGATGATGATGGTGCTGAGATGGAGGAGCTGCTTTGGGAAGGGCTTTTCTTGGAAAAAGCTCTGTTCTGTGCAGTGCAGGGTGGGCTCCAAAAATGTGTGGGAGTCTGGAAATGTGGTGCACTAGCGCTTGCCTTTCTGAAATCAGCTGCTCTGGGAGCAGCAGCCTAAGGGTAATTCCCTCTCAAGGCTTCACTTTTCTTTGGATCATCCATTTCCCACCACTGTAATAACTCCTTCTCCCTTGTGACCTCTCGGGACAGCTATGGCAGGGATTGTAGCTAGGATGGAGCAGCTGATGGGCAGCCAGGACATGTGCTGCAAAACCAACTGGCTGCCGCCCCGGGGCTGTGTGCCTTGCTCTGACTCCTCCTGCTG
Source organism: Aramus guarauna (assembly GCA_013400195.1). Classification (NCBI taxonomy): domain Eukaryota; kingdom Metazoa; phylum Chordata; class Aves; order Gruiformes; family Aramidae; genus Aramus; species Aramus guarauna. The sequence goes on from VXBL01008569.1 coordinate 969,140, forward strand.
AACTCCTACCCAAGCTGGTAGAAACCAAACCACCCCTTGGGCTTTGACCTCACTTCAAACTTAAGTTTGCCAACGCATTCCTGGGGAGAAGAGGGACAGCCAGCGATGCGATCAGTACTTAGTTTCCTTAAGAAACTGAGCTTAAGAGGGGTATTTGGTGTGTCTAAGAGCATGAACTCTAATGGCACCGTGGTCCCTTTATTTTAGGGATGCTGCCGTGCCGTGGAGGCTTTTCCTGGAGCAGTGGGGATGCTGCGCAGGAGAAGCGTGGGCTGTGTGTCCGTCTGCAGGCTGACAGCAGGCTCTGCCTTAGGAGAATAGCATAAAGGTTTGCATTAGCTCAGTCGCACCCTGCTATAAGGTTTGGCCAACTTCACATATCTTGTAATTGTAAATAGAAGCGTTGAGTCAACCAGTAAGAGTTTGCATTAAATGTCTGCGCAGCTTTTGGGTAAACCTGGTTTTTGCGCACACACAGTTTGTAAGCGGTGTGTATCCTTTGCAGCATATCTTACGTCTAAGCGAGTTGAGTACCTGATGGCCCAGGCATGGTTTGATCTTCGCTGCTGTGAGATCTTTTGAAGTTCTGCCTGGCTGGACTGCCGTGTCACCGCTTTCCTTGGGACGTGGTGATCCTGTCCTGCAGCACTACAGCTCTACTTTGGCACTGCCCAGGTATTTATTCTGCTTGATTTCCCTTGCGCATACACTTGAGGTTGGGTGTGCTGTTGTTGCTGTAGTGCCTACATGAAGTTGCTTATTGTTGCAATGTGGGGTTTTTGAGTTTATTGAAGAAAAAGCTTTTTTTAATCATGAATTGATAAAAGTAATAGTAAAAGTAATCTTGCAGAGGTGTTACTGGGGAAAAGAAAGCCTTGTATTTCTCTGATAAGAAAATACCTTACGAATATGTACAGATAGCTAGCCTGCTTTGAACTGAATTAATTTCCTGGGAGATGAAAATACAGTGCATGCTTTGTAACTGAACCAGAAAACCCTGTGCTCCTGTCTGCTCTTCTGTGAACAGGTGATTCGTCTGGTGTGGTTGGGAGACGGAGCCCACGACGATGGGTACGGGGACACCGGGTAAATGTGCTTGCTAGGGATGATGGCAGCGTTTGGTTGTTGTCATCGGAAAGTGATGAAAGTTGCGGGAGGTTAATGGGAGTATCTATCAGATAAAGTGGGGGGAAATGTGTGGATGTGATCTTTGAGACATCGTTGCTGTGAAATTCCTCCTGTCTCTGCGATGTGGAATTGAGGGGGGAGCTGCCAGTGCTATGAGGCCTTCACCCCATGTCAGGGTGGACTCTGCAGCCCCCTAGTTCTGCCCCCGCCTCTGGCTCAGTCTGTATTAAAGAGGACACATGGCAGGACCTGAGCTGGGGTGTCCAGTGGTCCCAGTCACATACAGGACAGGGAGATGTGTTTTGCAAAGCTGTCTGTGCTGGAATTGGGGCATTTTTCTGACCTTGTGTTTTGCAGGTGCAATGTTCCTGCCTGCTCCCTTCCAGGCTGGCACGCACAGCCTGGCTGGAGGAGGATGAGGGGGGACAGCCCCTGGCTACCCTGCTATGAGAGCAGCTCAGGGACAGAGGAAGGCTCTGACAACAGCTAGAGCTGAGCGCAGAGGGGCGATATATTTTGGGGGGGCACTCTTCATATTTCTCAGATTTGGGGGAAAAAAAACTTTTTTCTGTCTTCGTATTGACCTTGCTGGCTGTTTAATGAGTCCTGGCCTCCCTTGGTCCAGGGGGGTTGCTGGAGAGCAGAGGTGGTGGCTGCAGGAGAGGTCCTTCATGCTGCGGATGCTGTTGGCCGCAAGGACTGGGGGATGCCTCAGAGGGATGTGGAAATGAAGTGGGAGGAAAGGAGGAGGGGAAAAAAAGCCTCATTTTCCATGCCTGGGGGAGGGGAAGTCCTCCCCAAGGGCCTGGTGCACAGCTCAGCCTAACAGCTTGCTCCTGGTCCCCCCCCCTCAAAAGCAATGCAGCTGAAGGGGGAAAAAAAAGAAGTCTTTTCATCCTGCAGTTTGCTCCAAGGCAGGCTGCAGAAAAGCCTCTGCAAACAGGACAGCTTCACCCTCCTGCTCCTGAGAACCCCTGGGTGAAAATAAGTGCCCTTGGCAAGGCTGTGTGTTGGCAGGGCTCTCCTGCCACATAAGCATTTTACCAGGGGGTGCAGACCCCCATGTTGTGGGGTAACCCTGTGCTTGCCCTCCCTCATTACCTCTTGCAGCCCCTTCAGGGTAATTTTGCAACAGTTTGGGCAAAGCTAAGTAAAAGGTGATTGTAATCCTGGCCTCTTCCCTGCTCTCCAGTGCATGTTCCCACCTCTTTCCTTTGCAGTAGTGCTCCCTAGTGTGAATTTGGGGTGCTAATTCCAATAAATTGTTAATTTTTCAAACACAGGTCAGCAAGATCGGTTCATCTGTGGTTGTGGGAGCACCAGCACTGGCAACCCACACCTCTAGCACCTTTGACTATTGCCATTCTGGGTCCCCTCTGGATTTTAGGACAAATAAAGCCCTCCTGAATTTAGGGGAGAATGATTTGCAGTACCTGGTCTGAACTGAAGGACAGACCTAGGCTCCAAGCCCCCATTGAGCATCTCCTGGCAGTGGGGACCTGCTGGGTCTGTGCTTGGGAAGGAGAGGGGGGGAAAAGGCTGGTGTGTACCTGGGTGCCACCCAGGTGCAGGATTGGTTCTTGGCCAGATGTTCACCCACATCTGGGAGCTCATCCCAGAATTGCCAGCATCCCACTGGTGTGGTCATCCATCTGGAGTCCATTGCTGGTCTCTCTGCTTATGAATGACCCTTATGTTCTGCAAAAACACCGAGCTCTCTCTAAAGCAGCCTCCTACCACATGTGCAGACCTAAAACATCTGTACTTGGCTGGTGGCGAGTGACTCACTGTCCCCAGCCCTGACCCTGCGTCTCGGCACGGCCACATCCGAAGCACTTCGGCTCCATTCCTCCTGAGCGAGCAGGATTGAGGTTATCCAGATGGAGCCTCATAAAAAAAAAAAATGCTTGGGAGCCCCAGCTTAGCGTTGTGGGGATTGTTTTCTCTTGGGACTGGCTCGCTGCTCTGCCTCTTGGTTCAAAGCAGCCTCAAACCCTCTTCCTGCTCCTCTGCATCCTTTGCTTTTTGCCACTGCGATGTTCCAGGCTTGAGGCTCCAGCGAGAGGAGCTGGAGCCATTTTCCATATGTCCAAGGATTCTGCAGTAGAGTAGCTGCAGCTGCTCGCCCGTAGGGAAAATGCAGTTACCCCTGTGTGGATCTGACTGATGTTCGGTTCCAAAATGGCTGATTTTGGCAGTTTTTGGGGGATGGAAATCTTCACATAGCCAAGGTCAGACTTATCCTCCACCCCCCTGCCTTGTACTGAATTGATGATGATGACGACGACGTGTGCCAGATGCCCTGTGCTGGAAGGAAATACAGGAGATCCTCCTGGGCATTGCATATTTGATTTCTCCATTGTTAGCAGCTGGAAACTGCTGGTGCTCTGCAGTATTTCCATGATGATGATGATGGGAAGGAGAAACCTTCCATGCAAAAACCTCCCTGGGATGCACGGAGCTGACCTGCGTGCTGCAGACACCTTGTCGGGAAGCTCCGGATTTACCCCAGTGCCTCCATCCAGCCTCTCTGGCTATCCCTCCTCTCCTTGATCAAATTCTGGCTGAGCATGAAATTAAACTTGCAAATTGCAGCCCTTTTCTTTGCCTTTCTGTATGTATTTTTTTGTCAGCTTCATTATTATGCACATTTCTTATGCACATACCTTGGGTATTGCAGGGTTTGAGGAAAGCAAATTAGTCAAAAATAATCATTTGGGATGGAGAACATCTACTATTTAAATTCCTCCCCGGAAGCCCTTTCATTGTTAATTATGAGCAGGCTTGCAAGCAGCATGGATTTTAATTTTTAGCTGGTTTTGATGTTGAAAAATCAGCCTTTGTTTCCAAGCTCCTTAGTTTCTCTTCTTTTTTTTTTTTCCTGTGTTTTTATTTAATGCTAAGAAAGCTCCTGGTGCTCAGATGCTCACTTTGTATCTTCAAAGACTCACAGGAGTGGAGTTGCACTTGCGGTTAAGATATCAAAGCCGCGATGATGCTTTTTATCATGTGAACTGAAGGGACAAAGTGATGAAGCCATCCATGATGGTGTGAAGCTCTGCCCTGGGCAGTGTTGGGAGTTTGTGTCTCTCTTTTTGGGGAAATCTTTGTGAAACTCTCAGGCTCTAGCTGCATTTTTGTGGGGGTGGTGGTGCTTAGCTCTTGATGATGAAGATGCCCATGGACCCATTGCTGATGTGGTTTGGGAGAGGGAATCAGTTCTTGCAGAAGGTTCCTGCGACCCGCTCCTGTCTCCCTGCTGCAGCATTGGGGACTGATGGTTGGATCTTCTCCATCAACCCCCAAAAAAAGATGGGGACGATGTGCCAACAGGGTTGACACGGCTCGTGTCTGATCTGCAGGAGCTTCTCAGCTCCTGCACGGCCTGGGATCATGCAGCTGCTCTGCACATCCAGTACTACCCATGCCAGGCTGGGCACAGAAAGAGAAATCCTCTTGATTTGCAGGGCACATCTGCAAGTGGAGCACAGGGCTCCTGGTTTAGTCACAGGCTTTTGAAGCGTATTGGCTTCATCCTTTCTCGTTCTTGCTGCTGTCACCCACAGTGCCTAGGTCAAGATGTGCAGCCTTATTACCAGCTCTGTTGCTGCAAAATCCTTCTGGGGGGGAGGGGAGAAGAAATGGTTTTACATATAGCATGTTTCAGGTTATATTTTTATTTGCCTTTTAATTTTAAGCTCTCCAGGTTTGGTTGTTCCAGCTTTCCTCTGTAATCAGAAGGGTGAGGAACTTCCTTTGCTCCGGAGCAATGAAAGAGCCAAACCTCCCACGCGGGCACCTGGGACGCAAACTGGAGCCACCAGAGCTTTGGGGACACGGTAAGAGCTGCTGCTATCAAGGGGCCCCCTAGGAAAAACAGGGTAAAAACAAGAAGCTGCTTCCTTTGGGGAAACATCTGGTCTGCTGAAAAATCACCTTTGCAAACAGCCCGGCTCCCTCCTGGTGCCCCGCTCTTCCTCTTCTTCTTCCTCTTTTCCTGCCGTGTTCCCTTCCCCGGTCCCGATGCATGCATCCCTCCTGTGCGTGTCGGGGAGCGGTGCTGAGTGCCTGCCTGCCCGAGGCTGTATAAAAGGAGACATTGTGCACAGGAGCGTGGGAGGAAGCTCAGCGCCGGGGCCCTGCCCCGGCCAAAAGCAACCCGATGGGTTGTGGGAGCGATGGCGGCGTCCCCCCGGAGCCCAGCTGGGCTGTACCCCCAGAAAAGCAAACTCCAAAAGGCAGCGAGATGAATTTTCCAAAGAAACCCTGGTTCTTTTGTGTGGTTGATGTAGGAGGAAGGATGCCTCGTGCATCTGAGGTCCTGCTTTTCTAGATGGGGGAACCCTCATGGGTGTCCCCTTCTGGTACCGCTGCTCCCACATATTTTGGGGGTCCCTCCCCTAATCCCCAGAAGCGTCTTCCACCAAGCATGGCGTGGGACTGCTGGTGCCTGCGGGCAGCTGGCACGGGTAAATCATTAGCCAGGTTTTTGCCCTGGGAAGTGGGCTGTGTCTCCGAAGGAGAAACTCCAGCTGCCTTTTGTTCTTCCCGGAGGAGACAGCTCAGCCTCGCCACAGCCTGGCTCCGTGCACCCCAGTCTCTCGAATCTGAGGGCTCCAAAGCCCCAGCTCCGTGCACCCCGAGGCCCCAGGTACAAATGCTCTAATCCCCTGGCTCTGTGCACCCAGTCACCCTGCTCTGAGGTGTCCGAAATCCCTGGCTCTGTGCACCCCAATCTTCTGGGTCAGTGAACCCCAGTTCCCCTAGGTCTGTGTGGCTGCATCTCCCAGCTTTGTGGGCTTCACACCCTGGCTCTGTGCACCCCAATATCCCCTGGTTCTGTGCACCCCAGTCCTCTGGATTGGTGTGTCCTGGTCCCCCAGTTCTATGTACCCCAACATCCCCCAGCTCGGTGTGCTCTGGTTCCCTGGCTCCATGTACCCCAATCTGCTGGCTTAAAGCACCCTGGTCCCCTGGCTCTGTGCACCCCAATGCCCTGGGTTAGTGTGTACCCCAGTTCCATGCACCCCAATGCCCAGGCTGTGTGTATCCCAGTCCTGTGGCTCTCTGCACCCCAGTCCTCCTGGCTCCATACGCTCAGGTTCCTCAGCTCTCTGCAGCCCAATCCCCCAGCCCTGTGCTCCCCAAATCGCCAGCCCCATGCACCCCAATCTCCCTGGTTCAGTGTTCCCCAAATCCTGACTCTGTGCACCCCAAGCCCCCAGCCCTGTGCTTCCTAATCCCCATGCCTTGGTGCTCCCCAACTCCCCGGCCCTGTGCACCCCAATGCCTGTGGCTTACTGCACCCCAAATCCTCAGCCCTGTGCACCCCAATCCACTGGCTCTGTGCTCCCCAACCTGCAGCTATATGCACCCCAATCCCCATGTCTTGGTGTTCCTTAGTCTGCAGCTATGTGCACCCCAATACCCCAGCCCCATGCACCACAATTCCCTGGCTTGGTGCTCCCCAACTCCCTGGCCCCATGCACCCCAATCCTCTGGCTCAGTGCTCCCCACCTCCCAGCCCTGTGCACCCCAATCCCCTTGCTCCGGGGACCCCC
>VXBL01008571.1:0-34889 GCA_013400195.1 Aramus guarauna
CCATGTAGAACTTCATTGCTTTTTTATGTTGACTTGTTTTGGTGTTGTTTTTAAAAAGATCTTCCATATCTCAAATTTTAAAAAAAACACACAATACTACGTTATTTTTAATTACTTGTTTCTACATGATAAGTTTCAATCTAAAAGTTCCTAACAAACGAAATCCCCTCACATCCCACATCTCAATCAAAAATCTTTTTTTGGTCTGACAGTGCCACTACATTAAAACAGCATGGACTTCACCCACCTTTAAAGCTTTCGTGCAAAAGCTTGATGCAGTCAGTAAACAAGCAGACCACACTGGATGCTACAGGAGTGTCGCTCTCTAGCCAAGGGTAGCAGGGCTGGTTACTTAAAAGAAGATGGTGAAGCAATGCAAATTTCAGTGCTGAGTTACAAGACCATAAACAGATCATAAGCACTTAAGCAATTTAAATATTCCAAAGCATAGTAAATCACTATAGTAGGTAATACATAGTAAATCAATATAGTAGCTATCAGCACTCGTTTGTTCAAATTCAACTCTTTAGAACTGCCAGATTCTTCCTTAGCAGAGGTACATATTTTAACATCACACTGAAGGTCCACGATACCACTGAGAAAGCAGAGATTACTTGTTTGATATTTTATAACTGAATTAAATACCAAAACACAGGAATTTCTGAATGACAGCACATACCATCATTAGAAGGTTGGCAGTCAACCTTCTAATTATACGTTGGGGATGCACTCACAGCTCAAAAAGCTTTTGGCTTTCAAATAAAGTCAAGTTTAAGCATATAACATTACAGGTAACTCCCCATATGATATGAGGACAGAGGTACATAAGACAGTGAATCATCACAGGACTGATTTAGCCAGAAGTTTCTTTACATACCACTGGCATTTGGGGTTGTATTTATTTGGCTTCGTTTTGGTTTAAACTAAGGAGTTATCAGTATTACAGAAGCTTAAAAAAAAAAAAAAAAAGGGATCTAAAATTTAAAGTTTGAGTGTTTCCAGAAGTAAGTGCAATTCATTTTTTTTTTTTCCATTTCTACCTCCTCCTCATCAGAGCTTGGTTATATTTTTGTATCTAAAACAATAACTCAAGTCTTGGAAAATTTGACTATAACTTATGAATTAGTTCTGTAATTCTTAAGGATATGACAAGTCACAGCTATTTAATGGAAGGTCACAATACAATCATGAATTAGGAAAAAAAAAAAAAAAAACCAGATTAACCCTTATAAGACTGGCTTTCATTGTTTAAGTCCTTACTTGAGCAAAACCTCATTTAATTTTAAAATGCAATATATACCTTGCATCTTCCTTTTCCAAGACCAGTATCCATGGTTTAAAGAGTCCAGCAATGACTGAATACAAGGACTGCAATGCTACAAGAAAACAAAACATAAAAATTGCTTTTTTACCACTCAAATCAGCAACGGTGGACATACTACAGTTTTACAAACTTGAACATAGTGTCCTTTGCTTATTCCAAACATTTAATCAGTTCCTCCTGGTCAAACAAAAATTTAAAATACAACATGCTGATTAGTAACTCGGGTTAACAGTATCATTGTTTTAGTGACAATCATAAGCATTTTGCATTGCTTAGATGTTTTATTAATAACACTTTAATACATCTGAAATTGTGGGGGGTAATGATGATTCACACTTCAAACATGCATACACTAAAATAAAAGCTGTTCTGCAATTTTCTCCAAATCAAAATCGGCATGATGAAATTCAGTAGTTCCTTGTTCCCAAACCTCTGCTCGGTGCAAAACACTGCATTTTTCTTTGAAGAATGTATCTTCATAAAATAATCTTAAAGCAAGCTCAAATATGAACAAGCAGAAAGCCCCACATGGCCATGAAGTAGCATCAACATCTCCCATCTGTATTTTAATGTTCTCATCATTCTACAAACACAGAGTAAGAAGATTTTACAGTATATTTAAGTGGTCTTTAACATGGGAAATTAGAGAAACTGAGCGCCTGTTCATAAGTAATTTGCTTTTTGAGACAGATTACCTGCTAGAATTCTGTTACTGCCAACAGGCTCTTGGCCTAAATTGGCAACTTCGGAGTCAATAAGTCATTTAATAAGATACTCCAGAAATTTATTCACTTCTGTCACATAAGGACTCCATTTTGAAAACAGGCCAAAAGTCCTGAAGTCCATCGAAGACAGTCGGAGTTTGCAGAAAGATGTGGAAAGCCATTCTATTGTCTCTCTAACCTGTAAAAAAGAAGGAAACTATTAATCAGCTACAGAAAGACTGCACAGCAGTGTTATTTGTCACTGGATATCTGTTTCAGCTGAAAAGGATAATAACCAAAGAAGCACCCACCTGTTCTGCAGAGAGGAGAGTTTTTGCAGCATCCCGCAATACAGGACTTTCAGTAGAATCACTTTTCTTGAAGCTTCCCTGTTCAGTCACTGGTGAACTACATCCCAAGGCTTTAAGCGATGCCTTCCAACAGTCAGGGCTTAAAAGCTGCTCTGATGAGCCTTAGGAGGGAGAGGGAATGCATTATGAAAATCAGGTAAAATATATTAGTCCCTTTCTCAATATGAGTCAGAAAAGTTTGAAATTAGAACTCCCTACTATATAAAAAAAAAATTAAGTAAGGTGTAAGTTTGAAAGCCTCAATTTTAAGGGTGAAAGACATCTCTAATTTCCAAACACAAGTAATTTAACATTCCCTTTTGGTATCTACATGGTCTTTTCTTAGAGAGTTTCCCAGGCTACAAACACATATTAAGAGATCATTGCTGCCTCGGTACATATGGCTTGACAAAAAGTAAGTACTCCTGTTCTTTTAGTGGCAGATCAGATTATAGGTAGCATATAATGTCAACCAGAACATTTTTAGCAGATTTCAATATCAGTCCCAGGTCTCCATAATTCCAATTCTCAGTTTGACATTGAAGGGTGCTCAAGGACAAGGATGCTGCACTACAGACTGTGGCATNTCTTCTTCAGGTTCAAGGCCGCATGCATTGAGAGCCAAGTGAATAGACTCCAGAAGCTTGGTACGTTCAGATAAAGGTGGTTTAGCAATGCTTAACCACTGTGTAAGGTCGAACTAGAACAGAAGACAGGAAGCATTTGTAAGTAGAAGTTTAACAGTCACAACACCTTTAGGAGAAGGGAGAGATTGTCAGGTGAAAAAAAAAAAAGAATCCTGAAGTTTTTAAATATTAAAGAAAAATCTAATGAATTTGCACCTTATTAATCCTAACGTAAAACCAAGATAACACTCTCCAAAGGTTATGATTTCGCATATTGCGGAAGTCCCTGAATTTATGAAACAACCCTTGGCAGGGTTCTCAGATTCATAAAGACACATATAAATTTCCACACTTAGTACTACTGCTAAAGAAACACAAGCATTAGACTGGGCCAGTCTCCACAGTTGATACATTTTCAGGTGGAGGTGCAAAGCACCTCTAGGCCACCTGCTCAGACCTAGATCAGCAGGAACCATGCTGATCGTTGCCACTAAGGACAGCTCAGAGTCATGCCTGAAACAGACAGCCTGCTATTCACAGTTGTTGAACCCTGTCTCTGTGTAATGAAGAGAATCAGACTACTACCAAAGCTTAAGTATAATAGTAATTTCCCCACTGACAATACACACAAACAGTATCATGCAGCCCTGAAACAAGAGATGTGGAAATCACTTGATCTTACCTAACTCTGTGTTTTAAGATAGGCAGGAAGGACTGGGCACTAAGTAGTGAAGGAAAATTCAGACCCTTCCAATTTTTTAGTTGCTTTTATTTTTAAGATACCTGGGATTCACCAGCTATTTTGATGAATTTCTGTGCAGAGATATCAGGCAGAAGAAGCCATCAAGAGCCTGCTTTAATTTCAATAGTAAGAATGCACTGAAGAGTAAGCCCTAGGAAGCACATACTGATGCTATTTCGGCTAGGAAAGGACAGTTTAAGCTTCCTATTTGCTTTTGCCTCCAACTCCTCTTGAGCTTAAACACAACACATACCATTCATCAGGATGAGCAACATAGATCTAGAGAATCTCTCAATGTTAAACTACCAGATTTGGACCTCCTTCTTCCTTAGCCTACAGTCAGTCTTTAGGGAAAGAACACTCAAAAGCAACCCACAAACCAGACACAGTATTCATGTGTGCTTTACCTTTGTCAGCAGCATGAAGACAACATCACTGTTATCCTCACTCAGAAAGGCCACAACATTGTCGTATAAAGTCACAAATTCATTGGGAGAGGCAACAGGAGTGAAGTAAGGAGAAAGGAGAGTACAGAGCCTTCGATTCTGCAGGATCGTCTGGANTTTCCCCACTGACAATACACACAAACAGTATCATGCAGCCCTGAAACAAGAGATGTGGAAATCACTTGATCTTACCTAACTCTGTGTTTTAAGATAGGCAGGAAGGACTGGGCACTAAGTAGTGAAGGAAAATTCAGACCCTTCCAATTTTTTAGTTGCTTTTATTTTTAAGATACCTGGGATTCACCAGCTATTTTGATGAATTTCTGTGCAGAGATATCAGGCAGAAGAAGCCATCAAGAGCCTGCTTTAATTTCAATAGTAAGAATGCACTGAAGAGTAAGCCCTAGGAAGCACATACTGATGCTATTTCGGCTAGGAAAGGACAGTTTAAGCTTCCTATTTGCTTTTGCCTCCAACTCCTCTTGAGCTTAAACACAACACATACCATTCATCAGGATGAGCAACATAGATCTAGAGAATCTCTCAATGTTAAACTACCAGATTTGGACCTCCTTCTTCCTTAGCCTACAGTCAGTCTTTAGGGAAAGAACACTCAAAAGCAACCCACAAACCAGACACAGTATTCATGTGTGCTTTACCTTTGTCAGCAGCATGAAGACAACATCACTGTTATCCTCACTCAGAAAGGCCATGACATTTTCGTATAAAGTCACAAATTCATTGGGAGAGGCAACAGGAGTGAAGTAAGGAGAAAGGAGAGTACAGAGCCTTCGATTCTGCAGGATCGTCTGGAGGAGACGTTTGCACTCTGACTTGGTCCCACTGATGAACACCTGAGGAAATTGGGAATGGTGAGAAAAATGGCCCGGTACGAACCAATTGGAAAACACACCCCTTAGAGCTTTCTGTTCAGACAAGCATGATTTCGGTTCTTTTATAGAAAGGAAGTTTTCTCAAAAACAACAGACTGAGATCAGTGTCAACTAAATACTGCTGTTCAACAGGAAAGAATGTAAAATAAACATGTTTCCCTACCACACTTAAGAACAGCACTTGTGACCACACATGTTGTCTGAAATTACTTACCAATACAGTTTTTCTGATGGGATAGCAAAAGTAAACTAATCTAGATTTCAGCAGCCCTGCCTGATACTAGGAAAAATTTAAACAGAACTATGGCTATGAAGAGCTTCTCAGCACTTCAGCTGTTACAGGCTGCACATGAAAACAAGCTGTATCTAAAAGACAAAAATAAATACCTGGACCTAAAGTAGCGCTTTCTCAGAGCACCTATTTAATGTGTTCCCCACAGCAAACACTACCACCAACAAGAATCATTTATGTTCTCTATCAGCAAACTTTTGGCTGACTGTCTACACAAAGAACACTGCAAAACTGTAGGAGAGAGGTGTCTAAATACAGAGACCAACAAGATATACATCAGCTAGAAAATGACTGGTAACAGCAAAGTATCATAGAATCATAGAATCACAGAATGGTTTGAGTTCGAAGGTACCTCAAAGCCCATCCAGTTCCAACCCCCTGCCATGGGCAGGGACACCCTCCACTAGCCCAGGTTGCCCAAAGCCCCATCCAACCTGGCCTTCAACACTGCCAAGAAGGGGACTTCCATAGCTTCTCTGGGCAACCTGTGCCAGTGTTCATGTGTCATATATAACTAAAGTATATGCCAAGAAACTCTTATACACTGGAAGCACCCAAACTTTACCTGCCCAAAAATCCAGCCTACTTTAGCATGTAACTAACACAGGCAGCATTCATTAGTGCTAAGCTAAAATAATAATTTCAGAGCAATAGTTTTTATTTTGCTCATATAGAAGCTTAAAGTCTCCTAAAGACTGTGTATACTATACAATTAGTTAAAAGAAAAATGGGATAGAAGCTTAGAAGTTAATTTTCAGGCTTCTGAATGTTTTAGACACTCAATATCAGGTTGCAATTGGAATAAGCATTAGGCATCCAAAAATCAGAGAATAAACTCACCTGGCCTAGAATCTCAATGCAGGACGTGAAGAATTGCCTTGTAGGAGGATTGCGTTGAGTTTCATCACACACATATTCCACTAACGTAAAAAACAAACTAATTCCCACTTTCTTAATTGCAGGCATAGGCTGCACCTTGTAAATATTTATTAAGGCCCTGAAAAAAAAAAAAATTAAGTTCACATATGCAAAATAATCTATGACAATAAAGAAAGGTTTCTTGCCAATATACAGCCTTGAGATGTATATTTCTGGCTTACATGACAATCAAGCATGGTTTCACACAGTCATAGCATATTTGAGGTTGGGAGGGACCTCTGGACCAACACCCTTGCTGGAACAGGGCCACCTGCAGCTGGTTGCCCAGGACTATGTCTAGATGGCTTCTGAGTATCTCCATGGAGGGAGACTCCACAACNGGCAGGGACACCCTCCACTAGCCCAGGTTGCCCAAAGCCCCATCCAACCTGGCCTTCAACACTGCCAAGAAGGGGACTTCCATAGCTTCTCTGGGCAACCTGTGCCAGTGTTCATGTGTCATATATAACTAAAGTATATGCCAAGAAACTCTTATACACTGGAAGCACCCAAACTTTACCTGCCCAAAAATCCAGCCTACTTTAGCATGTAACTAACACAGGCAGCATTCATTAGTGCTAAGCTAAAATAATAATTTCAGAGCAATAGTTTTTATTTTGCTCATATAGAAGCTTAAAGTCTCCTAAAGACTGTGTATACTATACAATTAGTTAAAAGAAAAATGGGATAGAAGCTTAGAAGTTAATTTTCAGGCTTCTGAATGTTTTAGACACTCAATATCAGGTTGCAATTGGAATAAGCATTAGGCATCCAAAAATCAGAGAATAAACTCACCTGGCCTAGAATCTCAATGCAGGACGTGAAGAATTGCCTTGTAGGAGGATTGCGTTGAGTTTCATCACACACATATTCCACTAACGTAAAAAACAAACTAATTCCCACTTTCTTAATTGCAGGCATAGGCTGCACCTTGTAAATATTTATTAAGGCCCTGAAAAAAAAAAAAATTAAGTTCACATATGCAAAATAATCTATGACAATAAAGAAAGGTTTCTTGCCAATATACAGCCTTGAGATGTATATTTCTGGCTTACATGACAATCAAGCATGGTTTCACACAGTCATAGCATATTTGAGGTTGGGAGGGACCTCTGGACCAACACCCTTGCTGGAACAGGGCCACCTGCAGCTGGTTGCCCAGGACTATGTCTAGATGGCTTCTGAGTATCTCCATGGAGGGAGACTCCACAACCTCTCTGGGCACTTGTGTCACCCCTCAGAGTAAAAAAGTGTTTCCTGATGTTCAGAGGGACCCTCCTGTGTCTCAGCTTATGCCCATTGCCTCTTGTCCTGTCACTGGGCACACTTGAAAAGAGCCTGGCTCCATCTTATTTGTACCCTCACTTCAGGTACTTCAATACATTCATTAGAACCTCACAAGCCTTCCGATATCCAGGCTGAACAGTCCCAGGTTTAGCTCAAGTAATTTGGCTGCCTGAAATGGGTACCCTCCCAACCTTAGCAAGTCTCCATAATCAGAATCAGAAAGTGATAATCAAAAGACTTTTCTTCACAGCATAGTTCCAACAGATTACTTCTCCCTCAAATCTTGTATTTATCTTTCAGTACAAATGCAGCTGAGATAGCCTAAGAACATGACAGTTCACCTTATTTTACTTAGCAGGTTCAGCAATGAAAGAATTAAAACAGGATCAATCTTTTCTTGTGTATTGGCAAGTAAATGTTTTATTGAGCTCAAATTCCCATCCTCAATAAGTCCGATTTAAAACATCTGAAGAATATGCAATTCCACAGATGTAAATCCCAAGAACTAGCTCATCCACAGAGTTTGTCAGATTAATGATCAAGAATGAGCACGTAGAATTAGTAACCAAGTATTTTCACTTGTACAGTGAGTACACACTGTAGGAAACCTAACTTTGCTACAAGAATCCCAGCAGAAATCTAGAAGATTGAGAAGAATGGTGTTGCAAAAACTGGACCTCTGGGATGAACTCTAAAAGGTCTTCAAAAGGAAGAGGGCCTTGGACTAATCCATTTATTCATTCCACAAGAAAAGTGGTAGTATACAGCCCTCTTCCACTGCACAATTTTGTTTCACATATTGAAAAGCTGCTTCAAATCATAACTCTCTAGTAAAGGACTAAGTCCTGCACTATAACAGGAAAAAACCTAGAGATACTGAAAACATACAGTTTAGCCTATGGTTGAGACAGCTGTGGTACAAGTTTGCCACTTGAAAGCATCCCTGTCATCACTCAACGTGCTTTGGCAGGGTGAGAAGGGCTATTCTACTACACTGTAAAATAACTTGAAGTAGAAAACAATACTGTGTGCCCTGGTGAGGCTGCATGATCTTCTGACAATACAGAGTTATTCCTTTAGAGGTCTGTGTAAAACAGGTCTCAGGATTCCAGCTCTGATGTTGACCCAAGCTGATAAGCATTACAAAAAAAATCACACAAACAAGTTCCACATTTTAACTCTAGCATACAGAAAAAGAAATATAAAACATCACTACCTAAAACAGTGTCTGAACAACCTACGTTATAAAATTTTCCACATGTACTGCTGCTTCCACAACACCCAGAGAAGGTGGCTTCGTAGCTTCTGCCTGCAGTTGTCTCACTTCTTTACGCAAAGCATGAAGCTGCTGGCTCACTGCTTCATTTTTATGTTTCCCTTCAAACTAAATGACAAAAAGACACATATTCATTTCAGAATAATTTTTTTTTTTTTTTGCTAAAACTCTTCTATATTGCACCTATTCGTAAAAATGAAGCAGAGCCCAGTAAAAGAACTCTGGATATAGGAGGTTTTCCCCTGAGAGCTTTGATCAGATTTAGTACGTTGTGCCCAAGCACACATCCTTGGTCATGTTACTATTTAATTATCACACACTAATATAACTCATGCCTTTTATGTAAGACATTTAATACACAGAAACTGAAACTTAAAGGGGATCAAGAAATTCATATACCAAGCAACACAGGAATATTTCTATAAACATTGTCATGCTTCTATTCCTAGAAGTGAGCATATTCCCCACACTCCCACATTGGGAAGCAGTTCAAAGTGAAAGTTGTGAGCAAAACAAACTTTATGCAACAACTTATTCAGCTGTTGATCTGCATCTCCTTTGGAGCATTACATATTAGCTATGTCAGGCAACTATTCTGTATGGGTTTATGTGATCAACTGCTACCATTCTTGTAATGATTCAGTCATTTCACTTTCATTAACTGTGTCCAACAGCCCCAAAACAGAAGTGATGCCATGTCTCTAACCTGGATGGTCAGAAGAGCTGCTCCCTGGCAGCCTTTATTTGAAGTTCCCCGGCACTCCAAACGGAGGGTGATTTGCTCTTCCCGATTGATGTACAGCTTAGGTACTGTGTCCAATATTTCACTATTGAGAGCAACATGTTGAGACTCCCAGAGAGCTGCAGTTCTGAAAAGCATTTATTAAAGTTACCAAAATCTTTACTGAAAATGGTAATACTAAGAATGTATAAGCAAGAGGTAAGACAATGTGCTGCACAAAGACTTGTGATGCTTTCCTAAAAACCATAAAAGGTTATTAAATGGAACTGAGTTAAAATTTCAAAGTAATAGCACTTCAAATTAATAAAGAAATAGGTCCATAAGAACAAATACTCAAGTCTGCATAAGTTCTTTTTAATTATCCTGTATGATGATCTGGAACAAAATGAAATAGATTACCCTCTGTAGGAAATGTAATTTTCCAGCAGACAAAAAAAGCTGGACTGTGGAATGATTCAGTCAAGAGAAAAAAAAAGTCCACCTAAAATTGCCACTGGAATTGTTCAGACACACGCTCTCTTGGGCTTAGCAAGTTTTGTTTTGGTTTATAATACTGTTCTTAAATGACATCGGGTGAGAACAGCTACAGATTCATCAGCTGTGTTTGAAAATATTTCAGGTGGATTCTCTTAGTAGGAATATTAGAAACAAAGTCTCTTTTACTCACACAGCTAATAGTCCCAGAAATCAGATTTAGCACTTGGGGCCACCAGTGCTTTGTACTACAGCTACTACATTAGTGCAAAAGGTTTAACTAACTTCTTATCAACAAATCCAGGCTAAAGGGAGGCTTTATTTTAAGAAGTACGCCAAATGAGAGAAGAACATGTACAAGTCAGACAGCAGCTGATATAATCTCAGTCATTAGATAAGACTTGTGTACTCTTATCTCAGTGGGGTGGAATAGTAACATGACAGCCAAGGAAAAAAAAAAATACAAAACCCACAAAACCTGGGACAAGAAGCAGAACTGAAGTACTGCCAAGTTGTGTGCCAACGCTACAAATGAGGCTGCCGTAAAGGGTACCTGAAGACACTGCTTGACACGCTAGCAAGGGAGAAGGAACACACCTATGTCCTACCTGGCATGTCGCTGCAAGATGTTAAGGTCCATGCGCATGAGCTGACTTGCTTCTTTCTGACTTACTAGACTGGCAGAGGAAATAACTGGCACAGGAGCTTTCATCGTCTGGAGCGGAAGAAGGGGCTTGGGAGTATCAAACTTCTTCAAATTATTCATTATCCTCTCTTTGGCTAGAAAATAAAGCAGAAGCAAGTTTTGTCAATAAGAAAAGTTCAGGAGAAATTGAACAAAACCATTATTTTTTGCAAGAACCATTTTTAGCAGCAGACAAATATTTCTCCAGATTCCTCTTTTATTTAAAAAAAAAAAAAATCATTTAACTAATCTTCTGATTTTTTGTTGACAAAGTTTATTTCACACAGTTGATTTTCATGACCATCTCTACCACACAAACATCAGGGTCTAAGGCCTCATAGCTTTCCTTGTTTCCCCCAGCCACTCCTACCTCCTACCCTTCCAAATTTCCTCTTATCACCCCATTTATTCCCCTCATCTGACAGAGGCTCCCAGACCCAGTCTAAGCTGAATTCATCTTCCTTGCCCTACAATTCATCCTCACCTTTAGTCTTGTCAGCTCCAGTTCGTCCCCAAAGCACAGCCTCTCTCCAGATCACCTCTCTTCTCCTGCTGACTCCCATTCAGTTCCTTTGCCCAAGNCATTCCCATTTTGGTCTGTACCATATACTGTGCATCCATCTCAGTAACTAGGGAACTAAAATAAGTACATAAAACTAGACTAGTTTTAAATCATAGGAAAAGTACTACTGGGGGGGCGGGGGAGGGAGAAATCTATACTAAAGAAAAAGGCTGCGGAATATTTATTACATATACAGATAAGCCACTGAAAAGCATTCATGACTCTTAGAGAAGAAAACTAACAGGAACACGCGGTACAATTTCTAACAAATAAGAGAGAAAGGGTACAGATTATTAACACTCTGTTACAAAAAAAGGAACACAGAGGAAATCAAGATAGTCTAAAACATCATGGCATGGTAACTTTAATCAGGCTAAACCNCCTCCCTCCTCTTTTTTAATCATCCCCCCAGAAAATGCAATCCATATCCTTAACATGCCTACCATGACCATTATTCCCTTCTGTGCTAGAACAACACTTTTACCGTGCCAAAATTCCACAGAAAGCATTGGGAACAGCAACGCCAGAAAACCCCCAGAGACAGTCTTTCTGTTTTCAGTTACAGTGGTTTTTGCCTTTGCTTGCAGCTGTCTGTCTAAACTTCAGGAAAATTCAACCTGTCTGCAGCATGCTCTGCATAGAGGAATCTTTGGGGAGCTCACCCATGAAGCTCTAGGCACAACATGACCTGCTGTTCTGTGATGTGGCAAACTAAGCCAAAAACATTGATGTTAGCCTCTCACATGAACATCTTAGTCAGAACACCATGAATACTTCATACAAAATAGCATACCCATAGAAAACAAACTGTATTAACATCTTTATTCACAGACATCTTTATGTTCCTCAAGAAACTAGGGCTTCAACATGTTAATAATTCTTTCTGGCCCACTTTCATTAACAATATTCTTATCGCTCACCTGCTAAAGGGCTGGTGAAATCTGTCTGCCCTGCAGAAACACAGGCTGTATGTGATTCAAGCTGAACCTGCAGCCAAAGGTTTAGAGCTTCCTGAAACTCATGGTGTACAAGTTCAACATTGACATACTCCATCCACAAATCCTAAAGCACAAAAGAATTAAATTATCATTCCCATTTTGGTCTGTACCATATACTGTGCATCCATCTCAGTAACTAGGGAACTAAAATAAGTACATAAAACTAGACTAGTTTTAAATCATAGGAAAAGTACTACTGGGGGGGCGGGGGAGGGAGAAATCTATACTAAAGAAAAAGGCTGCGGAATATTTATTACATATACAGATAAGCCACTGAAAAGCATTCATGACTCTTAGAGAAGAAAACTAACAGGAACACGCGGTACAATTTCTAACAAATAAGAGAGAAAGGGTACAGATTATTAACACTCTGTTACAAAAAAAGGAACACAGAGGAAATCAAGATAGTCTAAAACATCATGGCATGGTAACTTTAATCAGGCTAAACCAGGCTTGATTTCCAGTAGTCACATACACTGGAGGAATAAAAACAAAGCAGGCACAAGCAAATGCCCTTCCAAAATCTCCCCTCTCACAGGTTCTTTAATTATACTAATGCTTTAGGCTTACTGGACAGAACAAAACACACTTCCCACTTGCTAACTTATATTTGAACCTGACATATTATAGACTACCAACATGAGCAGGTTTTGGCTTCCAGTCTTTTGTCATTTAAAGTTCCAACTTCAGTAATTCTCTAAAATTATCTTAGAACATAAAAACAATTACAGAACAGTATAAGGACTGTTATTCTTCTCATTAAGATATGCAATAAACCTACTCATGAGTCCTTGCTCATAAAGGAAGACAGTTTGGGAGTATGGGATTTTTAGGAAAAAATTAGAGCTGTAAAGCTACCATACGTTGCTGTACATGTATTAAAAAGACCAGTGACACCAAGTCTCTCACTACTTTAGAGGATCCACTTTAACAAGTAAATTGAATTTTGGCTCCCAGATTGCCAATGTCATCAGCACTTCACCTGTTGATTCTGCATGACTTTAGCAAGTCTATGTGCATCATATTGCTTTGGTAAAGAAGGAATGTACGTGTCTCCTTTCTGGAAACTCTCTTCTTCCAACCACAAAACAAAAACATTACAAAGTCTGAGAAGAAAAACAAAAAAAAGAATAAATCAACGTGAACTATAATTGTATGCATAGCACGTATTACACAGCAGTCTCATTCTGTGGTTTAGAACTACGGCAACAAATCATGCTACAAGGTGACATGGCTCAAAACATAGATGTTGTGACTAGCTTACTATGTGTCAGTTCAAAGACCAGCAGTAGAAAGAAGCTATGTAGGAAATATATGAAGGGCAGTAACCAGGAGTAACAGGACAAGTTTTGAAAAGGAAAACATTTCTGCAAGTTAGCAAACATGACCCAGGACTGGAAGTATCTCTTACGTCATGGAATCATATTGACAGCTTCATTCAAAAGCCCAAGAAGAAAAAAAAGACTGTATCTGAGCAAATTCAGCTTCTCACCCCATGACTTCTCTAGAGTGCCTGCTCCAGAAGCTCACATTTGAGTTACATCTTTTAATCTGTCAGACTCAAATTCATGGCTCGTTTATTCCCATTTCCTCCTCTGCTAACACTGTACTTTAACATAAATACACTTCTTTCTTCAACTGGCATCACTCTACTTAGGGGTACCCTTTTTATAATCATACTGTCCAAGCCTTCCTGATTAAATACAAAGGAGAATTATAATACCATTAAATCTTTACACTGTGGTGTTAAATATCACTAGCAAACTCCTGTTTTCTCTATCAGTGTCATTGGTGAAAAAATTGAAGTAGTCTAGTTCCAAGAGTCAGCTCTGATGAACTATACCACTGTTTTCCCTCCTGTCTAGGTGGTCTTGAACTTACTGAGTGTAAAATTTACTTGGCTGTAGAGCAGCCTGGTTTTACGTTAGAGTGGGGAACTCCTTTGAAATGAAACTCTGAAAATATTAATCAAGTTATACCCAGTGAACATCTCTGGATTATTTTTCACTAATGACCAAGGAGGATTTATGATATCCCTTGTCTGCTTGTACCGTATACACACAAAGTAGGATTTTACATTTCTAGCTAGTGATGTACGTACCAGTAGCAGGTAGGTCTAAACAACAAATTATTTACCAGCATGGTGTTACCATTGATTTAAAAAGAGAAGAAAAAAAAAAAAAAAAAAAGAAAATCAAAGCTCTCCCTTAAGGGGAGCAACAATTCTATCAATAATCGTTTATTTTTAGTAAAATCAGCTCCTCCTCCTCAAACAAAGCAAGTTTTATCAACAGAGAAACGGATTTGACCACAATTATGCATGTATAATAAGTGCCTGTGGTATATCTAGGTGAGCCAAGGGTCACATCCCTTCATGTCTCCCACAGCTAAGACTGTGCTCTAGTAGTTGCTCAGGTAGTTGCTTTCAGTGCAGACTTTATTTACCTGACAAGTTCCTTATGCAGTTCTGGTGAGGTCAGGTAATCTGGTGAGCAGCTTGCCTTCTCTGGTGATCTGTCTCTGCCCTCTGCAGGACTCTCCACTCTTAGTGTTTTACTGGCAGCATGGTGGAAGTCTGCTACCTCTATTAAGCGCTGCTTCATTTCATTTAGTAAGTTAACATGAGCCGCACTCTGGAAAAAACGTCCTCCAATACAGCCATCTACAGGTAATCTAAAAAAAATGAACAAACAAGCGCAACAAAGCCGTCTTGTAAGTGTCAAGTCAGCACCTCTGCAAATAAACTGACCCTTTAGAAAAGTTGCTGGTAGCCACCGCTTTCAGGTGAGGTCTTAGTGCGAGGCACTTAATCTCACTTGCAGTGCAATTTTAATAGCACTTGCTAATCTGCTAGAGCCTTCGCGATCAGACTCACCCATATTGTGGTCCTGGTCGGTGAAGGTAAAGGAGGAAGAATTTCTGCCAGATTAGTGGCATCAGAGGGTGATCAGCAGGGGTAGCAAGGGCCTGGTGAGCCCAGCGGTAAATCATGAGCCTCTGAAGGGAAGGTACGATGGGCAGCTTCAGCTGGGTCTGCGCTTTCTGCAAAAAGAATGTTTTCAGCCAAGTGTTCTGCTGCGGTTCCCTGTAACAGGCTGTCACAGGTTAACAGATTAACACAGCATGAAAACTCAGCAATTGTGGAGGAGAAAACGTTGGAAAAATTCACACATCTGTTACAGGTCTTAGGGGAAGAGCTGCTCAGCTTACAGTGACGTTAGACAGCTGTTACAGAGCAGTGCTACACCTCTGATGCTTAAAAAAAAATAGCATGATGGCTCTGTGATGCAAGGCCAACATATGGGCCATTGCTGTCAATTACAGTTAATTGCTGTTCTTCCTCACAGAGGTAGATGTTCCTGATTTAGGGTTCCCAGAGACTGGTGATGTTAGAGAACAAAGCAGCAATACTGAAGTATACAGCATGCTCCAATCAGTCAAAGTAACAGTCTTAAGCCATGTGATGACACAGAATCCTACAGCATGCTACATTTAGCTTTTTCCAGACTACGTTCCCATGCAGCCCTATTGAAAACCTAAAATGCCAAGTAAAACTAATGTGAAGAAAGAATACGGAAAAAAATAATTCTCTTTGCAAAAGCAGAACAAAGGCAAAGCAACCTATGAGCAGCAGCACTCCGTATTAACAACATGGAACACGACTCCACAGACCCACCGCACCATTAAAAAGTCACACACCAAGCTGCCACGGACTGTGCCTGAAGCAAGGCAGTGGGAGGCTTTTCTGAGTTCCCACGTCTCAGCACAGACCCTAGCACTACCTCATCAGCCAGCCACACTAGACCTCAGGAACCCTTAGCACCCTTTTCTACACACTCCCCACATACTATCTTGTGCTTTTCCAAGTAAATTGAGACAAGCAAGTCAAGGGAAGAATGTTCTCCAGACTAGTCTCCAAGGATGCAAGATGTGTACCAGTCTGGCACACAGCCAGACTGATTTTCATAGGTTATTTTCTCTATCCTCTTTGAAGATCTATCTTCATAGACCTTCTAGCCTACCTTGTTCATTAAAACACATTGGAACAGTTGAGAAGAAGGATATGCCAAAGGCTACACTTCGAGACTGGACAGCTTTGGTTTCTACTTGCTTCGTTCTAGAATTTCTAATAGAATTTAGGCAAAGAACCTGGAAAATGGTGCAACATGGCTTAAAGCACACCTAAGTTCTTTGTTAAGCGAGAGACCTAAACAGTTCTGAAAGTCTTGGAAAATAATTCAGCAAATACAGAGAAAAGTAAAGCCCAGACCTCCGCAAAATTCAGATCATCTGAGAAATCCTCTTTGATATAAAACCACACTTTCCTACTTGTAAAATAAGAGTATCTGCACTCCCCTATTCTGGTATAGAATAAATCCACTGAAAACGGTGAAGCATTCAGATCACCCAGAAAATCATACAGAAGCACCAGTGACTGAAGTTTTCTGTACGTAACGGTATATTAAAAAAAACCAGGTATTTCAATGGCAGTTTTTAAGCGTTCAACTCAAAATGTAATGGAAAATTTCCCTGAGGATATTTTTCTCCTGGAAAGCCAATCATATAAAGCATTAGTTATATGTTTATCTTGGTAAGAAAAAGCATGAGACAAAAACTAAACCATACAAGAGAACACTCTTCTCTGGTAGTTCTCTCTAATTAAACCAGATGAACAGTTCTCTCACCTTCAAAGCTTGATCAGGAGTTAAAGCATTAATAACCAACTCTCCCTCCACAACTCTGCGAAGCTGTGAGTCTTCCTCAAATATTGACTCCATATTTAACACTATCCATGAAAACCAGACCTGCACAACACAGTAACAGAAACATTGATGACAAAATGGCAGGAGCAGGATGGCAAAGCTTGTTTTTTCTTCAGAGGAGCACATCGTTGCCAGATGCTCATTGCAGAGTTGCAAAAGCAGTGTCATATCACAAAAGAAAACCAAGAACCAGTGTCCTCTTTATCTACATTCAAACATCCTCTTTGTATGCTGTACAATGTTGGGAAATAAGGGGAAAACCAGGGACAACTGGCATAATTATCCAGAGAGTTCTGGAAGAAACAACCTACTAAAACCCTGTAAAACAAGATCTCCTCTCTCCCATTTGCACTATATATCTCCAGTTGAGGTACTGAAGGTTTTTTAATTTTTGCTTGAATGAGGAACTATCATTTTATCAGAGAAAAAGCAGTTAGTATTCAAAATATTTATCAGAAAAAGACTGATCTAAGAAGAGTCAGGCTTTGCATATTTTCTCTCATTAAATATACTGAGAACAACTGAAGATTAAAAGAATAAAATACTGATAAATCCTATTATATGAATTCTTGGACACAGATCAGACAAACTTTGTCTGTGCAAAATGTTCATGTTCCCTTTAGCATAATGAACCCACAGCACTCTCTTAGGCTAAATTAGGATTTTATCACAAGAAAGCTCACAAACACAGAGATAGGAAAAAAGGGAACGAGAGAAAAATCTGCAAACACCTGCAAAAGCAGGAAAAAACCTAAATACCTGTATATTGCTCATCCCAGGCTTGTTCATATAACATCATCATACCACTTACCTGAGAGGAATTTGCATTGCCCTCAACGAAGGAAGGTGTCACATTGCCTGCCACAATCCAGCTAACAAGTGAAGACAGTAGACCTTTGTCACAGTGATAGCCCAAAGCATTCTACATGGAAACAGAAAACATTTGGGTTGGGGTTTTCTTGTAAGCAGCCTAAAAGATGATTTACAAGCTCCACATATGTCATATGCCTTCATCCAGGTTCCTTTCTGCCTCACATTGCTACTACCCAAACTTAGCTCAATCAACTACCACTGACATGCCTCACTGTGCTTCTTTTTTTTTTTTTCAGTGAGAAGATCCTGTTAAAGTGACAACATCTGCTTTCAGGAGAGGATGCTCTACTTTTGTTCTAAATACATTATTAAACATTTGAAATGCAAAGACCACAAACTACAATACTATGATAGAACTCATCCATGAGAGCTGTGTTCCAAATAGGTTTTAATTCTTATTATTATTCAAGTATCAGATATTTCACTTATCAATCTACTCAGAAACAAACCCCATAACTAACCCCAATACCACTCAATCATGACTGTTCTTATTACATTTCAGGAAAATACATTTGCAACACACAAACTGACCATTTACTCAACAGCTACACCATCACACCACACCCATTTACCTTGTGTTGTTGGTAAAGCAGCTTTTGTACACAGTCCTCTTGACTGTACTGGAAAGCAGCTTTACACAAGTCATCCAGCAAGAAGAGTGTTGCCCGATCCCTGTGCCACAGCTGCTGGCTGGTGAGGACCTGAACCCAGAACTCCAGTACCGCAGCTGGCCCCACTCCATTTGGCTGGTCACTTCGAAAAATATGAGTCTGCCAAATTGAAGGGTAGAATTATCCTCTAATTGAAGCTGCAATCTCTTGAATAAAAGTTTACTGAAGAACGGTTTATATTACATCAGGCTGTGGGCCTATCCTTAAAATAAATAATTTACAACAATGCTCTCTATGCCTATGTAAAAATAGCTTTGTCATCTCCAACATCTAAAAGAGATTCTGCAGCCTGGAGAGCTGAGCATCTTGTGCATGAGCAAAAAAAGGCAAAAGCCATAAGCAGTACCTTCATGACCCGCAGGCATAATTGGCACCTATTTCTGAAGTGCAGCCTGCTGCTCCTGCAAAAAGACCTCGCAGAAGAGTAGGTATGTTTCTCTTTAGGCCTTACCCCTCTCTAATGTTAGTGGACCTCAGTTCTTGACCTCTCTGCACTTAGGAAAAAAAAAAAATACCAGTTTCTTAACACAGCAGTATTTTTTCATAGCATAGCCATAAATCAATGGTCAAAACCAAAGCTTTCAAATATTAATATATCTGCTGCATTCCTCAACTAACACAAGTGAGAAAGTAGGGCTGTGTATCACATTCCCTTTTTAGAAAGGGTTTTGACCTGGTATTAGAAAATCCATTTTCCAAGAAGTCTGGAAGGCACATACTGTTACATCCAGTGTCACACGCATTGCCAGATTTAGGCAAGTTTAAGCAGAAGTATTTCAGGAAACCCAACCCAACTATTCGTGCATGATGCAGGGTACTCCATGACTGCAGGACTGCCAGATTCAGTATCCTTTCTGACCTTAAGCACTAACCCAGTCAAAAAAGCCTATTTAAAAAAAGACTCCCCCCTCCCTCTTTCTGTTTTTTTAATAATCTTCTTACCTGTATCATACTACTGAGCAGTTTAACATTTTCTCCATAGCTCACTCCTGTCAAGTGCTGTGTTACTTTATGGGTAACCTGCTGGGTCATACCTTGAGGGACTCCACTATCCAGATGAAGGAACAGTTGGACATAAGATAAAAACCTACAGATGTAAACAATTTAAATCAATTGCAAAAATTCTCATACAGCATAATATACAGAAAATTTGCTTCTAGACAATTTAAAACCAGCTCAACAGCATGTTGACACCCATACACAAGGCTTTTGATTCACAATCATGCTGCAGATTTAATTGCTCTATTTCAAGTGTGTCATAGGCACAGTATGTGTCTATCATATATGTATTATAGACAGTATATAGCAGACTGTAATTCAAGGCAGCTCATCAGGATGAAATACAGTTCTCGATCCACATAAGCACCAAAATCTAGAATTGTATGGGAGACTGCCAGGTGGTCCAAGCAAAAATCACCCCAGGAACCAGAATACTAATTTACCAGGGCAGACAGCTGAGGTCCAGCACTTGAAGACACTCCCAGATGCTCAACTCACCATAAGAACACAGTTAAATAGTATTGCCTGCTTATTTTTCTCACTCATCTAAGCACTACAGCTTTCTCAAGCTCACTTCTGCAGCACAGCAGCAGCATCAGTGACGATTGTACACACTTTTACAACTACTTCCTCAAAGAGTAACTCGGCAAACAAACTGAACTGCTTCCCCATCATCTGCATCACATTCTCACTGGATACAAAATCCAGAATGAAGCGTGATAGGTCTAACTGTTAAGATTAACTTTCATTGTTCTTTATTGATAGCTGTATTAGGAAATATAATGCTTACTGTTCGTTCTTCAGGAGATAATATTGGCAAGAGTAAAATAAGGGTAAAATTTTATCCAGCACATGGACTACTGTTCTCAGGTATCTAGGCTGGACGAGTACACCCAAAAGAGGGATCCCTTCAGCACAGAACTTCTCAATGCTGTCAAAAAACAAAACACAAAAACCACAAAACCAAAATAAACACATTGACTATCAGTAGAAAGGGAGATAGGGTGCAGAGGGTGTTGATTTTTTTTTTTTTTTTGGTGACCTGAGATGTAAAGACATTCATATCTTTACACTTCATCTCTGAAACCCTAAACAGCTAAGTCCACAGTTTTTTCTTCAGCTGTAGGAGTCATTTGATTACTGACAGGTTTGGTAAGTATTTCCTGCCCTTCTGGGGGTTTGTGTACTGTCTTCCAAAAATCACTGGAGATAGGGGTCTTCATCCATCAAGTTTTAATCAATTTAAAGCTCTTGCCTAACCTAGCCAACTACCCTTCCCCTCCAGGCAAAGGAAGATCATACAGAGGGAGTTTCATTTTACCTAGCTTTGACATCTCCTCAGGATGGATAACGGTCTGGACATCTTTCTTCACTATGTATAGACGGAGCTCAGAGTTTCCTCACAGTAGGTACTGCAGTCAGCTGAGATGAATCCTACTCTTACTGTCCAGAAAATCCCCTAGCAGCAACTTATTTGGTACGCTGCTTTGCACCATGTTTTATTAACTGAGAAGGGCTGTACATTAGGAAAAGATGTAGAACATTAATCCTATCTCTACTCCAAGGTCATGAAAATTAAATATTGTATTAAGTCACTAGCACACAGTACAGCGCTTTGTTTCTTCTGGTCATTAATGTAACTGGTCTTGACCTTTCACCAGAGTCGTTGCAGGTGGGGACAAAACACCGCAGAAGTAAAGATGTTCCTTGTTTTTCATTCTTTGCTCTAAGTAATGTAAAAATTTTCACTCTCAAACCAGAATACCTTCAGATCAGTCTCAGATTACTCTAGTGCTTTGAAGAAGCACATATGTATCTAGTGTAACCTTTGCACCAAGCAATAGGTTGGGGAAAGAGAAGAAAGCCAAGACAATTTTTCTTTAAAGACAGTAAAGCAATATTATATGCAGAAAACAAGTTTGTGAAAATTTTGAATAGAGTAAGAGATAATTAAAGAGATCATAGATTTAGGAAAAATAGACCTGGGAGTGATTAATCTATCTGTGGCTCTGTACCTTAATCAACTAGTACATTTGATTATGTCCAAAAGTGTTACCTACAAACCAGCTGAAAGCATTGGAAAAGACGGTTTTGGAACAGAGTGTCAGAGCTAGGAGGTTCAATATCAAGGTTATAAAGCTCTCTATCATCACCATGCTGGGTTTTTTTACCTCCTCGCTACTTCTGAGTGCTCTGTGGCAGCCCTGCTGGGAAAAAAGTTACCTGTGTGGTTACAAGTTATTCCTGTCCATAGTAATCATGCTAAGTCCTCAGTTTCAATACTGTTTCTCATGACTTTTTTGACCCTAACATGCAGAAGGCAAAAAGCAGTATTAGGAAAGTAAATGAAACGGCACATTGTTTGAAACTACAGTCCCAGAAAGACTGCTCAATCCCTTGCGTCAGAAGTCCTTTGTTCTTTAAGCACAGATGAAGATGTTAATAGCCCTCAGTTCATCATTAGGTAGGTTGCTCAGTCACTGGGGGCATCCAACCAAGGCAAACACAAGAAAACAGACTTACTTGTGACCGAGCGTGGTCATTGCCAGTGCCAGGTAGCAGCCGATCGGGATGCTTGCTTTAACAGCCTTCAGGAGGGGGTGAAGCGTGACCGACTCTGTCATGTCCAGTACCCTGTCAGACACAGGGACTGCAGGCCAGCCATGCTGCATGCCATGGTCATTTCTGTGAAGCTTTAACCTCAAAATCAAACCCCATGCCCACTGATTAAAGGAAGTCTCTGGTGTTTCTCCATAACGAACAATGCTGGCTAAGTAGGAGACCTGGAAGACAGCAGCAGGAACAGGAATGAGAGGAGGCACAGCCATACTGCAGCACGTATTGCACTACTCTAGGACTTGGGTCAGCTTGGATGAGTTTCCTCTTCTATCACAATATCATGACACAAGATCAGAGCACCAGTTGCTATTTTTCAGATGCACCATGTAGCGCTACCAATTAAGTTTATCTAAAAATCTCTGTTTCTATGGCCTTGAATGGATGGGAGGAGAGGGCAGGTGGAAATCCTTTTGGTAAAGACTATCAACCTATACAGCTTCGTTAAAGTTTTCCAAATTAGATATTGGTCTCAGATTAAGTTTTGTGTTTACTATTAAAAACAAAACAACCATACAGAATTTTCAATAATGTTTAAGATTGCTGGTGAAAGGAAAACTAAAAATACGTATACAAAAAATAACATCTGCCAACTAAAAAGCCTAATCCCCTTCAGCCTCTCCTTGGGAAGAGGTCTGTAACGTAGACAGGCAGAGTCTCTGTGCCACGTAAATGTGTCCATTATCATGAGAAGCCTGTCTAGATCAGAGGCACTTATAAATCTTTGGGAAAAATATTATACGTGCTCTGACACGCTAGTGTAAATTGCAGAGTTGGGAGTCAATGCAGGTATTTCATCCTCTCTGAGGAGGGGTACAAGAATCTAAGCATTATTTTCTCTCAAGCTCCAGTTACAAGCTCATGCAAGTTAGGACAGATTCACCAACACAAGTGGCAACCAAGGCTGAAACAGGCTTAAAGAGAGAACTCATCTAGCTGGCACAAGACAACAACCTATGATTAAGTAGTGCAGAGATGCAATTCAGAAAAGAGCAGAAACAATAAAGAACTTTCAAAATGTGGGAAGAAAAAACTGGAGAAAAAAGCACAGGGCAGGAGAAAGCACTGACAAGAAATATTGAGAAGACGAAGCACAACACAATGCTAAAAGCTCTGAATAAATAAATAGAAGCTTTTTGGACTGAATATCCAAAAAAGGAATTTTTAACCTTGATCTTTCTATCCTTCCATTCCCCTTCTGTAACTTGGAGCCATACCTTCCCCAGTCACCAGTGTGCTGTAAAATCAATGTAATAAATGTTTGTAGGGTGTTCAGGTAACACAGCACCGATCAGTACTGAAAAGCTCCTAAAATCTTGACTCTTTAAATAAGGTAAGACTAAAAGCTGGAGACACAGGAAGGATGTCTCTTATGTTCACAGTAATAGTAAGCAGCTTTTTGTTAAGCTACTGGCCAACTCTACACAAGTAAATGATGCTTTGCAAGAAGAATTTGCAACTATCCAGCTACAGGCTGGATAATAACGCAAACCTACATGGGGTACAAATTTAAAATTGCTATTTCTGATACAGATGTTCAACGGTAAGTCTAACAGTATCATCAAATAGCTCTGTTGGGGCAAAAAATACCGAGAGTTGGCATATTATGATGTTCTAGCAGAATCAAGATAGCATAGCTTTTAGAAAGAAAAAGGAAGCCAAGGTCTTGGCCTGCAGGTTTTCCTATCTATCACTATCAATAAGCTGTTCCTTGTAATTCTGAAGAAGAATTACC
Source organism: Aramus guarauna (assembly GCA_013400195.1). Classification (NCBI taxonomy): domain Eukaryota; kingdom Metazoa; phylum Chordata; class Aves; order Gruiformes; family Aramidae; genus Aramus; species Aramus guarauna. The sequence goes on from VXBL01008571.1 coordinate 23,977, forward strand.
TGTTTTATGCTTTCAGAAAGCAGCCCAGCATATGGTTTCTGGGAGAGATATTTCTGATATGCTTCCAGGACCATCAATGCAACTTCAGAATGGACTGCTGGATCTAGATGAAGAGTATCCTGCTGAAAACAGAACTGTATCATAAAACCTTGCCTCATTTAAAAGGTCTCTACAACTGTATCATTCAGTTGCACTACAGAGAAATAATTCTTAATTTGAACAGCCACAAAGATGTTAAGGATTGTAATACTTAGGCAAAATCTTGGCCAGTAAGAAAAAATTCGGTCCAACATTGAAGAATAATGGGGTCACATTGGGCAACACAAAGCTCAACAGCTAGATTACTTCCAGAAAAAAGTGACCATAATTACATCTCATGTGCATTTTGTGGACTTATAGCAATAAATTTAAAGATCCATAGATGGCATTTTAAACTACGTAGTACAGAAACCGGAAATCTTACTTTTAAAAAACAAAACAAACCCAAAAAAAACATATTATGTTTTTTGTATCAAAACATAGTAAATCCTCTTATCAACTGCCACATTAAAGAACTATTTTTCCCCGGATCAAAGAGTACAGACATGACACTGCTACTGCATAGTGAAGACCTCACAGTTATTGTCCCTATCATTCCTTTGTTTTCATGTGTCATCAAGAAGCAAGGAGAAAAAGTAAGGCAATCTTCACATACACATATCGGCACAGCAAAGAGAAGAGTTCAGTACAATCAAATGCACAGATTACAATGCCAAAAATGGATCACTGAACACAGGCAACAGGATTTTTTCCCATAAATATTCACCCTCGATTGGATCCTGAACTGATAGAGCTTCTGGAGTAACCCATTCTATGGAATATTTTACAATGATTTAAATAATGCTCAGGACTTCAAAAATCTCTAATTTCAATCATTAGTTCTTGCATTGTAAAAAACATACCTGGATACCAGGCTGCAAACTATAGTCACACCAGTCTCATACATACTTCTTGGAGGACTCCTCTATTTCTGCAGCCACAGCTATCTTAATCAAGTGACTCACAAAAATTGTACTGTCAGCTGTTTCCTCTTATTTAGAGAGAGGAAACTCCTGCTTAAATATCTCTTTTAATCTCAGTTGGAACGCTACAAAAAAGCAACACAAGCAAATCCTCAGGTAGAATGCTGCAAAATTATTGTGAAGTTCCCATCCTATGCTATCAAGTGTACAGCCATCATATCAAAAGCATGTAATTAACTGTTTAAATTCAGTTATAGTCCCAGGTTGAGTAATAAGTTCTCTGTAAAACCGACCAGGTTCAAGCCTCCTGGTTTTAATACATACATGCTCACCAAATCCCCAGTTTAGCCCTTCCAAGATAATGCAGGCTAGTTTATTCTCCACTGTTGTTAGACTGTAATTTAATAACCAGTCACGAATCAGTGCTATCTCAGATGAAGAAGGCTTCCACAGGTACAACGGCAGTTCTTTAAACAGATATAAGGAAACCTTTGAGGGCAGAAGAGAAAAAGGCTAATCAGTACTCAGTATGCAACAATCATCAGCATTATGCCCTTCTATCTTAAAGCATGATATGATCAAAAAACCACACACAGGTCCTGTATATATAACAGTCTGGTATGGCCTCTAGTTTTAACTGCATGCCTGCTTTAAATGATGAACGTTAGCACTCACCATTCCAACCTTCTCAATGGTGTCTCTAACTCGATCCAGCAGTACAGAAATAATCTGTGTATGGACGCTGGCAATTGCTCCCAAGAGTTCTCGACCAACTTTTGAAAATGTCTCTCTTGTGGAAAGGCTAACATAAGACACCTGAGAAGATGAGCAGAAGGAAGTTGCTGGTTATGGCTGACCTTCACTGACACTGCAATAAAATATCTTCTGGAAAATACAGAACCAAATTGCTCTTAGTGATCTTGGACAATGAGACTGATAAATGCCAATATTAAAACTGAAACCGATTGCCCTAAAAGATAATGAAATTATTATGTTACAGTGCCAAAAAAACTCAAATGTTCAAAACGAATCATAGGAACAACAATGCCACGCACATTAAAAAAAAAAACAAGCCCTACACACCACAAGAAAAAAAAAAAAAACACCACACAAGGAAATTCAGAGATCCAAGTTAGACCTGTGTGAGAAAAAGCAAAACAAAGATATTTTTGTTCATTTTTTTTTTCATTCTGGATTGGACTACAGAAGAGCTGTTCTTTCTCTCAAAATACTCTGCAGTGCATGTTTTTCTAATACAGTACAAGATTATAAACCTCAGAAGTAACGCTTTCTTAGTTCCATGGTAGAACAAGCTACAGCAGCCATGAATATTTCACATCTTCCACTTTTAGAACAAGAACACATTCATCTTTTTCCTGAATAAACCAGTAATATTACTCGCCTCATATATCTCCAGAACAATTATTTTGATAAAATCCTCATCAATATCAGCCCGTTTGGTTTGTGCCATCTGAGCAAATGTGGTGAGCAGACAAATTTCTTCCGAGCAGTTCATTGATTTGAGATACTTTTCAAAACTTTCGAGGTGGTCTGGGTCTAGAAAAAAGTCACATGAACGAAACATGATAGAAGTGTTATAGGACATACACCATCAATATTTAGACATTTATTGTCAGTCGAAACCCAGAGAAAGAATCAGTGACAAAGGGATTATCATCACTCTGTTAGCATCCTCTCTTCAGAACTGGCTGGTATCAGCTGCTTTAAAATAAGGTGCAAAAAACACCATAATATGCAGTGAGTCCATACGATTCAGTAAATACACTAATAATTCATAATGAAAGCTAAAACTCCTTCAAGAACAGCTGTAATTCTATTTTTAATATTATTTTAACTACGCAATATTGATCAACCACAGGAAGAATTGCTTGAACCTTTGCTTTTTAAAAATGTTATCGTGGTTTTGGCTTTCATTCCGTACTGGAGCAATTAATTCCACAGATTAAGTCCAAATTACACAAAAGGATTCTAGTTTTAATCAGGACACAGTCAAGAGAAGATTAAAGTTAAACCCACCCAAGCATAGCAGAGAGGTTTTGATCAAGTTGAGAGACTCTGCCCATTCCACATACCATGACCTCGAGCAGCAATTAAACTAGGGAGATCATTCTATGCCGATTACAAATAAAAATACTTCAAACATCTAGCCCTGGGCCTAAATTATGTCCAAGAGTTACACGAAAAGGTCAGGCTCAGCTTCTCAAACTCAATATAAGAAAATTACTGAGTGCACTTGTTTTGAAAATAATCTGTGAAAACAGAGAACTGAAGTTGCACAGGACAGGAAGGCTGAAAGATGCTTTCACTTGAATTCAAGGCAGGTTTCCTCTTTAAATCCAAGAGTGACATGTTGCCAAATGCAAATAAACATTTCATTCCTCCAGGTGGAGGAACAAAAGGAAAGGAGGGATAGAAAGTAGTCTGAACAGGACTTTAAAATAATTTTCATTTCTTCCAAGTAACTTTAAGTGAAATCTGTGCAGCAAAACAAGCACTGAAACTGCATTTGAGCTGTAAAATGGTTTGGAGAGTGGTCTGCTTCCTCTGAAGCATAACATGCCAGTATACACTGTTTACAGTGATCTTATCATAGCAGTTTAATATACTGAAAAAGCCGTCATTGTGGTACTCAACTACTTAATCTCCACAGGCATGTGCTCAGCGTGCACATTAAACACTTCCACTTAGGTTACATTCTATTTTAAGGGCTTTCAAGAATCTTGCAACTGTACTTCAACCTAAGGTCAGACTTGTACAGCCAAAACATCTCAAGAACAGTGTGCTAGAGGACTGTGCAATTTAAGAAAAGAGTTTTTCCACATAGTAAGATAAACTACACTCCTGATATATGCAATAGATGTACAGGGGATGTCCCATCCCTTCATCTCCCTTTCCTAATGCTACCTTTTATCAGAAGTTACAGCATACTATGGGGTTTTTGTTGTTGTTTGGGGTTTTTAAGGTAATGTAGAAGGACAGGGAAAAAAAAAAAAAAGAATATGCCATTACTATATATAAAGGCATAGCAGAATGACACACAGCATTGGGAAGGGTAGAACATGGAAGTAACGAATGGCACTGTGACAGCAATTGTCACATTAGCACCATGATGTGTGATCTGTGTTTCATTAGGCACAGACCAGCTAATCAACATCCTCCTCCGCACATCTGATCATATTACAATGCAAGTTCAGACAGATCCTAAAAATCAGTGGCTCATCAAATCTTGATAATGGCAGTAAAGAAACAGTAACGAGAAGTCTTGCTCAGCAGGTTCTCATTGCCAACTGCAACGGAAGCAAAGACAAAACTGTTAATCCTATAATTATAAACCTTTCAGAGAACACGTGCTTGTTCTCACACAGGTATCAAACATCAAGAAGAAACTACTAGGCCATTGCTTGTCAGTGAAATTGTGTGTTCTACAATAAATTTATTACCATTTGGTCCACTCAGGAATACCTCAAATAACCAGACTTCCCACATTTCCCCAGGGGCTCATTTTATATCTGGTAGGTCTCATAGGCCAGAGGTCGTCCTAGTAAGTGCAGCTCCATCACTGCACTCAGTTTTATCATGCTATTTCTACCTATCCCTTAAAAAGCAATTACACTCCCACCTCTGTATGTGCAAGCCCAAAGCTTCGATCAATTACCAAGGCTTGCTACCACGTGTACAATTACCACTCTTAACATTTCTCAAACTTAATTTGGGAAATCAATGAAAAAGGTTCTCTCCCAAGAGAATGTTAATGCTGTGGTCTTCTAGGGTATGAATTACAGGAAATTAAGTCAGCATTATATTGGCGTCAGCCAAATTAAGCTATTTCAGAAGATGAGATGGATTTCACTAAGAGAACTGTTCATAGATATTCCCTGTCTAGACAACTGTGAAAAATCGTATTGTGCTGACATAACCCATCAAGCGGAATGAAGAGGATAAAAATATCTTGCATCAGCATACCAGGGACTTTAAAGCCTAAAAGTTTGCTAGAAGCAAAACAAAGCTGGAACAAAACAAAAACAACAACAACAAAAAAGTGTCAGTGTTTGTTACTGTCAGAGCTGCAACCCACCACATGATATTACATTTTCTTTGCTTGAGATGCAGTAAAAATTTCTTGCAAAAAGTCCTACTGAAACAGTGTCACTGTTACCATTTTGGCTGGCAAGTGCTAATCACATCAGCACTCCATAAAGTGTACACAGCTACAGTCTTGATATCCCTCTCTGCACGCTGCATAAATTGCCTAAACGTTAGCTGAGCTTGCACAGAGTCAAGACTCAGTAACCTCTCAAGATCACCATTTTCTTGTGCTTCTCCATCAAAAGACTTTGTTGATGTGATAACAGCTATCTGGGCTACCAGCTAGCTGAAAAGTAAAACCGACAGAGTGAGATGTGCTCTCCCTGAAGACAGCAAAGATGCTGTGAAGTAAGGAGTTACTGCTTTGTTTACCTGTCTCCCCTGTCAATTAAGTCCTGAAATATTTTCCATGAAGATGGCAGCAAAGGGAAAGTAGCATTCCAACTGGCTTCTAAATAACTCTGCTATAGCTGAAGCCACCACAATCACGGTGCAGATCAAGAGAGGACAGAAGTCAAAGGGAAAAAGAAAGAAAAGGTGGCATATAGGACAAGAAAAGCATCAAAAGAAGGCTTGAAATAAAGGAAACATTTGTAGTTGTGGAAGATCAGCAGATCTCCCACAATGTAAAAGTTACTGAAGCCAAAACTAGCAAGTTGGGGGTGGGGAATGCGCTGAGGAAGAGGACTGGGGTACTTCCAGAACTATAAACAGCTCACAAAAAAGACTCCCACAACAGGAGGGGGAAAAAAAAAAAAAAAAAAAAGGTGATACAAAATTCTGTATTTTAAGATTTAAGTCTCACTCTCCAAATACTGTCAAAGGTCAAGATGGGACCTGTTACTAGAATAAACAAGATTTACCTACTGCATGGCACTTTTGCAGCTCTCTGAAGCTGCCAGCAGCAGTAGTCACTGTCAGAAAGAAAACTAAGATGACAGCAGATACTACAATTCCTGTTAAAATGAGAGTTCAGACAAACAAGTGCTGGAAGTTGATGAACTGCCCAAGACACTTGAGGCCTCTGGACCAGTCATGCTGCTGAGGGCCCATTCAACAATGAAACTGGCAAAGAATTAAATCCGTAGATTCAGCTGCCGTTGCATCAGCTATGAGAATTGGCTCTGAGTAAAGGAATTCTACCTTTGAGTCTTTGTTTGCAGTCAGCAGGCTGCAGAGTAGAGCAGAGCTTTTCCAGGTGCTCACTCTCTGCGCAGTGCATGACAAAGAAGAGCCTCCAAAGCATGTTGCTGGATAAGGTTCCATAAGGCATCTCCGACATGAACAACCAGACTCCCAACCTGTTGGATTTGAAGAGGCAGATAGAAACAGTTTCACCCTGATAAATCCCAACACTTGCTAAGGAGACATATGCCCACATCTCTGCCATATAACAGAATTCAGAATGTGAGGATGTGCCTCAGCATCTCAAATTCTGAGTCAACCTCATTCTGAACTGAGCAGAGCTTCTGTCAGATGCTAGAGTTCAAGGCGTAATTCCTCCCCATCTTCCTGCTACTAACGTGCTGAAAAATCCCGCATATTGCAGTTCTGTTTAAACCATTAAGTATTTAAAGCTACTCCAAATCCCAGTTTCAAATTTTTAACTCCTCCAAGATGAAGCCAGTATTAATCATGGGACAGCCTACCTTTTTGCCTTCAGAACATGTAGAATAGCTCTAAAAAATAGCTCATCAAACTCCAGTTGCAATTTTTCCACAGAGTAGATATGTGCTACTGATCCATATTGTCTATTGCCGCTAACGTATTGGGCCCAGTGGTCACTCACATGACAAAGTGTCATCCTACACAGCAGAACAAACAAGTCGAAGAAGGATCATTAAATACATCATCACCACATAAAAACACAGACAACTGCAACTAGTTCAGAGTCTAGTCATAAGAGATATGTTCAACTCTTTGTCCTCTGGTTTCCAGAGATTTCCACATAAAAAGCATTTTACTCCCATCTCAGACAGGTTAGTCTAAAATCACTGTTATCCTTCCTTGCTTTTGCAAGCAAACAATGCCTAATATTCTGTTACACCAAAGTAGTTTGTGTATGAACTTTGGAGCCTTAAGGTAAGCCTACACGATGACACGGCACTACATGCAAAAAGCTCATACAGGAATAATTATACTGAGACAGGTACTGCTCTAATAGCACAATGAAAAACATGGATTTTGTTTCTGATTTAAGCATATCCTCCCCCCCTCGAAAACACACTCACAGAAGCCATATAAAGTGACTGCTAGATATTTAAAAATAAAGAGCAACTTTTAGGTTTCAATTACACTTGCTTACAGCAACAATATGATGATTTTCGAGGAGTAAATTAAAAATCCCCAAACAATTCTGTATATCAAGGGAAAGAAAGTAGTAGCACTGGTTATAAATAGGGCTGATTCAAGAAACTGCTGGATTTCATTGACCTTCCAAGACAAACCGAAGCACATCCCTGATGGAAGTCAGCCTAGTATTCCACAGCTCACCTGGCTCCTTTGTACCCACAGCATTCAGACTCTGCAATTTCCCACTTTGCAGGCAGGTTTAGAGTGAAGGACTCTGGGATTTCAGATTCCCAGGCCACACGACCCTAAAATGACTAATTCTCAGAGCAAAATCTACCAAAGAACTGTTTAGGTATTTTGTTTTGTTTGTTTTGCTTGGTGAGGTTTGATTTAATTTGTTTGTTTGGTGGTTTGTTATGTTTTGGTTTTTCAGGTTTAGTTGTTTGTGGGTTTTTTTAGCAGCTCTGAACTTTAAATCAGATTGTATGAAAAAGATTTAATCATATCATAGAGAAGATATTCTCTTACTTGATCAGCTGACCAATTCGCTTCACAAACTGTCGGTACCGTGCTCTGTTAAATGTTTCTAACCCCGCAGACAGAAGTTCCACTAAGGAGTTTGCAAAAGCAAAAGTCTTCATCATCTCCTGGGGAGTTGTTTTTTCAGGAAAGTAAGCACCTAAGACCAAACAAACAAACAAACAAACAAAAAAACAAAACAAAAAAGGCGTCTCAAAACGATGAGTGAATCTGGATTTTTAAAGTAACTTAACAAGCACTCAAAGCAACACTTCACCATACAGCTGGCAAACAGTTCACTGTTAGTTATAGTTAACTGAAATTTATGTTTTGTTTATGAAATTAATAATAACTACCTGTTAAGTATGAAAGTACAAATAAACTATGCAGGTTAAAACATCTGGCAAGCAATTATCTTCATGTACTTGTCCAGAGATTTAGTAAAATACAGAATGAACAAAGAACTGGAGAAAAAAAAAAATCACAGTAACATTACAGCTAAGAGGCAAAGGGGAAAAATTATTTCTGAAAGCACAACTGTGAGTATAACTACAGAGGAGATCAAACCTAAGGAAAAGGACTCCAATGCTTTGCATGCTAGTAGTGCTGTAAGTTTTTAAGTTATTCCATACACATGGCATACGCTTTCACCTCATCTACTCAATCTGTGAGCTGTTGCACAGGTTCATTATTACTTCACTCAGAGACTCTCATAATGCAGTAGCATTCTTGCCAGTTTTTGGCATTAATACAATCAGCATAAGCAAAATGAAGAGTAACTCTTTAGCAGCTAATTTACCTCCAGACTTAAACCCAAGGAAGTGCTGAAAGAGTTCATGAAATGGAAACTGTGACAACAGGGCAATCAAGTCATCTTCCAAAAGCAGAATCCAGCTTGTTTCAGGATCCTCATCCTATAGACAAATACAGTCGCTTTTAGTAGCTTTACAATAAAATGCATGGTAGAAGAGCTTCAATATTGCACTAATTAAAGTTTGCTTCTAAGGGCAAAACAAAGGAAGTACAAACTCTGCTTCACTCACACACCCGCTTCTAAATTCCTCTTCTGTCTGTGTTTCTACATAAAAGCCCTCAGCTAGGAAACAGAACTACAAGCAATGCTACATTAGTCCAACCAGCTTCTGAGGGGAAGCACCTATTATTCAAACTTATGTCTACTTTCATGCTCCTTTCGCAAACAGTAGCTCAAATGTTTAAATTCTATCTCCTAATACCCATTCCTGGAAGCTCCACTATCTACAATTATATCACTGAGATAAAAAGAAAGTAACATAGATCTAAATTTCAAATGATGCTTTTTAACTGAACATCAGGGTTTTTTTTCCTCCATTTCACAAAAATAAATACAACAATCTTGAGCAAAAGCACAAAGGGAAAAAAGAAAAAACCTCATTTGCTGTACCTCTTCTCCTCCTTCATCTACCAGGGTCCAGTTTCCAGATTCTTTCCCAGATGAAGAGGAACTTTTCCTTTCACTTGGTTTCATATGGCACATGAAGTCCGCCCGATTTCTGATTCAAAGTGTGAAATCAAGTTTACAAAAAAATTAGAAAATTCTTACTTCCAGGTAAGAGAAGATATTAAAAAAAAACAGATATAAGACCAAGACGTGTCACAAGTATGTCACAAAGTTGCCTGGCAGAAAAGAACGTGGGGGTACTGGTCGACAGCCAACTGACTATGAACCAGCAGTGTGCCTGGGTGGCCAAGAGCATCCTGGCTGGTATCAGGAATGGTGTGGCCAGCAGGACCAGGGCAGTGATCGTCCCCCTGTGCTCAGCACTGGTGAGGCTGCACCTCGAGTGCTGGGTTCAGGTTTGGGCCCCTCGCTACAAGAAGGACATTGAGGTGCTGGAGCGTGTCCAGAGAAGGGCAATGGAGCACAGAAGGGACTGGAGAAGAAATCCTGTCAGGAGTGGCTAAGGGAACTGGGGTTGTTTAGTCTGGAGAAGAAGAGGCTGAGGGGAGACCTGATTGCTCTCTACAACTACCTGAAGGGAGGGTGTAGCCAGTCAGTCTCTTCTCCCAAGTAAAAAGTGATGGAACAAGAGGAAACGGCCTCAAGTTGCACCAGTGGAGGTTTAGATTGGATATGAGGAACAATTTCTTCACTGAAAGGGTCATGAGGCATTGGAACAGGCTGCCCAGGGAAGCGGTTGAGTCACCATCCCTGGAGGTATTTAACAGACGTGTTGATGTGGTGCTTAGGGACATGGTTTAGTGGTGGGCTTGGCAGAGCTAGGTTAACGGTTGGACTTGATTATCTTCAAGGTCTTTTCCTACTAAAACGATTCTATGATTTGAAGTTAAAATCATAACATCCAAATTCCTTCTAACTTGAAATATACCAGCAGAAATCTGCACACAGTGTCACAGAATTCCAGCACAGTATCATCCTCCTGATCATCTTGAAATTATACTCTGATATTTAATTTCTATTAGGCTCATATTATAAGTTTTAAGATACTGATTTCACAAGCCAAATTCAAAATTCAAACTTGGTCCTGACATGTAGAAGCTGCAACTGACAAGCCTCAGCTCTTTTACCAGTGAGAATAGCCATTACAGAGGCTCTGTGTTCTTGCGTCAACAATTGAGACCTCCACACCAGACACCTTAAGTTAGCCCTTGTTCAAAACATAAGCATCAAAACGCCCTGGCAATATGCATGCCCTGAGCATACACTTGTTTCCCCAGGCAGCTCTAGACAGCAAAAGTGAAAACAAAACCCTTTAAAATAATAGCCTCCGATGTATGACTCCCACTTAACTCAGAGTCAAAGATTATCAAGATCACAATGATACTCCTAAGTACCAGAAGTTTGATTCTTTGACATTAAAATTAGGGCAGAGGGGGAGGCAAGTCATGTATATTATCTGGATCACATAACAGTTTTCACTCATTACTGATTACACTAACGTCTCCAAGCACCATGTATTTCTTCTAGATTTAAAAAAAAAAAAAAAAAAAAAT
>VXBL01008571.1:46598-63704 GCA_013400195.1 Aramus guarauna
AGGACCTTGCACTTGGCCTCGTTGAACTTCACGTGGTTCGCACAGGCCCACCTCTCAAGCCTGTCAAGGTCTCTGTCAAAGTCTTGTGCACCACTTGGAAGACAACCAGGCAAGGCAACTTACCGAAGATGAAGATAAAAAGCCATTTCAGCACTTGTGGGCACATAGACTTACTTCTGAGTAGCTTCCTGTCTGGACACTCCTCTTCCAAGACAAGGTTTGCTTGGCTTTAGGTCTATTCCAACAGCTGATGTGTTCAGAACTAGCTCCCCTATTTTGGGATTACTTCTGTGCAAGCCAAGTTTCAATCTCAGTGGGGACATCCTCATTGTGGCAGATGCACCCGTGCTGACAAAGCCCGCAGGAAAACCTTCCCGCCNCCCAGAAAAGCCTAACACCATCTATTGTGCTGAGTCAGGTGCAAAACCCCAACAAAGAAACCGCGCAATGTATTATAGAGTGGATAGTCTTCCAGGGGAAACAGCCCTACACAGGCTGCTGTTCATGGCTAATCACTTGTTCTCATGCCAGCCTGCCTTGGTGTGTTCTCTCCCACGACTGTCTTGGTACCGAGCAAGTACTGAAGTAAAGGCTGAGCAAGGATATGCTCGTGTGGGCTTTCTTCCAGGAGAGACAACTCACACCACCCCAACATCCCACGGTGCTTTGAAGGGGTACCAGTCCCAACAGAAAGTGAACATAACACCACAGGAAGAAAACCACACATCTAGCACACAAATATCAAAACCGTTATTTTTAAAATATGTATTTAAAGAACTAAGACTACAGCAGGCTCCTTCAGAAGAATAAATTGTACACTTGGTTTTTCAGAAATAAAATAGGACAAGTGATTCTTTGACACGTGCACTTCGCACAGTTCATTATAATGCAGCAGGACAGATGTTAAAGCTCACCGTGATCTTCTCTGCACAAGGAAATACAGTAAGAGCCCTGGGGGCTTAGGCACACATTGAGGTCACACGGATTCAACTTGAAGGACATCATACAACCAGCAACTCCTGTTGCTCCAAAGTTAGTCACCTGGCACCAGGTTTAGACAACTAAAATGTGCGCTGGTCCCCATGTCCTGTGTCCAGTGTCGTAAGGCACTGAGGAGCTGTTAAGCAACACTGCACGCAGGGACTTCAGAGAGACCAGCAGCCCTGAGGTGCGTGAGCTTCTGAATCAAAGCCATAATCATATATACGGTGACAAAAATGGCACAAACTTTGAGGAGACCTGGTCAGAAAACGAGTTTCATGGCTCCAGCCCAAAGTTAGTAGCTAAATTTGTTTCCAGTGGTGCAGTCAGAACGAGTCCAAAGTTTAGGGATTCCCAGAACTTAATCAAATGGGGACCCTACCAGGGACAAGCTATACCATGACCCTAAAAAAATGCAAGCCCCTCACGGGAGAGGTGGTTGAAAGAGCTGACTGAAGTCCTTCAGATCCTCAGCACTATGGTGCAGGACGTCCCAGCATGTTTGTGGTGGCACAGACTCTCACTAGTAGCTGTGAACTGCTGCACCGGGGAAGATGCAAATCAGCTTCCAGTATCGGTGGAAGCACATCTACACCTAAGCACATCTACAGCTAAGCCAGACACACGGTGTAACCGTTGGTGCTCCTCTAAGCTGGCCCCCTGAGAGACATGACTGAAATTAAGCCTAAATTACAACTTTAATCACCATTAATGAAAGACTTTAGAAACAGGCAAAAGCATAACCTGAGACTGGAGTGGGATACACATCCCCTGAACATAAGCCAGTGTGCCCAAAGCATCACGCCCCGTTCCCCTTGGCACATAGACTTCTTAGTTATCTGCAGAGAGGGAGGCTCCAGCCTCTCCCAGACAGCTGCACTTTAGAAGAACTTCAAATCAAAAACTTCTTCCGACACAGATCACCCCTGTGTCTGGGTCCATCGCTTACATTCCTTTTCTTCCCCCAAGTGTCACGATGGGATATCTGTCCAAGGTGTTTGCTGATCAAAGGCACAGATTTTTAGTAGGCGCTATCTGAATGTACAAATAATTATCAGAGTCTTCAAATACTTTCTTAAAATGGAGAAGCACTTCAGCTCTGTGTGGCTGGGAATAACTGGAAACACCACCTCTGCCACACTGGCCACAGCAACAGTGTCTTCTGCCTGGAAAACCTACAGAACAGGATGAACAGCATCTAAACCACAGCTCCAGCTCAGACAAGTGATGGCAGTGCTGACATGATCATCACCTCAAAATGTCATCCCTAACCAGTGGCCTTTCTTACTCCACTGTCCCTCCTCTGTGTAGTTGCATCTCGTATTAAATCCTTTCTTCATCAAATATGAGTACTTACTGTGGCTATTAGTGCTGTATCAAGCTGTAGTTGTCAACTGTGGCATAATCAGGCTCATCTGAAACACAGAGCACAAAAAACATCAGGTCTGCTCGTGGGAAGTGCTCACTGCAAGACTTTACACAGGACAGAAACACCACGCACTGGCCACCTGTGTTAAGGGGGGAACGAGGCTCAAAGAGATGACTTGATTTGCCAAAAAGCCAAAGCAGGACCTCATTTTACCGAGTCCCGCTGCAATATCCCATCACTGAAGTGGCACTGGCAATGATACAGCTTGTGCTGGTGAAGCAGAGAAAGGCAGAGACTGGTGGGATCCCAAGCTGAGACATCCTTCAGAAATGCCGGCACACAGGGCTTTGATCAGAACTTCTCCTGGGTGAAACCTTGCCTCCAAAGTCAGCACCCAGCTTCCCAGCATCTTTCAGTGGGGACTAGGCTTAGAACAGGAGCTTCACCTAAATCAATCCCTTTAGAGAGCTAAAACTTATCATCTGATGGGGAAGAGCAAGAGCAGAGAGATCCTCCGTGGGGCAAGAAACCCCATAAAGCAAGTAACTCACCCGGCGCGCTGGTCGGCGTGGGTAGAGGTCCCCTCCTGCACAGAAGGAAACACAGAGCTGAGGATCTGTGTGGCTACGGGACTCCCATTGCCCTGGCTCTGTGCTCCCAAGCTGCCCTCCTACAGCTGGTGGGAGGACAAGAGGTCTGGCCAGGCTGGGCTCTATGGAGACCTGGTACCAAGGCATGTCATGGTGGGCTCACCATCGGCAGCCTGCTTGGCAAACAAGGGAATTGAAGCTAGTATGGTGGAGGAAAGGGAAAAGTACCAAAAAGCACTTAGTTGGGGAAACATTCACAAGTGGGCCTCAGGACATGCCTTTTTACATGCCTCTGCCCAGAGTGACATCAGTAAGCTATAATTGGAGGTGACTCCTCTCCCAATGTGACAGCCAAAGTGGGACACTCATCCTCAGCAAGAGTCTTTGGCTCTGAATCCTCATCTTCCTCCCAGCAGAAGCGTCCTTCACCCTGCCCCCCTGCCCAGCTTCGCTCCCGGAGGAGTGAATTCAGCACTGCTGTTCCTCCTTCCCCGCACGCATGCTTTTAACTGATCTCCTCACGCAGGCAGACCACATGGAGAACCACGCAGGGAAGCCCAGAAGGTTTCATTTTGGTGTCAAAGGCTGCTCTAAAAGGCAGCTCAGATAGTTTCCAGAGGGAGCAAGACATTAAATTCAGTATTCCCTAGGCTGCCTTGCTTTTCTGCTGTCCAAGCACCACAGCCCCCCACCTCCATGCAAAGGACTTCTGGAAGAGGCTTGGCAAAGGAAAAAATGAGCACACGCTCACCACAAGCACTTTCAGAATAAGATTCCCACCCACAAGAAGGAAAAAATGACCTCAAAAGGGGGAGCAAAAACCTCTGACTGGGCTTGAGGGGGTCGTTGAAGAGCTTGTAATAGGCAGCACATTGGCACAACTCCTGCTGTGGAGAGTGATGGACTACATAGCATGGGAAATATTTTCCTCTAATACGCCCAAGTCAAGCCTCCAACAGACTGAAAGCAACAAAATATACTTTTTTTTGGGGGGATGGGGAGAGAGCATCACTTGCAAGAGCAATTGCAACTGTACATGTTATGTCCTTTACCTTGCTATCGGTACAGGAACCGGACTTCTCACAGGAGTTGCATTTCTCTGTGTATTATAGTAGTTTTCATAAACAACAGGAGCTAGGAAAAGTTAACAATAGTAAAAATACAGAATAAGATATAAGAATAAACTGCTTGTCAACATCAACATTGAGCTGCCAGGTCTTTCCTCTCTCTGGGAAAATGCGTGATCAGGAAATTAAAAGTTACAGGAAGGGGAAATTATGTGCAGGGGCTGGTGATAAGTGGCAGAGACTAGAACTGCATGCCAGTTTAATTAAAGGAGGGATGTTGCAAAATCAATGTTTTTGCATCCAGACTGACGCTGATCAGAGCAGCAGCTCCATGAGGAGTACGAGGAAGTCAGCACTACTTTGTGAGACTGTACTGAACTCTTACCTGGGGCCAAACTTCCAGTTTTGCGTAAATTTACAAAAAAATCGATATCCTTCTCAATGCTGCACATTTCTAAACTCTTGCGGATTTCCTCGTATTTCTGCAAAAGGGAAATAAAAAGCATTTCTATACATCAGGTCAAAAAACAAGAGGTTTTTTCCAAATGTTTACCACACATGGGGTGAAAGCCCAGTGCTCACCCCGGGCACAAGCTCCAATGGTAGGGGAATCACAGAATGGTTTGGGTTGGAAAGGACCTTTAAAGGCCATCTAGTCCAACCCTCTGCCATGGGCGGGGACATCTTCAACCAGATCAGGTTGCTCAGAGCCCCGTCCAACCTGACCTTGAGTGTTTCCAGTGATGGGGCATCTGCCACCTCTCCGGGCAACCTGTTTCAACACCCTCAAAAAATGTGGGAAACACAGAGAAAACCTCATCTGCAAGAGCTTTGGCCAAAACCTTCTGCCTGCACACTCATGCTGGTGTCTGGTGGCTGATCAAAGGCCACAGCCTAAGTCGGACATAACACAGCTCAGTGCTTCCCAAACACAAAAATGAAGATTTTCATTTGAATACCTCATCATTCTGGACGCAGTCCTGGGAGAGCTGGTTGACATGAAGCCAGAGGGCATTGCGGAAGTAGTTGATCCGCTCACACTCTTGAGTCTCAAAGAACTGAAACAACACAGATAAAACAGCCCTCACATCTTTAAAATGAGGGCAAATCTCTTTTATCCTGAACATTTCTCATCCCCAAGTACCACTACAAAGATGACTGTCCTCAGCAAGGATCAGGTGGTGGTGGTTTCCTGTAGGAAACATGGAAACCACGAGTCCTCCAGCTCATCCAGAGGAGAAATCATCCCTCTATGCAACCAGGTATTTAAAAGATGAGTGTTAAGCTCAGGAAGGTCTGCAGGACTGATGTGGAAGGGTTCACCCGGCACACCACTGCCTTTGGGGAGACCAAGCCAGCTTTCTAAAGGCAGTGCACGTTCCCTAGGTACCCCATGGCCCTGCAGTCACAGGTCACTTCCCTCCCACAGATATGGAGCCATAAAAAAAGCACTGGGGATTTATGAAAACAGAGGTGCATTGACCGGTCGGTCTTCTCCCTCCTTCCTGCCCAGCCCTTTTCCAAGCATGTTTAAACTCAAGTCTTTTGAAATCTGCAGTCCAGTATACCTCAATTTCACATATCTTTACGCATCTCTGTGAAAGATAAACTTTCGTCCCAAGCGTACGTATGCACTTGTTATCAGTTATGACCTTTGCAACACGCCGAGGGGAAAATCTGCATGTGATCCATCTGCAGAACGGAAACTACTGCTTCCCACGACCCGCCATCAGACGCTTGTGGAGCCCCAGACATCAGAATCACCCCAGCACGCCACACAAAACAGACAGCAAATTCCATTTCAAAAGGAAAAAGTAAAATGGAAGCCTGCAGAGAAATAGCTTGGGAAGGGATTGGCATGGCTGAGGACGGGGAGACCTTTTGCAAGCTTGCAGCAGACCTGAGATAAAAGCTGGATCTCTGCAGTCCCTTGTCCATCTCATGGTCACAGATCACAGGCAGCTGCAAGACGCAGGTCAGCAGCAGAGGAGCTGCACAGTCCTCTCACCACCAGCTCTGGACCTCCCCAGCACATGCTAGAACCACTTCTCTATGAGACAGTCTGCGCTAGGCTGATACAACTGCTCGGAGGGGTTCCCACACTACCGCGTGGTCCATGAGATACAAGGCAAAGGGCTCGTGGTGTGTGGGGATGGCTTCACCCAGCCTGTGTCCCCAGCCCGCCCCAGCCTCTGCTGCAAGGTCATTTAAAGTCTTTCAGAGTTTCAGAGTCTGCCGGGTGGTGTGGCAGCTGTAGCACATATTGGCCTCGAGTCGTCAGGTGTGCAGAGGTGACCGTGACCGTGACTGTTCAAAACAATGGCCGCACTGAACATGCAAGCAAGTAATGGGCAAAACCAGCACTACTTAGTGCACTGACTCTGTCGATTTTAAAAGGCAGTGGAGAGAAAAAATAAAAATAAAAAATAGTGGAAACCACCCTGAAGTAGTGGGACTTTGAATCCAGAAGCCAAGCGTGAGAAACACACAGAGTTAGCTGCAACACATCCTGCTGCTTCACTGCCAGGGGAATACAGAGCAGAAGACAAATCTGCACCATCCCTAACCCCCGCAGCAAGGGGTGGACATCTAGAGGACCACGCTGCCACGTGAAGGCGTTATGGGGCATTTACCTCGCAAGCTTTGATGTGCTCCGTCTGCCATTCTTCCCGGATCTTCTCCAATGTGGAAATGCTCTGCTGGTAACTCCTGTCTGCGAGGGAAATCACATTGTCATCTGATTAACATTAATTAAATAAACCAAAACCCTTTGCTAGAAGGTGATAGGTGAAGCCTGAAATGGCTGGGATGCCAGGGAGAAGCAGCAGTAATGTCTGTGGGTGGGCACTGCCAGGGGATGCAGAGCCGCAGAGCAAGGCGGAGGGTTGTGCTGGGCGAGTAGCCTTGGTGGGGCGATGCGTGCTTCTCCAGGGCAGGTGCCCACCTCCAGTATCTTGGGCACGTGTTTCTGAGGAGCCGCACCTGACCCAAGAGCTGGAGTTCAGTGAGAGCCATGCCATGGCCTCACAACCTCCTGCCCCGGGCAACACTCCCCTCGCCCTCCAAACGCTGCTTTTCCATGCTCACCAGAGTCCTCCAGAGCCGATTTCGTCTGAGCCAGCTTCAGGAACAGCTGCCAAAAGAGAGAAGAAAGGAAGAGGAGAGCCCTGGTGCATCACTGGCAGCAGTGCAGCCCTCCCATCTCGCCCCAAAACCCAGAGCTGGGAGAAGAGCCATGGGGCAGGAGAGCTGCAAGAAGAGACAACCCTTCCCCTCCTGCCCCAGGGCCACCACCATACCTTCTCCTGCTGCTTCTGTGTCACCAGGTTTGCGTTGCGGTGCACAGCCTGTTCCGCCTCGTCCTTCTCCCTGCAGCGCTGCTCGTAGAGCCGCTTGGCCTAGAAGAGCCACCAAACGGGGCAGGAGCATGTCAGCAAACAACGAGATGTAAATACAGCTCAGGCGGGAGGCTTTGGAGGAAAGCACAGCCTACAAGTGAAGAGGTGGGCACAGGCTGCCAGCAGAGCAGGGGACCGCACGCAAGGTCCCAGAGGCCCTTCAGCTTGGGCAAAACCGACCTCACAAGACAAGCTGCTCTTCCTTTGGGATTAAAAGCTCATGGCAATCAAGTCCACGGCATCTAAATAACTCGTATACAACTCGCAAGGCTACCGCCAACCGTGTCCCTGGCGTACTCTTCAGTTTTTCTGAGCACACCCTGCGTGTCGCTTGTGCAGACACAACGTAGAGAGTTGCAGCAGAGAAGGAAGACCCTCTCATTTAGGTCTGCCCCAGCACTATGCGTGTGCATATGAGCAGCGTTAACCCATATGGCAAGAAACAGCAGGATATTTGCTTTACCTCCATGGTCTTCTTGTACTGCAAATTCCTGTTTTTGTGAATCGCCTCCATTATCAGCTCTATCTGTGAAGACAACAAACCCAGCGTCAGCACGTCACTGACCACTGAAGCTCCAGGATGGACTACGTGGCTTAGGAAAGGAAGAGGCACAGACCACACTGAGATGGGTTTAAGCACCTTCATCCACCCAAAGCATCTTCACAAAAAACATCTTTTATGCTTCTATCTAAGCCTCCACTTGTGTATCCAAAGGAGCTCTACAAATTAAATCCTAGCAATATATAGTACTGTATCATCTCCATAGGGTCTAGCAAAATTGGGAAGCCTGTTCCCCTCCACTAGGTCCAAACCAGACCCTGGGTCTAGCAGTTTTCCCTCATTTTCAAGACAAAGGAATCTCAAGCCAGAGGAAGTTAAAAAGCTTGCCAATTTTAGCAGACCCTGTGAGGATCATACAGGACTATGTATATAGGCTTTGAAAATATCTCTGGTTGAGGCTGGCGTCCCTGGAGCTGAGCCCCTGCTATTGCTAGCCCCAAAAAGCACCCAAAGGACAAGAAGCGGCAGTGAGAAGAAGGAAGTCAGAGGTTGCTGCACAGTTCACCGACACGGTTGCAACATGTAGGAAGGAGCTCAGCACTTCCCAGCAGCAGCAGGCACCGGGGACACAGAGGGGACTGGGACATGGTAGGAGACACCAGCTGGGAGCTGCCCATTGCTGGGGCAGGATCAACACCCTGCAGCGAAGGTGCGTGTTCCTGCACTGCTTGACCTTTTTCCGATGCTGTTTTTGCTTTTCCCTGAAGTCCTCCATTTTCTTTGCTTCCTTCCGAAGGGTTTGTGCCAGCTGGATGTGACCTTGTCCCACATTGTCAATCTCTGCAAAGAAAAAAAAATTTAAAAATACATACATATTCCTAAAAAGACTCTGTTGCTCAAGTCAACTATTGTAGCTGCCATCAAACTGGCTCCACATCATACATCCCCTTGCAGAAACATATAAAGCAGCAGTACTTTTGAAGCCTGCCCTTCAGTTTAGGAAAACTCATATCAAGAAAAGCTATTCAAACACAGTCACATCTCCACCTCATCCAGATGAATTCAGGCAAGTTTCAACACATCACTACCTAAAGCAGCTGTCTGAAGGAAGCACTGCCCCAAGCTAGCAGACAACCAACTTGGGGCACAGGAAAACTAAAGCTACAAAATTCTCAGGCTCACTTTGCTGAAGGTGAGCAACCATACTGCGAAACACCACCCCAGCAAGCTTATGAATGGAGCTAAACCAAACTGTAGTGCACAGTTCAACCCCCAGAGCTGTTTCAAGACCGCAGCTATTAATAGTCACCTGCTGCGAGGGCAGAACCTCGTTAGGGAGGTCCACCACGGTACTGGGCAGGAGATAAACCCAGCTGGGGTGGAGGGTGGACTCAGGAAGGCAGAGTGCTAGCCCTCAAGGTATGGATGCTGGCTGCCGGTACCCTGGTGGGCTGTGACACAATGAAGGGATGATGTAAAGTAGCCAAAGCATCACCTTTTAGATGGTCCAACTAGAATCATAGAATCATTTAGAAAAGACCTTTAAGATCATCACGTCCAACTGTAACTAGCACTGCCAAGCCCACCACTAAAGCATGTCCCCAAGCGCCACCTCTAGGCATCTTTTAAATACCTTTTAAATGCCCCTGGGCAACCAGTTCCCATGACCGATAACCCTTTTGGTGCAGAAATTTTTCCTAATATCCTATCTAAACCTCCCCTGGTGCAACCTGAGGTCATTTCCTCTCGTCCTGTTGCTTGCTACCAGTGGCTCCTCATAAGACTTGTTCTCCAGACCCTTCCCCACTCCGTTGTCCTTCTCTGGACNCAAGGTTCCCACACACAGCTTCTGATGTACAACGCAAGCACCACCTCTGAGCTGCAGCCAGCCCCAAGAGATCCCCAAAAGGATGCCCTGTGGGTGCCCTCTCCCACCCATTACTGCATATGTATGTGAAGATGGCAAGGCGAGCCAGTCCAACAAACCAGGCAAGGTTCCCACACACAGCTTCTGATGTACAACGCAAGCACCACCTCTGAGCTGCAGCCAGCCCCAAGAGATCCCCAAAAGGATGCCCTGTGGGTGCCCTCTCCCACCCATGCTCTGGAGCACTTGGTCCCGAACCCCATGCTCTGGGATGAGCCAGGCCAGGAGGACAGCCTGACCCCAGTATCGCATAGGTTTAGAGGTTTCTCTGCTATTTTCTTTCCAAGCAGTTGTCTGCAGGCTTTGGCACTGCCAAGTGTCCTGACAAAGACGAAGAATTACTTATGTTGCTTGAAAACATCCAGGGATCTCTTCAGCGTGCTGAAAAACACAGGCAGGGCATTAACAAGTGGGAAAGCACAGCCAGGCACAGGCATCGGCAGAGCACCTCTCCCAAAACAGATAGCAAGTCCCTCGCTCGATGCCAGCCAAAGCAGCTCAAAGTAGGTTTATTTACCCTCTTTACACCTCCAGCTCTTTCCCTCTTATTGAGCGTAACACAGCTCACTTGCTTTGAGATGTACTTTACATCTTTCTGAACACTGGATGCTATTAAAAATCCTGACTTTCATGACAAATGTTTCAAACAACTTCCTAAAAGTATCATTTGGGGCATATGAACACCTTCAGAAACATTTTATGTGACACCTCAATATAAAACTGCAAATAAATGATCAGAGAATATCAGACCAGGCATGTATAAAGTATAGAAACAAAGCAGGAAGCAGAAGGTGCCGTGGGCCACTGACGAAATGGAGACCCATTCATGGAGCCAACCACAGCGGCTGCAGCACCCCTGAAGGGTGG
Organism: Aramus guarauna; assembly: GCA_013400195.1. Lineage (NCBI taxonomy): Eukaryota > Metazoa > Chordata > Aves > Gruiformes > Aramidae > Aramus > Aramus guarauna. Next base: position 57,300 of record VXBL01008571.1, read on the forward strand.
TAACATGCTGGGCTTTGATAATTTGCATGGTTTGAGTCAAGGAAGTACTGGTACTTCCCTCTGGCCACAAAACCAGCCAAGAGTGAACCCAACGTGTCATGATCTTCATCCCTCTGCTGAACCACCAGCCCACATCTTGCCTGAGTGTCTATGATGCTTTGGTTAGTCTACAGCTGGTGGGGACTTGGAGGTGTTCAACTCAATTATTGGCAAAGGCCAACCCAAATGTGCACCGTTCATTTGAAAGACCGATGTCATATCATCTTCTGGTAACATCCCAATCACATTTCAACACTGCTTTGTCTGTCACAGCCTCCTTCCTTCTCCTCCTCCTTTATTTCTCCAAGGAAGGACACCCATAAAAGCAAAACACATTGCAGGACTGTGCACTTACTTCAGCTCCGTCTGCCCACAGGGCTTCTTCTTCGACAAGTTAATGAGCTCTTTGCCATATTTTTCTTCTATAATTGCCCTGTTGAGGAAAAAGGAAATGAGAGGAAGTTCTCATTTCAGAAACTGATACTTGTTTGCACCAGAGGCCAAGACCCACTCTTAACACCCTATCTTCTGACCTTCTGCAAGCCAACTGTGGACAGTTGGCTGAAGAAAGACTGCTGTTTGCAGTTACTCAACAGCCTTTCTACTGAAAACACATTGTGCTGCTGTGTCTGTGGTCCCAATGGGCTCTCTCCACCTCCCATGGCATATGAGTGCAAGGACCACTTCCGCAGGAGATGGAGGACTAAGCAGCCAGCACAGCTGGTGGCGAGATGCAGCCAGATAAGTCACCCGAGTAGTTTTCATCTCAGTTTCCTGTGAGAAGAAGGCTGGTGTGACCACACATTTTCTACATCTCAGCCGTCAGCATTTGTTGGTACATCTACACAAAGTACTTCTGAATCTGATTTGGCTGATTTAAACCAAATGTGAGAGAACAGAGTAGGCACCTCAAAGACCACTCAGCCACCACACATGCACCCCAGAGCCCAGCTGTGCCATTTCAGCTCTTCATAACTTTTTAAAATCAGGCAATAGGTACTCTCTCCTGTTCTCCTCTGGTCCTTAGAAGGAACCTAAGGGAGAAGAGGCCACAGCTTGTGAGGTAACATAAAAAACACCTTTTCAGAGATCGTATTGTCCTCTTCTCTTGGAAGGCAGAGGGACAGTGGGGAAGAAAGCCACTGTGTTGCCGTCTAAGAACAACCAGCTCTCTGCAGTTGCTTTGTAATCTGTAGAGACAATCAGGGCTGGACTTGCTTGGTCAAATGTATGTATCTCCACCTAGGCAAGCTGCCCTAGCTGTCTGCGGTCAGTGGAGAAAAACAAGTACTGCTAGAGGCTTGCATTAGAAGGTCTACTGGATAAAATAAATACCTTCCTAAAATGCTTGTGTCGCCAATGCAGATGCAGATGCCTGTGTTCTTGATTTCTAGAGTCTGGCAGTGGGGTTCACCTAACTTAACTCTTTAAAAACTCCAAAAGTTTGTAGGGAAGTGGAAAAAATATTAAAATTGATATTTTTTGGTCTATCTAACAATATTCCCATGAACTTCCTTCTGAGACAAAGCATCAAATCCAACAGGCATGTTCTCCATGGCTGGGACCACCTAACAGCTGTGCTGCACATGGAGAACTGGGCCATGTTCAGAGAGGGGTGCCAGTAGCAAGTACAGGTCCAGCTTCTAATCTCCTCCTGGCTAGACACATCAGTGAGACCCTACACCTCCTTCAACAGCAAACAGGAACAGGGCTCAAAGTGTGGAAGAGGCTTTTTGTACTCTCTACAATGTCATAGCTGAGTGGGACACAGTTCTCAGGGTTCAGTGGATGGTTCCTCAGGCAGCTGGAAAGCCCAGATTTTCCCGGAACATGGAATTACAGCCTAGACAGACGTAGGTGCATTAGACACTTTTAACTGTAAGTTCTCCTCCTCTTCATCCCCATTACATTTGTTCCAGGCTGTTTTGTACCAAGTCTTGTATTCAGAGGTTTGTTTTCTCCATTTCTCAATACCAAAATTACATTAATTCAGGGTTGTTCTACAATGGTCTTCACATTTAGCCACTGCTAACCAGGTCAGCCATAAAGTCAAAATACACAGCCAGACCATCTCAGCCGTGCCTTTGTGCCCTCAGAACCTCACTCAGGTCATATCCTCTGATTAATAAATTCACTACCTAATGCTACTACTTCTTTTTAACATAAAATCTCTGGGCTGTCCATAATCTACAAAGACAAATTCAGGACAAAGTCATGCTTCTCCTATGCCAAGGTCTTCACCTAATCTGCAAGCTGAACTGCAAGGTGAACTTCATGAGAGGGCACGTGGCCTGGGCAGGCCACCAACTGCTGCAAACACATCAGTACATGCCAACATGTAAGACTGAATTATTAAACTGCTCCTGATTCCTCTTTCTTTTTAACAGACAGTTCAAAGTGTGAGCATCAAGCCCTGGGCACCATCGCTGCCTCACACCTGAGGATTCCTGGGCATGGACTTCATACTACAGCACCAGCCACGCAAGAAAAGGACAGTGTAAGAAAACAGGTTCCTCATCAGCCAAAAATCAAAGGTGTTTTAACAGAGAGGACAGTTAAATGTGACAGAAACCAAACTGGGAATACAAGGAGTAGAAGAAGTGCCACACTTCCCAGGTTCAACCCCACTCGTTTTCAGAGGCAGCTCCATACCTTTCCTTCAGAAAGTCTTCAAACTCTTTGCAGTTCTTCCTGCCATCATTCAGATGTTGAATGATGCTGTCGTAGCCCACTGTGCTCGTCAGATCCGCACTCTGAAAACACAAGAACAGGAGTCACATCCTGGTCAGTGCAGTCCACGGCCACTGCCACTTTCAGTGGCATTTGCACAAGCAATGTCTCAGCTGGGAGCAAGTGTGAACGTGCCTCTTTATGAAATAAGATCTTTTCCTCTTAGGAGTGGGAGAGGCTCCAGAGTGACAACAGTGGTCAAAATTTGGGACAAGGCACTTCCATGACTTGAAGGACATGAAGCTGTTGGAGCAAATCCAGAGGAGGCCACGAAGATGATCAGAGGCCTGGAGCACCTCTGCTATGAGGACAGGCTGAGAGAGCTGGGGTGGTTCAGCCTGGAGAAGAGGAGACTCCAGCGAGACCTTAGCACCTTCCAGTACCTACAAGGGCTACAGGAAAGCTGGAGAGGACTGTTTACAAGGGCAGGGAGTGACAGGAAAAGGGGTAATGAGTTTAAACTGAAAGAAGGGAAATTTAGATTAGGTATTAGGAAGAAATTCTTCCCTGTGAGGGTGGTGAGGTCCTGGCACAGGTTGCCCAGAGAAGCTGTGGCTGCCCCATCCCTGGAAGTGTTCCAGGCCAGGCTGGATGGGGCTTTGGGCAACCTGGGCTAGTGGAGGGTGTCCCTGCCCATGGCAGGGGGTTGGAAAAATATGATCTTTAAGGTCCCTTCCAACCTAAACCTTTCTGTGATTTCTATGTTTTGTATGACTTTTAGAAAACAGAAGACTTCAGTCCTACAACATCCTATTGCTCCCCTCCAGCCTAAGCACAGCTGGCCCCACAGCACACAGCATCTCCTCCTAGGAGCCTAGCTGTCTGGCTTAATGACAACTTTATGAAATCAAACACTAAAAACCCTCCAAGTCTCTAGATAGAAATCATCTTACTACTGCTCCTCCCAATTTCTGCAGACATGGAGATGGATCTCAGCTAGCATTGGCCTGCACTATTCTGGGCATCACACTCACATGTGGCTGTAGGAGCCTACGTCTGGGCTGGAGGTGAATTTATCAGACCATTCTGCATAGGATCACTGAGCTACGGGCTTCTCTCACTGCCCTCACAGTAATGTACAGATGCACCCAATGACGACTGCTGCAACAGCCTTCTCTTTGGCCTTGCAAAAAGCAACACGTCAATCCAAAACACCACTGCAAAGATCATTTCCCCAAGTACCGGGTCCTCCCCCACCATTGCTCTATCTCCAAACCACCACACAGGGCTAGCTTCTTCACTCCCCACAAAACATCACAGCCATGGAGAGGTCCTGCCTCCACCCATGGAGCCAAGTCCCATCTTCCAACCCAGGGCTCTCAGCCCCGCAGTGCTGCTCACACTTCCCACAGACTTCTGAAGGATCAGTGCTTTCCTTCACATTACTTTATAAAAATATATATTGTACTGATCCTTATTAAAAAAAAAAAAGAAAAGAAAGAAAAAAAAAGAAAAAGAAAGATACATGCAATAATGATGTAGGTTAGGACAAAGGTTGACTAATTCTACCCCATTCTTTCCCTATACCCATGCCTGGAAGCACCCTAGGACAAAAAAAATGTATTTTTGCCCTATGACCGTTGAGGATTTACCACCCTGGAGACTTGGGCCAAGAGTAGGCCTCCTAAGTGCTGTGATAATACAGAGATGCTCTGACCATGAGCTCTCCTTCTCTACAAGAAGCCTGAAGCAGGTGCAGGAAGCTGAGCAGAAGGTGCTACCTGTGGTCTTCTGCGAAGAGGACCAGTCAGTGTTGCATAGAGGAGCAACATATGGGAGCAAAAAATACAAAGAAAGAGGCTGCAGAAAAGAAACAACGGTAGGAGCTGATATGAAACTCAGGGAAAGGAAGCAAAAGCCACAAACAGTTATTAAGCAGCTTGAAGAGGAATAATGGCAGGATGGCGAGATTTGGGCAATGGTTCAAAGCCAGGATGGGAGGACGCAGAACACTGCTGTGAAAGTGTGGGCAGCAGGAGGGGAGATTTCTTGGGAGTTTGCCCCTGGTGCAAGAAATGAGGAGGAACAGGGCTGGTATTTGTGGTAAATAAAGAATTACATGGACTTCCCTAAGGAGTCAAGGACTTGAATGCCACTGGCCAGAGAGCAAGAAGTGAAGCAGAGATCTGGTGGAGTGAGACCTGCAAGAAATCCCCAGGTATGCCAGATCAGCTTTGCTCCCTCCGTAGCATGCACAGGAAGAGAGGACTGTGGACCAGGACCTTCACAGAAACCAAAACAAGTTCTGTTTCTTTACAAAGCACAAACATTCCTCCAAAAATGGGCTTATTACTGATAAACTCACAACCAGTTCTCAGTTTGCGTTGCATCTTTGCTAACCGGGCCTGTGAAAAAGGAAACACTGCCGCCGGTCCTCATGACAGTTGCAAACCACAGGAACATCCTAACTTGACTTCCTATTGCTGATTTCAAAGGAAATAAAATGGATGCGAAGAAACTGTGAGTCCCTGCAAGCCCGGGTAGGACGCAGCGGTCAGACCCACATCGCTGCATGTCGGGGGCCATCCGAAGGCTCCTGCATCCCGCTCTGCTGCCTGGGACACCTGGGCTCACCGCACCAGGCCACAGTGCCAGGGGAAAAATTGGGAGCATCCATCAAAAACGTGCACTAAGCTCTTTATTTTATCGCTCTTTCTCCTGCAGTAGAAGGATTTAATTCCAGCACGTATGTGTTTGCTAAGGACCCAAGGCTGGACCAGACCTCGCAGTGCAAGGTGCTACACAAAACACAGGAGGTAACAGAGATGGTAGAGGTTCCCAAAAGAGCTGCTTCCAGGCAGGAGGAGCTCCTGGCCCAGAAGAAGTTGAGCAGGGTTGTATGTCGTAAAACCAGCCTTCACAACACCCTTCTGGGCAGATGTTGGCACAGAAAGAATTAAAAGGACCAGCGTGATTGCCCATGGGATGTCCCTAAGGCAGGGCTTGCAGGGAGCAATGAAAGAGGAAGGGCAACATGGAAGGACAGAGCCACGGGCACAGAGGACAAGACAAACACACAGGAAACTAAGCCAAAGACAGGTATGGAGGATGGGGAGTTGCACCAAGCCCCCGCCAACCAGAGGGATGCAGTGGGACGAGCATCTCTCCTCCCGCCTTGCAGCACGCAGCTGTCCTGGTCCTGCCCGCTGGGCAGAGCTCTGACCCCACATGCTATTTAGAGGACAACCCATGGAAACTACAAACAGATGATTTCAAGGTGACAAAGCAGCAGCTGATGTTTCTTCAGCCTGCAGGGCTCAGCAGGACGTGCCCCCCCTTCCCAACCTGCTGTCCGGGTTTGTGCCATCCTCCTGACGGACTCACTGAGCAGAAGGAATTTGTGTGCTTGTTGTGATGCTTTGGGTTTATTTGCGCTTTTAGCCAAAAGAGGGGCAAAAATGCTCTAGTGGGGATCAGAAGTCACGTTATGATCCTGTGTGAGTTGCAGCTGAAAGGAAAGCTGCCGAGCTTGACATTTCCATCTTCTACCCCACTTTACGTGGAAAATGCCCTCCAGACACACACCCTACAAAGCCAATGGCATGGGAGAATCATGGAATCATTTAGGTTGGAAAAGACCTTGAAGATCTTCAAGTCCAACCATTACTCTAGCAGCATCTGCCAAACCCACCACTA
>VXBL01008572.1:5048-18594 GCA_013400195.1 Aramus guarauna
ATCCAGGAGAGCTCCAAAGGGTCTCACTTAGAATCGCTATTTATAGGGTCCGAGACAATTGACTTTTGTCAGGTACTTTCCACTTCAGCCCAGCTCGGATGACAACATATTCTGATATCTTCCACCAGTTGCGCAGACTCAGAATTTTCTGGTATCCCCCTCCCTTTTGGGCCACGGCTCAGGCACAGGTGCACCAGGTTGTCAGGAGGTGATCGATTATCAATATTGTTCCCAAGTAATAAGGGAACAAGAATGTTACGGTTGGAGCACAGATGTACCAGGCTGTTCCTGTTACCGAGGAAGCAAGAACCAACCAAGCACATTAAGGGGGTGCCTTAACGCTCTGGTTTGTTGCTCAGGCTGCTCCGGTTACCAAGGTAGCAAGAACCAAGCACATCAAAGGGATGCCTTGATGCTTTGGTTTGCTGCTCAGGTATGTGGCCCAAAAGGGGGAAAGAAATTGCACCAAGTATCAAGAGGCTCAAGGGGGGGGTCACACCACCACAATCCACTCCATGACTAAAGTCAATTTGTCTTGTCCATAGAGTGGCAGTGTGGTTGCCTCTTGCCTCTATGCCTATAAACAGATAATGCTGTAATCCAATTATAGTTATGAGGGAAAATTTGTAATTTTGTGTGTTGGTGTGTTTGGCTAGCTTCTAAAAGTTTCATTAAATGTGGTCAAATGATATTATTTATGTGTGAGGGGCCTATACATGGGGAAATTTTTGCAGTAGTGTAATCTGTGTAGTCATTCTCCACATTGTGATGTATAAAACAATAATTAGTAACATAGTGCAACAACAGTTAGCGAAATCACAATGTGATGCAACATCAGGCTTAGTATCCCAGTTGCTGTTGGAGACCATCCAAACAGAGCTTCCCACCAGTGGTGTTCTCCATCTTTTTTGATTCTTCTTAACACTCAGTGTATTTCATTCACATCATGATGAACTGTGATCAGGGTCTTTTGTCTGGTTTCTCATGCTTGTTGTAGGAGGTTGATCAAATGAGGATGGTGGAGGAGTTTGATTATGGTTAGATTCATCCTGATGGGTGTAGGCTGTAACTCGCGGTATAACATGTAATCAAAAGACAGATCATCATGAGTAATTATTGGTGCAGAGTAATTAAAATCACAACCAATGACTGTAGAAAAATTGCATACACATAGATTAAATTGATTTGTTATGTTATAAGCAAAGTTATCTATTAATAAGGATCTACATTATTTTCACATACAAATACATCCTTTTCCAACATATATTACTATGGTTTCAGGAACTTCATTTGGATGGATTTCAAAGTGGCAAATGTTTTGTTCCGTGTCCAAACAGTTGTCTTGAGCTTTAAGGGTATTACTTTCACAAAGGAAACCCTGTTGTTCTAGTACAATGCATATATTTACATCGATTGTTTGCCACTTTTCCTCCTTTTTACGGGCCCACACTCTATGCTCTAAGGGATAGAATATGGTTCCATTATGATTCAGTCCTAATGCAATGGCTGCGTACATATTGTACACCGAAGCATGGTGTATAGTGAGGACAAAGGTGACAATCTTATCACTTTCTGTGTAAGTGAAGTTGACTAATTGCCACCACAATTGAAACTCCTTTTCAAATTCTGAGGCGTTGTCCCAAATTAATTTATGAATTTCAGTAGGTAGGGTCCCATCTTCTCCTTCTCTAATAATAGCTGCTACTATCGACTGTATCCACAACTGTGCTTGGATACAACTCAAGGCAAGAGAGATGTGATCTTGGGTTGCTCTGAGGGCTTTTACAAGTAATTGATGATCATTTTCTTCAGTTCGTTCCCAATGAGGTAAAATGTCTGATAGGAGCCATTGACTTGCTCCTAAGGCCAATAAAGATGATTTCAGCGGGCATTCCAATTTGGTTAGGTCGTCGCTAGTAGCAGTCATTTTGTTCATTAGGACTTCAGTGTCTATGCTATTTAATACTCCTAATCCTGTTCCAAATAACTCAGTAGCATCCCGTCGCAGATGTCGGGATTGTTTTAAAGATCGTCCATGTAACCATGCTAGCCAGTCAGTGTGAGCAGCTCCCCAAAAGGCAGAACAGTCTGATTTGATTGCTGACATGTTAATATGCAGTGCTAGCTCCACTCTCTTTAGAGACCAACTAGGGTTAAAGAGAACTCATTGTTGTCCTGTGTTTTTGATTATGTAGGGGCCTGTGTTATAGATGTAAGGAGACAGCTTAATAGGAGGTCAGGTTGGTAAATTTGGCTGTTGGATTTTGATTCTGAACTGAAGAGTCATGCTGGAATGGAATTCAGGGTCGACCCGAAAACATGTTATGAGTGCTGAGTGGAATATGGTAAAGGTATACCAACATTCATGCCTGTAAGGACAAGTGTGTGTATGGTCAAAATCATGTTTGAGTTTGTTTCTAGCATATTCTACAGTAATGTGTAAAGATGTCACACATTCAATGTGGTTTTCAACTTGACATTCTATTGAAATGGCATCTCCGCTCATCCCTTTTAGAGACTGAATTTGACAATCTTTATCTTCATCTTTTATAATCCATTTGTGTTTATGGAAGACAAAGTTATTGCATAATGCTACCACAGACAAATTTAGAAATTTGGCAGGATGAATATTGGGTGCATATCCATTATAGCCTATAGGAGAATAGATCCATGGCCATTCTGTTGTACATAGGCTCCATACATTGCGTGTACCAATTATAAAATCAAATAAGATGTCTGTATTCCTATAGTCCCAAATACAGAATGCAATTATAGGTTTGGTAAAAGTCAAATTGTACCAACAATCTAAATTTGGATCTGTTATTTTGTAACAATTGTTGTTGTTTTTTGGTTTAGAAAAGTCAGTATAAAATATTTTAATTTTGGTTGGTCTATGGTAAGTGGATCCATTGATTACCCAACACCCAATTTGTATTCTCTATCCTGGCATGACTTGGAGTTGAGCCATCTGATGAGAATCATCCCAACCCCATTCATCTTTTGAGTATACTTCATTCCCACTTAAAACCAAGGTAGAAAGATTATATTTGCCTTGCTTTGTGGTGTTCCAATACTTCCAGTGTGTCTTAGTAATGCATGGTCCCAAGGATCTTGTGCTTGGGACGTTGTGAATATACTCACTCCAATGAATAGATAAAAGGAGAAAGAGGAAGGGTCATATAGCCACCATCTCTGTCGCCAGTGACAGACATCCCAGCAGGACAACACAGAGAGGGAGAAAAAGAGCAGGCACAATACTGTGAAGATGTCAATGTCAAAGATGAGAATTGTTTCCACAGTACCATTAGTGGGACTGTTAGATGCGTTGTTTGTTCCCACGATGTCATTGGTGAAATTCATTATTTCTGTTAAAGAGAAAGAAAGAGAAAACAGTCTCGGTGGGGAAGGGCAAACAAGTTACCCCTTTTAAGATATAGGATAAATCTATCTGGTACTAATTCTGTACTCTTTTCCATCACGGTCAATAACATCCCATGCTAGAAGTCCTCGTGGTTTAATTAGGGTTACTGGTATTGTTCCCACAGATGGTATCTTTGCCATCACAGGCTGTCCCAGTTTCATTGAAGACCAGGTATGCCCGTTTAGTGGCTTTTCCAGAGGAGGTGTTACAAAGTGTCATGGAATTGGGCTTCCATAGGGACCATACCAATTATTTATCTGTTGTAGGGTTTTAGAAAGGCAGCTGTCCCATTGCCCATCATGTGGCTTTAGATATTTCTTCAATAGTCTATTGGCTCGTTCGACTATACTATTGGATTGTGAATAATAGGGTGTGTGAAATACCCATTTTATTCCTTCTTGTTTCACCCATTCTTGTACTTCTTTGCTAGTAAAGTGTGAGCCATTATCACTCTGGATGGAGTCAGGAACAGGTAAATTTGAAAACCATGAGGAGAGGCCTCAAATAGTACTTTGTCTATTAGCTTTCTGACATTTGGTAGCTGCAAGAAGTCCAGATACTACTTCTACACCTGTTAAGATGTATTTGTACTCAGCAGAAGATTTTAAAGGACCAATGTAATCAGTTTGCCAAGCAGACCATAAGGTCTTTCCTTTGCTAATGTACAAAAGTGGTGCTTTAGCTGGGTGATCTGTTTGTAATTTTAATTTACACTGGGGACATTCAGTGAGAATGGTTTCGCATGTTTTTCTGCTGAGAGGTCATCCTCGACTTTGGACTGCAAAATAAAGAGCTTCTTGGCCTGTATGACCTAATTTCTGATGTAACCATTCTCCCGATTGATACCATGCAGGGTCTAAAGAATCATCAATTTCTATTTTCCTGATTTTTGTTAATTCATCCACCCTTTGGTTCCAATTTGTGGCTGGTTTATTATCATTGCCATGAGCTTTTACTCATCCTATTTGGAATGGTGTTTTCCTGGCTATGCTTAATAGTAACTGACAGTCTTCAGTTCTCCAGATTGGGGATCTATTTATTTCCCAATTTAGGGCTTCTTATTGACAGAGTCACTGTGTGGCGCCTGCCCAAACAGTGTAAGAGTCCACATATATGATTTTTCCATCATTTTGTGCTGCTAAAACAACCGCTCTTAATTCTCCTACTTGGGTGCTGCCATCTCCTTCTTCAATAACTTGTTTACCAGATTTGATTTCTAATGCAGCAGCTTTATATTGCCATTTACCATCTACTCTCTTTGCTGAGGCATCGGTAAACCAAATGCCTTTAGTCGGTGTATCTTCAGTGAAGGAGGGTGCATCTAGAATTGGGGAAGGTTTAAATGGTTGTTGTAATGCTAGTGGGTCAATGTTAACAGGCATTTGTAATTTAGAAACCTTTGTATGTCCTTCAGTTAGCTACATTTCATCTGCTACACCCACTATATAGGCATATAATTTCCTGACTGTAGACTTTTGTGCAATTCCTCCTAGGGGAGCAGTCCCTTTTAGGATTCTTTCTAATAAGTTAAAAGGGCCTCTAGTTTGGATGGGCTGTTCTGGACGTATCTTCTCAACTTGTTTAATTGCACAGACTAAGGACAAGAGACCCTTTTCCCAATCAGAATACCTTTGCTCTGTCTCTTTGAATGCAGTCAAGCTAAACAATATAGGTCTTTTTGGTATGTTGGGTCTGAAATAGATTACAGTGAGTACCATGTTCTGCGAAACCCTATTCTGCTATAATAGGATCATGAGGATGGACAGGTCCTAAAGATTGATATGTTTTCAATTCCTGTATTAGGGTCTTGGCTGCCTCATCATGTTCTGTGTCCCATTTCCACGGTTTTCCCTTTTGTAAAAGTGAATACAGTGGACGGACAATGATGGAGAATCCAGGTACATGTTTTCTCCGGTATCCTAAAGTGGCCATTAGTTGCTGTAATTATTTTCTAGATTGAGGCATTTGTGATTGTTCTATTTTATCTAAAGTCTCCAGTGGAATTGTCGTACTACCAGCAATCCACCAAGTGCCCAGAAATTTTACTTCTTTTCTTGGTCCTTGGCATTTTTCAGGTGGAATTCCAATTTGGGCTTCATGTATGTACTCTCAAGCTGTGTTATTCATTTTACAACAAAGATTCAAAATAATGTTCATGGTTCTGTAGGATAATTTGAATATGCAAACTGAGTAAACCAAAAGGGCCCAAAAGTCCAGAGGCAACCCATGTTTTTATTATTTAAATCATGAATCAAGATAAGGACAGGGAGATCACTCAGCAATTACCATTACTGGCAAACAGATTCAACTTGGGGAAATTAATTTAATTTATTAACAATCAAAATCAGAGTAGGATAATGAGAAATAAAATCAAATCTTAAAACACCTCCCCCCACCCCCCCCTTCTTCCCGGGCTTAACTTTACTCCCGAATTCTCTACCTACTCCCTCACAACAGCACAGGGGGAATGGGGGTTGCAGTCGGTTGATCACACGTTGTCTCTGCTGCTCCTTCCTCCTCAAGGGGAGGACTCCTCATACTCTTCCCCTGCTCCAGCGTGGGGTCCCTCCCATGGGAGACAGTCCTCCATGAACTTCTCCAACGTGAGTCCTTCCCACGGGCTGCAGTTCTTCACGAACTGCTCCAGCGTGGCTCCCTTCCACAGGGTGCAGTCCTTCAGGAAGACTGCTCCAGCATGGGTCCCCCATGGGGTCACAAGTCCTGCCAGCAAATCTGCTCCAGTGCAGACTCTCCACAGAGTCACAGTCTCCTTTGGGCATGTCCACCTGCTCTGGCATGGAGTCCTCCAGAGGCTGCAGGTGGATATCTGCTCCACCNAGAAACAAGCACTTGGCCTTGAAAGTCCTGTTTATATGAAACTGAGGTGGGACTAATTCAAAACAATAATTAAAAAAAACACACACAACACATGACTGGCTTGTGGTGTTTACTATCACAGAATATTATCAAGATAATAAAAACTGCATCTTTAAAATGAACTTTTAGGAGTAGGAGAAACCTTAATGTTTATTGATTTTACTTAGGATGAGAACTTCAGTGTGTAAGACTCAATGTCATCCTTGCCTGCAGTGTCCTCAGAAGCATCTGGTAGTGGTGACTTACGGGCTACTTTCATGCTGACAGGAAAGTACCTCAGTCTGATCTAGTGTTGCACTGTTTCGATATTTCTGTTCTATATTTCAGTTCTCATAAGGCTAAAGCAAATTCTTTTCATATGTATCCTATTGGACAGCCCAGTTTCTTCATCAAAATAAATTTTTATTACATATTTTTAATAATTTCCTGCTAATATCTCAAAAACATTAAAAAGCCTCTTCCTTCAATGAAACTGGTGCCATTTAGTATCTATCTGTAGTTGATGCCATTCAAAAAATAGGTAAGCTGAAGAAGAAAGTAGAGAATATTTAAAAACTGTATTTAAAAACATTCAAATTTCTCTTAAAGAGTGATGGTACTCTGCACAGTACCTCTTGTGAAATCTGACTCCAAAATGAGTTTATGCATCCAAGTGAAGATCAGATCAGTGATATAAGAGCTTCAAATGACACAGAGCAAAGAAAAAGAAAATAAGGTGGAAAATCAAACAAAAAATGTTAGCTGTAAAAAATTACAGCTGTTCTGTAGCTTTAAATAAATTAACAATTAACCAAGTAATCTTTCTCAGAATTTATTTTTCTAAATTCTCAAATGCATGTATTTATTCTAGCTTACCTATGTTTGCTGTTTTCATAAAGAATTAGAAACCTTAAGATATAAATATTTGAAAAAAAATCACTACTTTTCAGTAATATATTGAGAAATATTTCCTACTTTTGAATGAAAAGGAAATAGAGTTCAGAAAAATGGTACTTCTAATGCACTACATATTATTCTTTGATATCATGTTTTCAACAATATTATACAATCACAATTTTAAATCTTTTTCTTCCATATTAACCATTGTAGGGGTTTTTATCCTAAAACCCATGTATTATTTCACAAAGCCCCTAAAATCGCATCACTTGAATTTAGGGTTAAAAAACAATCCAAAATGACAGGTATAGATTCCTATGTGGTTGGCTAGATAAGAGTCTTTTAAATATTTTTTTTAATTTGGAAGACCAAGCACCAGCCAGACATACTGTGTCAAGACTGGAGAGAAACATTTCCTGAAGTCTTAATTTTCCATGAACCTCAGGAAAAGCTAAAAGAAGAATGATTATCATTAGCATTATCAATCAAGGAGTGTTTGACCTGGACAACTAAAAGGACTAGAATCTTTAAGAATTACTCTCCTTTTATTATTCTAAGACTCTCCCACTAACAAATACTCAGGCACACCCAGGATCTTTCAAAAAATCATATGAGAAAGCAGATGGCTATAAAAATTCAAAGACTAAAATCTGCTTTACCTCCAGTCTAAAAAAAAAAAAAAGTAGAAATTACCCTACAGATGTTAATAATTGTCTGGGGTGGGAGTCAGGGAAGGAGGAGTCTGGCTTCTAAGTAATGCAAAAAAAGACAGAGAGGTCCCTGCTGATGTAAAACAATAAAAGCAGTTTTCTCAGCAGTGTTAGCTTAGCAAGTCTGAGGGTCTATATTTTAAACCCCAGTGGCCCGACGTCACTCACCCTGATGGAGTGTGTGAAGGAAGCTATCTCTCCACAGTGACAGACCTGAAAAGTGTTTTCAAAGCCCAGTGGGCTAATGTCACTCACACCAATGGTGGATGGTGAGGTCTCTCAGGGTGGCAGCCTGGGGGAAGTGAGCTGCAACACCAGCAGCCGACCATCACTCACTCTGATGGCAGGGAGTCAGCTGGGATTCTTTGGTGGCCTCCTGGGCAATAGCTAAAAAGAAGATTTTGGTTCACATGTCAATTTCTAGCTTGAAAGCAGAGAGTATAAAAACCGATTATTTTTTTTTAATTGTGGTTCACCAGTGGCAGCAGTGCAGCCAGGAAGAGGAGTTTCCCTGAGAGGCCATTTGATTGCATGTGAAGCTTACAATGGGGCTGGTGCCGCCTGGTTTTAATTTTTTTCTCCCATATGAGCTGAGATGTTTTATTCCCCCATACTAAGGAGGGGGGGAGAAATTAAATCCAGACAGCTCCGATTGCACTTTAAATTTCATATGCAATCAAACAGACTTTGAGAATATTGTAAGCTTTCTTACCAACCTGGCTGCCATATAGAGAATGTAAATAAATACTAAAATCCCCAAACATCATGTTCTTATGCTAACTTTTAATCTTTTAATGCAGAAATTGACATCTGGGTCAAAATCTCACATTAAATTTATCCTGGCACCTAAAGCATAGTAAGGCTTGCAAAGGACTATATAAGAGAAATAGTCTTTGTCCCACAGCAAATATATATAAAAAAACCCTTTAAGCATAACTGCAGCTGATATTTCATCAGCAAAGAAATTATTCTGAACAGAATGGAGCCAAAAGAGTCACTACTAACAGAGTAAGCTCTTACAAAGATAAAATATGCTTTTCAAGCTAAAAAATAGTATTTTTAAAACTAAGTTCCAGTCCTATAAAAGTTAATTAATGTGAATAACTTAGTGCATGTTAAGCTACGGTCATGTTTAGATGTCTGAAGGATCAGAAACTGAGAGTTATCCAACACTGAAATGATAGTTTCTATATGTAAAAGCAATACAATCAACAAACAAAATGGAACTGAGAATACACATAGCTATAGCCAGTATAATGAGTTTGCTTGTACGTTGTATTCCTTTTCTACCAGTTCTTTGCCACATTAGACTGTTGAGATCTTTGAGACTGATGCTATTGTTTCCTACATAGTTCAATTCTGCTTGTCACTGCTAACTGTGGTTTATTCAAGACTATGAAATTAATTGTACCAGAATTTATTTGCTTGGCCATGGAGTAAAGTTGTACAACCTTACTCTTACAGGAAAAAAGTAAAAGGTTAAATTTTCCTTTCCAATTCTCACAATGTGTGCAGCTCACATATGTGAAGAGAAAATACGACTCTAACTCTGCATAGTTAAGCTAATAAGCTTTCTCATAGAGTGAGATAGTAGGAACTGTGAGCATACCATACAGCACAATAAGTGCTGGCACATGAACTGTTTCAGTCTTCAGGGACAGTGTTTCACAGTATATCAGTGACAGAAGACCAGCTTCCAGCCAGAATTATGAATGAAAAGTTTAAGTCTTCATGAAAGTATGGACTTAGAATGATTCTTTTGTGGTCACCTCAAAAATTGACATATTGAATTATTTTGGGGAATTGTCCTGGTTTCAGCTAGGATAGAGTTAATTTTCACCAGAAGCTGGGACAGGACACAGACAGGACAGGTGACCCAAACTAGCCAAAGGGGTATTCCATACCATATGACTCATGCTCAGCATAAAAGGGGGCTAGTTGGGGAGGGACGGAGTGGCTTCAGGAAGGTCTACTTAAAACTATGTAGGAGTAACTTATAGGTCTATTTCTAAATCTGGGGAAATAGCAGGAAACAGAAAAAAATGTCTCTCTCTCCCTTTCTCAGGCACAAGACTGCAAGGGACTGTTGGTGAATATTAATTTCACAGTAAATGGTGTACTTAGAATTGCCACACATGCTGTCTATAACACATAGCTGGAGAGCTACGGTTATTTGTCTTGAAACAGTCTCTCGTGTTTGTGACTACTATACAATAATACTTCACCAACAAATGCTATGGTTGCATTTATATTAGTAAATAAACAGTCCAAGGACCTTTTTGTACCCTTGATGCAGCTCAGCTTACGTGGCACAGCTCACATTCATGGAGCTAAACTCTTTCCCCTCTTCTCCAAATTCTCCCCTGCTCCAAAAAAGCAATCCAAAACCCAGAATGGCCTCATCAATGGCTTATTAGGAACAGTCCCAGGCCCACACTAGTACCCAGCCTGTTCTCAGACATTGTTTGGGACAGTGCTAATTGGCCAGGGCCAAAAGGGTTGCAGGGACTGTGCTAGTAATTAGCAGTACGTTCACTTGCACACGTGCTCAAGCCCATCAGTCACTGTGAGCTAGCACAAGACAGTCCTGTCTCTGCAGCTGCCAAAGGCAGCTCCTGAATTTGGCACCCTTCTTTGATGGATTCAGTTAATGAAGTGGCAGCTCCAAACTCTAGCTGCTGTGGGCTACCTCTGTCCTTTCCCCTTCACCCAAAGAAGAGGTAGCAGGGAGAGCAGGAGTTCAAAGAACTGAGTGGTGTGAAGCAAAGGAGGCCTTCAGTGCTGCCCAAACCGCCAGCTCCATCTCTGACAATGAAAGAAGACACCAGATAGAAACATTCTGAAAGCCGGATCTACCCTAAAGGTCTTCATCTGAGCTATGATGATCTGACAGCAGATGGAAAGTAGACAGACTCAGACAACTTGCCTCAGTTTACAGATGTGCCCTCAAGGGCTTCACCAAACAGCTCTTCCCTGGCTGGTGCCTTTGAAGAGCTGTAAAATATTCCTCTGCTTCCAGAAAAAGACAGAAGATTTCTCCTAGCAGAAGCACGACAAAAGGTACAAGTGTAGATTAACTTAAGTAAATCTGAGTTGGTGTGAACGAGGTCTCCTCTAACCTACCATCATTCACACACTGAAAAAAGATTTTGGAAGAAAGAGAGAGAGAAAAATTCTTGAATTTCCTGAGATGCAGATATTCTTACTATGTCTATCTGCATGTGACTGAAGGTTCAGTGTGAGAGATAATATGCATTATTAGGTTGATAACTGATACAGTTGAAAAAGAAATCACAAAAAATTTTAGAGAACAGAGTTATTCAAGTCTTTCTCTCAAAACCCTTGAAGAAAAACTGGTAAGCTCAAAATATTGGGGCATTTTCCCACCTACATTTAACAAAGGATACCACCTCTCTATATAAGCCATGTTCAATTCATCTCTGAGACAAGATTACTCCTGCTGTCTGCCTTACTACATCTGACTTTGACCATAATCACTAATGATTGAAAATTTAATTTTAAATACTCCTATCTGTCAAAGCACCCAATTTGTAAACCACTGTCCTTACTGTGTCTTTGTATTATGCTGTCTAGAAGGACTTTTCACTTTTCTTCTTTTTCTGCAGTTTTGCTGCTATTTTGAAAGGGGAAAACAGTATATGTTTTCATTTCCCCACAATTCTAAAATATTTGATGGGAAGAAACCATAGAAAATTACATATCTGAGAGTGGAAAGATTTACAATAGAAAGTGTTTTACAACCTTTGCTTAATGCAAAGACTATGAAATAATGGCTCTAGGTCTGACATTTAATTAGGATTATATAATACAAGCATGTTGCTTGTTTGTTCTCATCAGAAATTAATGCTCTGTTGATTTGATAACTGCAGAAATCATCCCTTGAAAGTTTGTTTAGCTTTTCATTAGAACTATTCCTCTTCTGTCTTCCTTTATTTGGGGCAGGAAAATGCTGAATTTACTTGCTTGTGCAGAATTTTCGTATCTGACCCTGTCAAGCTGTGTTGTCAAAATAGAGAACAAGATCAGCTTCTCCTGGAGCAATGTAAAAACAGTCAGTCAAACCCAACATCTCCTCCTGTAGGAATTTCACCATATTTTTGTTTAACAAACGGCTAAATTTTTTTTTTTCAGTAAAATTTAAGCTGAAACTTTAGCTTAGCTTTTTTCAAAATGTCAACAGATTTTAAATATAAAAAGAATCAGAATATTTTTAAGAATACCTCCTTTCTTTCACCAGAACCAAAAACTTTTCAGTCCTTCACAATAATACAGATCCCACTTGTGGTGGGTTGACCCTGGCTGGAGGCCAGGTGCCCACCAAAGCCGCTTTATCACTCCCCCTCCTAAGCTGGACAGGGAAGAGAAAATATAACGAAAGGTTCATGGCTGAGATAAGGATAGGGAGAGATCATTCATCAATTACCATCATGGGCAAAACAGGCTCAACTTAGAAAAAGATTCATCTAATTTATTACTGAGCAAAACAGAGTAATGAGAAATAAAACCAAATCTTAAAACACCTCCCCCCACCCCTCCCTTCTTCCCAGGCTTAACTTTACTCCTGAATTCTCTACCTACTTCCCCCGAGCAGCACAGGGGGACAGGGAATGGTGGTTGTGGATAGTTCATAACATGTTATGTCTGCCACTCCATCCTCCTCAGGGGTGGATTCCTCACATGCTTCCCCTGCTTCAGCATGGAGTCCCTCTCACGGGAGACAGTCCTCCACAAACTTCTCCAACCTGAGTCCTTCCCATGGGCTACAGTTCTTCATGAACTGCTCCAGCGTGGGTTGCTTCCACGGGGTCGCAAGCCCTGCCAGCAAACCTGCTTCAGTATAGGCTCCTCTCTCCATGGGTCCACAGGTCCTGACAGGAGCCTGCCAGGGCNAAGGCGAGAAAGGAACTGAGCATGTGTTCTAGTTTGCATACTAGGCAAAGAAATATGAACCAATCACTGTAACTGGGAGTGTACTAATCTGTAACTTTTGTGTGTAAATATGACAAGACAACCAGTATTAAGTGTGCTTGGTTTGTGGAAATCCACCGAGCACCCAGGCCTGAATAAAAAGCAATATCTCTCCTGTGTGTGTGAGAATTGACTTATTGCACACCAGGCAACAAATCTACTTTTCGGATAACAGTTTCTGGCGACCCATATGGGACTGCCAGGACGGGACTGCCATAATGCCTTGCCCGGATTGACTTGCCAGCTGCTGGTGGGGAGATGCTCTCCGGACTCCAGCGCACACCAACCCTTTGATCAGGGACTCCGCGAGTGGGTAAGCAATATAAGAGTGCAACGCTTGTTGTAAGAGATATTGCTCGATGGGTTATTAAATGCATGCATAAGGGAAATGGTCATATACGCTTGGACAGCGATGGCTGGAGGATATGAAATCTTGATTTAAGGTTATTGTATGCATACGTAAGGGGTCATATATGTCTGGTTTAAAATGTACTGGTTGTTGTAAGGGAATAAGTCATATACGCTTGGACAGTGACGACTGGAGTATATGGCATCGTGGTTTAGAACATTCTTTTTGGGAAGGAAAAATATGGGTGGCCAACAGTCTGTAATAACTCCTTGTTCCCCACCAGGTTTTATTTTAAAACATTGGGACAAGTTTGGAGGGGATCCC
>VXBL01008574.1:0-116116 GCA_013400195.1 Aramus guarauna
CCCCCCCACCCCGAGTGGGGCACCCCTCTGCGCCCCGCCCTCCCCGCGGCAGCCGCTCACCTGCCCGCAGCTCCCGCCGCTCCCGGGAAGCGCCTCTGCCGCGGCGGCGACACACAAACTTTCACCGCAAAACTTTGGGGCCGGGCGGGCTGGGGAGGGGCCCCCGTCCTGAACGGGAGCCCCCCCTTCCCCCGGTGCCGGGAGGGTGGGTCCCCGCGGGGGCAGGTAAATACACAACGTTTGCTCGCCCGCCTGCCCCGCCGCCGCCGCGCCTGCAAAGCCCGTGTCATTGCGCGGAGAGCTGCATGCGCTCCGTTCCTGCCTCTGAGCGCCCCTGAGATTAAGCGCTTTGCTAACAGGTTTTGTTTGCTGTTACATATCTAGAGGTAGGCTCTCCCTGTGCCAGCAAATAAATGTATCTAAGCTGCCAGGTAGAGAAAAGTCACCGCTGGAATTAGCTACTAAAACAGGTAGCATCAAAACTTTATTGTTGTCTTTGGGAAACGGGATGACAGAGAAAAATATTTAATTAGTGCTTATTTAGTGCTATGATGTGCCTTGCAAATATTACCAGCTTATTGTGACAATAGACCAGTCATGTAGACAAATGACATTATCTCTCTCAACTGGCACATTGGTTTGCTTGCATTTCTTCAAGGAAGTCCTTGAAGAAATAGCTCTAGCTCTCGCTAAAATGGGATAAGCACAGAGGAGTTCTGACTTTCCAGAGCTGTGCTCAAATCACTTCTAGCTGGCTCTCTCCCCTTTAGGCTTTTCGCTGGAGCTCTGTGTCCCTAGAATTACCCCAGCACTTACTTTTGAAATGCCCCCTTGTCACTGCCCCATCACTCACTTATGACATAAGGCCTTTCTTGGAATAGCAGTAATGTAACGCTTCATGTTTTTACATCTTTTACCCTAACAGGTCTCAAATCATCTCTCACACTGTTACAGCCAGCGCACAGGGATCACTCCTCCAACCAGCAAAGCACAACTGCTTCAGCATGAAGCTGAGCATCACCAACCAGCTGAAGACGGTGGTTCAGAGCAGACAGTAGAGAGCTGTGTGATGCTCTGATTTCCAGGGGGTTTAACTAAGCAGAAAGTAATTACCCTGACCAGAGCTTAGACGTTGGGGGATAACACATGTTCATTGAAAAGTGCTGCAGGATCTAAAGCAGTCCCAGGCAGCCAAGACCTGTGCACAGGGGTGTTCCCTATGGGTTTCAAATCCAAGCGCTAAGCCATCTTGCTCCCGCTTCGTTTGAGTTGTGTGAGTACATATAGCCTCACCGTGGTGCTATAAATTTTCTCTTTTACCTCATTTAAGGATCTCCCTAGTCACAGTTCATTAAAGAGGCTAGCAGCTCAGAGCAGACCCAGGGAGCAAAGATTTTTCCTTCTTTTCCTTGAAAGCCAACCATGGATCCACTTTTAAAGTTCTGGTGAGTAAAGACTATCCCTCACACCTGTAGCTTGCTTGGCTCTCTAGTAGAAGTAAAGAGGGAGGAAGGAGGGAGAGAAATAGGTCTAACAGCAGAATATGCCAGTTGCTTACTGTTTCACAAGAGTTGAGCACGTTTCCCCTTTCATACCCGGCAGGCACGTGATACTATGATAACCATATGCCCTAACAAAAAAATGCAGCCTCAGATTTAAATTACAGATCTATTAGTCCCCGATGGCCAGTGAGATCTTAGAGAAAAACAACATGCCTACTGAATTTTAGTTTCCTGAGGTAATACACTCAGAAGATTGTAATGAAGGTCACTGAAGCTTCTAATAAGGATATACAGATTAACCTTCTGAGTGTTGTAGATTTAATTTCACTCAATAAGTACATGCTGCAAACATATTTCTTCAGATTGATCTGCTCTGGCTGTACCCATCAACTGATTAAAGTTATATATAACACTGGAAAGATCACATGCCTTGATTTTTTTTTTTATTCAGTTAAATGTATAAATTAATTGCTTTGGGATAAAGCCAGCTCTTGTTTTACAACTTAATAAAAAAAACCCCATACATCTAGCTTATATAATACTTGTTCCCCCACAGGTTCTTCCAGTGCAGAGGGCATATTCCAGCTGTGGATTTAAGAATCTTTACAAGATTAAAAATTCAACATGCAGGTGAAATTAGACACTGGATTAGGAAGCTCATCAACTACGTAATTGTAATCAGCACCTTCTGAAGCCTGACATATAGCAAAAAAGAAACAAATTGCGAAAGGGTGGCGGCAGTCTGTCTGTGTCAGCGGGGTTGGTACGGAGCCAGCGCCTGCATCAGAAACCCTATTCTTGGCAGGTTTCTGCACGTTTTCTAGGACTTCTGGTAGACAAGCAGCTCAATGGTTAAAGTAGCAGAGTCATCTTCTGAAAGCAGTGAGGCAGCAGCTGGGTGGTGACGCCTCCTTGCAGTAACAGGAGTCGTCAGTGCAGTTAGAGAAGAAAGATAACAGGTCATGAATCGGTACTGAAACCTGCCAAAAATTACAGGTCAATTCGCTGAAATAAAAATGCCTTTACTCTACAGTAAGACCAATTTAGGCTCTTTAAGCATGTTTTCTGTGTAGATTTTCAGCTTGGCTTAGCAGTGACAGCCATGGAGGAAAGTTTGGTGTGGAGGGTAGGTGCAGTTACCCATGCTCATAACTTCTCATGCTCCTCTGTGGACTGCTAGTGCACACTCTGTAAGCCCCCTAAATCCCTTTGGGGGCTCAGGACTGCTCCCCCACGCGAGGTGGGACAGAACCCTTGTGAGCTCTTAGGAAATCCCTTGCTCTTGCTGAACGTTACACGCAGCCCAGGTTTCCATTTGACATTTTTCAAAGTTTTACGGCAAAGCTAGCTCAGTCACCTACACAGATATACACATTTCAAGGAGTCAGAAGTCTGGAATCTTATGTTTAAAGAAAAATTTAATATGAAAACCATGACTCAAATAGCAGCTGTGACAAAACTGTGTCTGCTTGGTCTGATCCTTTTCCAAAGGGGAAGGATTAGACCTTCAGAAGTTTTTTTTAGACTAGGCAAATTCATTCCAAGTGCCATTATCGTTTACTGCAGTGGATTTTGCGACGGGCCACACTGGCACAGTTTCATTGCTGCGTGTTGTATATCAATATAGAGCCGATTAGACAAACCTTTGGTGATTAAAAGCATTTTATCATTATGAAGGTGTCTTTTGCTCCAGGGCATAAACCATTCAGCAAGCAGTTTCATTTTATTTCCTTGAGCTTTTTTAATTTTCAGTTAATTACCTAGAAATACACCACCTACAACATGCTCCTTTTCTCAGTTAGGAGGCTAAAATTTGCCACTACTATGCATTGCTATGGGGCATTTGCTTGTTTCTTTAAAAAACCTGCTAGGAACTTGGTATAAAATTCATTTGCTCAGTAACTGGCATGCTGGGATAATTATCAAATCCTTTCTAAGCAAGTTGTGTGCTCATTCAAAAAATATTAGGCAATTCAAATTGTCTGTTGTTCTTCAGCTATTACAAAGTTTTGTTTTTAAAAAGTCTCTAAAAACAAACTTGACTTAAACACTTCAATGAGTTAACTGTGAAGCTATTTTATTCTAATGGGCTCCTGTCTCAAAAAATGGCCAAAAGAAAACAGTAGCTGCAATCTCTTTTTTTGAAGGTTCGTGCATTATCTTACTCCAATTCTAAAATGTTCTCCAAATGGCAGCTACTACTCTGTCAAGTGCTGCAGGGCTGAAAAATGCCTCAGGATGTGCTGAAAATTGAAATTTTCTGAAAAAATGAATTCATGTTGTATTTAAAAGGCCGGAGAGGGCTTCCAGTCACAAGTGTAAATGGGAAGGTTAAGATTAGCTCCCCTTCTCTCACTCCCTCTGCCCTAGCACTGGGTTAGAGGGATGTATGTGTGTTCTCATGTTATCATATGATACGGTTACATCTTAGATCGAAGTATATCCAGTTTTGCAGGCTCCATGCATGGAGTTTTTCAAGACAAGACTGGATAAAGCCCTGAGCAACCTGGCTTGACCCCCTGGCTGACCCAGTCGTGTGCTGGAGGTTGGACTACACTGTGGTCCCATCCGATGTGAGTTATCCAATGCTGTCTTCCTGGCTAGCCCATCCAAAAATCAGGACACTTTCACCAAAAATGGCTCGTCTCACTCCAAAAATGAAATTTGAAGACTGCTACCCTACCACAGATTCACAGACCACGAATGAATGAACAAGGTCCTTAACTAGCATGAGAAGGCTTTCTGTTGAAATGTGTTTTGTAAAACAAGGAGGAAGTTTTCATTCATCACTTTCATGAGAAAATTCCAAAGGACGTCTTGTTTTTCCAGGCCTTTTGAACAGTGTTTGTAAAAGCTATGTAATATTGTGATTTCTAGTTCACCTAGTTCTAGAGAAGGGGAAACATTTCTCTTTGTTCTGCCAAACAATGCTTGAATATGGGATTCCTGGAAAAGAATAGCCTATTGTATTAGAATGCCTAACTGGGAGACAGTTACTTTGGTGTTTCAGTTATTGGTAATGTGGTGTTCGCACAAAATTAATGGTGAATTTCTAAACTGATTTAAATGCTTTAGAGACATTCGTAAAGATCCCAAAGAACATGTTTTTCAAGCTTGTCTTTCAATTTCAATTGAAGGAACATTTGCAGATCATCTCCATCCTTACTGTGGAGTCTGTATTTCTCAGCTATGGCTGACTGCTCTTAGGCATTACACAGACTGAAAAAAACCCCAACCCACCAAAACCTCTCTTAGAGCAATTTTACTATCTTTTACATAACTACTAAATGTCAGAGAAGTAAAATCTGAATATTGTGCTTTGATCTCTACACATCCCCTGAATGTGAGACAAACAAAATTGTCTTACTCCCAACAGCACTCTTGATAGTAGGAAGTTTTGCACTGATTCAACATCTGTTGACAAGCTGTCTATATAAATCGACAGAAAAATGAACTGATACATGAAACTGAGTGTGCCTCCAAAATGATTCACAATCTGTTGAAACAAGACACTATACCATTAAATATGTAATTCCAGTGTTATGGTTCCCCTTCCATCCTAAAATACCTGGAATACAAAGCAGAAATATGGTGACATGACAGGCTGGCAGCTGCCCTGAAGCACAGATAAAGGAGGATTGAATGAAATAAAATAGTATATAGTTCTCTTAGCCAGTGTCAGCATTGTACTACATGTTGCATGTTTGCATTGCTTATTAAGACCAATGGACATATTTTGAGCCCATTCTGACAGCCTGAATTCAAACATTGAGCAAATTGTGACATTAGGGTATTCATATGTGCCAGGAAAAAAAAGTTACTGAGAAATTCTAGGGAAAATGAGGGTGGAAAGAAGAATAAAGACTAGGCAAACTGACAACTAGAGATTTTCTAGTAGGAGAGAGACAGAAAGAGAGCTACAATTATTTTTTTTTTTTTTTAATATAGTGTGGGCATTAGTCCCAAGTGTTTGGTCATCATGTAATGTCTCACATATGGCCACGTGTCAGTATTGTCCTATGCACCTCCACAGGGTATTATTACAGGGGCAGTCTAAGAAGAATGGGATCAAATATGCTATACTGGATGTAAGATGCATGCTGGCTAGCCTAAGATTTGGAAGCAATTTCACTTCCCTTTAGCTGGAAGTTGAGATACATATGAAACAAAAGAGAGCTTTTGAGGGGGTATAACAAAGAGGGGTCTATTATTGCCTGTTTTCTGCCAAAAATATTCTCACAGCTGGGTTTTTAGATGAAGATATTACACTGAGACAAAGATGATTGCTCTGGTGGGCCATCTTCTTTTAGCTATAAACTTTTGGTCTAATTACTATGCTAATGTAGCTCGATCTGTTGACAGTATTTGATGGAGTTGACCATCATGTGTTTTGTATGAGATCTAGCAGGGTGGATAAAGCTCTACATCTCATTCTTTTACCCCTCCTCCTAGCCAGATCATTGTTTGGAATTATGTGTGCTCCTGGCTGTGGAAACATCCTCACATATTAAAAGCTCTTAGTTAAGACTGAGAGATGAGATGGATTTGGGAGTCAGCAGCATGCATGGGCGATTAAACTCTGTATCTTCATAACAGCATAATCAAGCTTTCCAAACACTAAAGTGCATAGCTTTACACACTAAAAGGAAGAGTAGCCCGGGAAAACTAAATATGACTCTAATGTTGGGCTGTTCAAAGAGGAAGAGATTTGGAGAACTGTTTCAGCTCAGGCTGGGAACTAGGCTTGGAGCTATTCTGGAAACAGGGGTAACGGCAGAAAGTTCTCTAGCCGAGGGGATTTCCCTTCTGTCACATACCCACAGTGTATTTCCTGCCTTCAGGAGCTGCTACTACAGAATGCTGTAGAAGAAAGTGCAAGTGAACACCATGATGGAGCCCCAGGATCTTAAAATCCTAACACATCTCACAGGTTTCCTGCTAATTTCCTTTGGCTCAGCTCAACTGAATATAAACCATGCTCTCCAGAATTTGTCTTAATTGTCTCTAGTAATTAGGTTTCTCAGGAAGGTTTTTCTTTATTTTTAGGAAACTTTTCCTCAACCAATCTAGTTTTCCCTCATTGATTTCACATGCTTTTCTTGTTCTTTTCCCAAAGGACACAGAATAGCTCACTACCTTCTTTGTGGTAACCTGTTACATGGTAAATCATTGCTTCCTCCTAAGGAAACCACCACCCAGAGCAGATTGCTTCCTTAGCAGGAAGCAATCATCCTTTATCCTATGTTTGAGTGCTGCAATGAATGTATCTCATTCATGAATTCAGTGTAAGCCAGCCTCTTTGTGTTTCTGTCTCATTGTAACCTACTGAACAAAGGTGGTTTTTCTCAATGATGCTTTAAATGACCCATTCTCCTGGCCAGGACTTTCTTTAGATTTGTGACTATTGAACTCACCTTTTCCAGATGGTGTCATAATTTCCCATCTCTCCATTTTTTAAATTAAATTTAAGAATACTTTATAATTAACTTGGGACAGATTATGAACTTCCAGAAGTGCACTCATGCAGGGCTTTCCTTGCTAGTTATTCCATTGTTATTCCACATCTGGAGGGGGGAGTATGATCTATGACCCCATCCATGAGAGAAATGAAAATGATTTTAATGTTCATTTTTATGTAGGAAAACATATATATGTGCACAATTAAGCACTTGCTAGCAATCAAAGCAACAGTGGCATAATCTCAAGTGCCTTTCCTAGTACACACCTGATCTGGG
Source organism: Aramus guarauna (assembly GCA_013400195.1). Classification (NCBI taxonomy): domain Eukaryota; kingdom Metazoa; phylum Chordata; class Aves; order Gruiformes; family Aramidae; genus Aramus; species Aramus guarauna. The sequence continues at coordinate 7,238 of VXBL01008574.1, forward strand.
CTTCACAAATGGAATGATTGTTTTTATTTTCAGGGTTTTTAAAAAAAATATGTGCTTGGGAATTTAATAAAATTTAATCAAATTTTGGAAATGGAAAAGAGTAAATGTTTTTCTTACTTTGTAATTTTCAGGATTATGTTAATTACTATGGGAAAACAGCTAAAGAATGAACAAAGCAGCCTGTTATTCTTTTGTTTACTTTACAAATAAATGCTCTACTTCGTAATTACCCCTTTAAAGCAAAATGCTTAGGTACAAAATATATTGTGTAGGAAAGCTTTACAGTCATCGTGGCAAATATTTGACAGCACTTGTAGAACTAAAGCACAGATAAAACTATTTGTTGTGTTGTTTATAAACTGCAAAGTTCTTGGTCAGTAGAGATTGAGGATTTTTTATTTGAATGTTAGAGAGAAGAAGCTACTGCAAGAAATGTGGGCCCTGTACACATGTAGCATCCTTAATCTAACATTTGTGGGTTGTCATTGACCACTTTTTACAACTAGAGCTGTCTTAAACAATTTTTTGATCACATATGTTAAGGCCCACACATGTTTAAGTCTACATGCATACATGATGTTGTGTACTCTTTTGATTTATAAATGTATTTGTATGTTCCTTTGTTTCAAATTTTGCAGGTCAACTAAAAAGACCTGAGCTTACAAAACCAATTGAAACTTCCAGCAGTGAATTAAAGTAGTAGGATTTTTTTGTTTATTTTCCTTAATCTCTTCCACAGACATCAATTGGTGTTAGGCACACAGTTGCTGCTTGTGTCAGTGAAATAAGACCAACTGCCAAGCTATATGTTCAAAAGCAAATAAATGGAAATAATCAGGATTTTCAGGATTGTCTGCTTTAAAAAAAATCCCATATCTTAGGTATTTCACAGGGAAACCATTATCAGCAAATCCCATTGACACCCTGCTGTCAGAGGTCCATACGCCACACAGAACCAAATGCATTCTCTCGCTGCAGTTTGGATTTATTAACCTGGAAGTCCAGAGCTCCACAACATGAAACTCAGCTCCTGTTGTGTCCACAGGCTGGGCCACTCCAGAGTTTTCACCTGTGATTGCTCTTCTCACATCCCAGGACCTGCAGAAAATTACTGCCACATCCTTTCGTCCAGGTGGAGTAACTAACCAGCTGCTAGCTGCCAGCTGTGAAACAACAGATTTTATGGAGGACTGCCCCAAAACCATCAGCAGGGACTAACAAGATGGAAATAATCAGGCTCCAAGTGAATCACCAGTCTTACTATCACCAACTGCCAATTTACATGGCAGGGGAGGGGGAGAAAAGGAGGGAGAGGGGAGAGATGTTTTAGTGAAGGAATTAAATGATATGTAGCAAATGAGATAGGGGGCAGTTTGTCCTCAGATCATCTTTTCTTTCCAAGTGTCTGCAAACATGCTTTTAGAATATGTTTTTTAATACAAGGGTGAGGTATTCTCTATAGAAGGTCAGAGCAAATGAGTCAGCAGCACTTGCTCGGTCTCCTTGTCCCCAACAAGTGTATGCATAGTGGTATAACACTAATCTGGGGCTGCAAGCTATAGATATGATTTCCATTCTGCCACCCTACCAGCAAAATGGGGCCTCTTATTTAGCTACATCAGACCATGGTTTGCAATTGATGGATCAACTTCAAATAAAATGTATGAAATTCACTTTGTGAAGCAAATGTATCTTGTATTCAGCACCTGCCTTCATTATGCTGCATTCTCTAGCAGCTGCCTGTAAAGATTACATTATATAGAAAAAGAGACTTCTAAGCCGTCAAAGAGGACTGAATGCAATCCTTTAAGGAGATGATGGTAGTATGAAACCTGGTCATTTTCAATAAATGAGTTACAACACCTTTCAGGTATTACACTTGCCCCTGAGCATCCTTTTTCATTTATGCATTGTTACGATCACACTTTCTGCTTCAATAAGGTCTTTTTTCCCTCTATCCTAGTGTTAGAAAGCCAGAACCGCCACCATTACCTCCATCACTACTACCTCCAAAAAAAATGGAATAATTTGACAGGAAAAGCTGCAATATCAACTACATGCAATTTAATATCTTCAAGTGTACTGATAAAATGAGTTCTCCATCCTTTTAATGTATAGTGGCTTTGGGTGTATGGGTAGGTTGCGTATTCAGACAGAAGGGCTTTCTTCTTATCAACAGGCCCACAAAGACTGATGCTTCATAACATGAAATTTTCCTCTAAATGAGAAAATGAAATATCCTGTATTCCAGGAATGCACACTTTTTCATTTGTGTTTATATTGATCACTGATCAGAGCAGGTCAACAAACTTCACATTTCTGATTTCCACTGCACACAGTGATATTTGCAAACTGATGGGGAGCGCATGCCACCGCAGAAGTAGCAGTTTATGGTGCTGTGAGACTGAGATCCTGTTGCCAACTAACAGCTTCTAATGGGCACAGGTAAGGTGTTTTGTTCTGGCATGTCCGTGCTGTCCTACATGAGCATGAGCAACTGTCATGTTAATGCTGCCAAAAACTTTGGGTTGGGAGTCGTGAAGGTAGTGGTGGCTGTGGCTCACTCCCATTGCCCAACCCTCCTCTATATTCATAGAGGCTGAGTCATTATTTCCACAGAAAGTCTGATAGCCACTGCAATTCCTTGCTGCTTCCCCTTCAAGCACATCTAGATCTTTCGCTGTTTCTTCCGGGACTGTTTCTCCTGGGACTGTTTCTCAGAGGGACTGTAAGTCCCGGTGATGCTATGATTATTCAGAAATTCCCTTTAGCTGTTGTCAGTCCCTTGCTCAAGCGGTGAAGGAGCAGCTCCTCAGGCTTTCTCCGACAAGAGAGTGGCCAGCCAGGAAGCTGGTGAAAAAAGTCTAGAGCTTAGCACTACACGTAGCAATTAAATGCTACGTGCTTGGAAGAACTGCAAGGGAAAAGGTATTTTATGTGTAAATAACCCCAAATTTAGCCATACCTGTGTAAATCTGCAGGGACTCTTCTGAGGCAGCTCTAGACTTACCTCGTTTAGCAGAGCCCCACATAAGAAATGGGTGCATGCTCAGGAGGACCAAGTCTCTATCCGAAGGTTAAGGTACACAAAAACATTTCAGGAGCTTGAGGAAGAAAATTAGTGTGTGAACATGAAAACCTGAGGAAGGAATGAAGAAATTAATTATCAGACCAAGGGAAAAACAAAGAAGCATGAAGAAAAACAATTAGTAGTTGAAAATGCTCTTGAGTCCAGTAACCTTGGAGAATGCATTGAGCTAGTAATGGTGGTTGCTGTCACTTAAGGCAATTATTGGATATCATATAAACCTTTTTTCAAACCAAGACAGAATTGTTTATGTTTTAGGAAGCAGCCATCAATAGTGAAATTAAATATCTGAATGAATGCAGGAACATGTTCTAATAAAAAGTGAAGTAAGTAATCAGGGAAGATTATCAGTCTTGCCAGCCTGATATTTAGCAGTGATAAAAAAAGAAAGCCTGGTGCCAATGTACTTTCCTTTTTGCAAGCTGAGCCTATCTAGCATAATATTAGATGGCAGAGACTCATAAAGAGTTTAAGAGCTTCTCTGCAGGATGGAGCTGAAGACACGCACAAAACTGAGATTTACACTAGATTATTAAAATGGTTTATTCTTAATGCCAAACCAGGGCATCCCGGGATCAGCAATAACTTCCTGTGATTGCACAGACCAGTCTCTAGTCACGCAGTTGACCTGAATAGGAGACTGATGAGTTGCAAAGAAGTGAGGCTTTATACTCTGGCCTAAAGGAAAGCAAGACTTGACCAGCCCAGGACAGAAATGCAGGACCCACTTTCAACCCACCGATCTTTTTTTCCCTGTCCCCGGGAACAAATGCATGACGGCACTCCCCAGCTACAAAACGTTGTCTCGGTCTGGAAGTCCCGGGTACAAATTCCCATGCAGGCAGCCGAAAAGGAGGTCACTGCTTGCAATTACAACCTTACACTGTACTCAGGATACAAATAACACCCAGCAATAGAGTGCGGCTTCTGCCTGCTACTATATCTCAACAGATGGAGTAGCTGCTAAGCTTAGCTTGCAGGATTGAGAAATGGATTTTTTGTTTTATAAGCAAGACCATGTGCAGATGAACTGAGGATCGCCTGCAGATCACAGAAATAAAATCTATTACTTAGCATTTTTTTAGGTCAGCGTACTGCCTGTCACTCTCTTCACTCATCTCTTTCCCGCTCATTTTATTCCAGAAAGTTGTCTGCTTGCTTTTCTCTTGTGCTCCAGAGCTGAACTTTAGCAGCTGAAATTAGTGGGCCTTGCTCCGAAAGCCTCCTAAATTTATTAATGCTCACCTTTGATGAGATGACTTAAGACAGGTATCACAATATATTTGCATATAATTTCACACTGTTTTTCTGTGCTTTTATTGTAAATGGGATTTGTATTAAAAAAACAAACAAACAAAAAACCCCTAGAAGCTGGTATCAAAGTTCGTGTCAAAGCTTCACTGTGAAGCTTTAACACAAACATCTGCTTGTCAAGGCATTCTCACTGAAATCTCAGAAGGTAATTTTAACAGCGTCGGAAGTTGCACACTTTGTACTTAAGTTCTAATGCCTTTCTTTAAACACCCAAGTTTCTACCATTTCAGCTAGCACCTCCACACCTCTAAGACCACTATAGAACCTTATGCAGCTTTATTATAGACCGAGCTCCAAATCCCTGAGATACTAACAGAACAATTTTTATGACATGACATCTTCAGACTGAATCTTTGTATTTACCTTAATGGGTAGCATAAGTATTAAAGAGGTCTGCCTGAGTGAATATTTCATCTGCATGAAGAAAGCTGTCTCTGTCTCTATCTGCTTCTTTGTTTTAAATTGACATTTTTCCTAAATTGATCAGTACGTTAAAATTGCTTATCATGAGTCAAATTTCCATGATTAAGGAAAAAAATGTAAGTACAGCTAGTGAGAGCCCCATGTACACTGGGCAGAGACCCAGGAAGGGAGTGTAAGATGTAACTGATTTGTAATCTTAGAAGTATAAACCAGGTTGCCTTCTGAATGTAGCCATTACAATTTATGATTTCTGCCAAACTATATATTGATTTCTTTGTCTTAAGAATCAGCAGCTTTCCCTGCTGATTGAATTCTAATTACTCACTCCATAGTTACATTGATTTTAACAGACTTCTGGACAATTTTGTACCAGGCTGTTTTCAAATTACATTTAATGAATTCATCATGATTATCGATATAAAAAATTCCATTCTATAGCAACTTTAAAAAGAAAGAAACTGCTTTTCCCCATGTCTGCATAGGCCAACCTCACCCTCAGCTTATAGTGCGCTCACTCGGAGCGGTCAGCTGGCCTTAGGCTGCACTTCATGATGTCTCTGGGCAGAAAAGGCAGAAAAGGACAGTTGCGTTTGTTTGTCTAAACCCAATGATGAGTATGTCTCTAGCAAACTGTGATTAAATTCATTGTAGAAGTTAGTTTTTTCAAATAAAAATTCAATCACTTTCCCTATATTGCATCAAAGTAAAGAAAATCTTCCATCCACTCTGTCCAAAATACAAGTCATACCTATTAAAGAAAGGTAAGCCATATTGGTGCTAGTTATATACTTGTGTAAGGAACCCTTTATTTCGTGTATGGGGCAAAGTCCCCCACCAACAAACAGGCAATGTTTGAAGCATAGTAAGGAATAACACCAAAAAGTTCAATTATAGATTTTTGATCTGTGCACTTTGGGAATATTTCGCTGCAGCCCACACGTGTGTGTCTGGGGGAGAGACACGGATTATGCATCCAGGCACCGCTTGTGCATTGTGGGTCCGCCTTTACACCCCGAAGCCACGAGGCGCGGGTGACGGGCAGCGAGATGCCCGTGTCAGCCACCCGGGGCTGTCCCCACGCCTCTGCCTGCTCCCATCGGTCCTCCCGCCTGCCTGCCCTGCGCACGGGCACAGGCATTTGCATAAATCAATACCACAGTCTGGCTGGTTTACAATTAACTTCAGGGAATCCTTTTTGGCCTCACGGCTTTATTTCCATTTACCTTGGGCAATGGCTCCCTACTCTTTTGAGTTATTGCTATATAAAGGAGCATTCAATATTCAGTCAGGCTGAAAGCTGCTGATTACATTCATCAGCTGTAATAAGATATGCGATTAGATCTTATTTTCTTGAATTATCTATAGATCAAAGATATGATCAATGGCAGCCTTTAAATATTTCCAAGTCAATATTTCCAGAGATGTTTTCATTCAAAAGCACTTAGAAGTGTTTTACAACTGAAGGCCCAGATTCTACTTGCAGGCTTTCGACTTTGTTTTCTTCCTTCTGAAGTTCATTATTTTGGGAGCAGCAGTTCTGGTGCCAAATGAGGCTGAAGCAGTAGGATATCTACAGGTCCAGACATTATCTGATGTTTTTATTATTACAACTATATCTAAACTACCAGACGCAGTAGTACCCTGGAATCCTGTTCATGGATGCATCTCCCCTGTGATTTCAAGCTCATGTTGGGGTGAGGCATGGCCATGGCCACGGCTGCTCCCACCACCATCATTCCCACGGGAGGCAAGCGGGGTGTGCAGAGCCCAGCTGCAGTGTGCCCCCACCACTCTGCCCTTGCCCCACGTCCGAAAGGATCCGGCTCCTGCCCCGTGCCTGCTGCTCTTCTGAGATGGGCTTTTACTTGCTCTCTGCTGGAAGGAATGTGACTTCAGAGCGTAATTTTCAGCGTAAGTGGCGGAATTGTGGTTGTGTTAGAGCAAAAAGAAATTAATGGAGAAAACTAATTAATTTAAAATCAGACAATGATTTTATAGCATATGCCTATTGTGCATTCAAAATCACCCACGTACTACACATACCCATTCTGGAAGTGGCATACAGAAGTTTTAACTGCAATACAAGGTTGTTTTCTTTTCTAATGAGGAAATGAACAGTGAGTTATCCTCCTTTAACTCTGCACGTAGAGAATAATTCCAGTAGGCAGGAGAATTTGATGCTTTTAGATGTTATTTTCTAAATTATAAAGCTTCCCGGGGAGATGAACTTTCTTACAGTCTCTGGCAAACTATCTGGTGATTACTCTGCTAAGAGTAGTAAATGATCTAAAAATATGTACATTATCTTTTGAAGAAGAAAGCGAATTAAGAGTTCTTTAAATCTGAGAGCTGACTGGTTTGTTCTCTGTTAGGATAAACACATCAGGTTAGGGTTTACTCTGAGCAGCCTAGCAGAAAACAATCTGCATAAATAGATGAAATTTTATCAGACAATGAATAAAAGATGCAAACAGAAAATTGGTTTTCTTTAGTTTCTATAAGGACTAAAAAGAACAAAATTACTGGGCTATTTCTTTCCTCTTAAAATCTTTTTATAGATAATGGTGAACAGATGATTCCGTCAAACTTCACTTGCAATGAATTTAAGACAAGATAATATCATCATCCATCTTCTTGATGAACCTCATCATTTTATCTTCAGTCTAAATCCAGGAGAAAAACTGAACAAGCCATGCTTCTACACATCTCTTCATTTAAAAATTACAGCTGAAGGTTAGAAAATGTTTAAGGTCAAACTTCTAAGCTACCATCTGGAGCTCATTTAAAAATTGCCAAGAACATCTGCCACTGCCGCACATGCCTAAGACAAAACTTAGCCAACATCACCTTTTCTTTTAAGGACAAAATCTTAGAGTCACATGAGCATCGGCTGGGATGCTTTGCTGCCAGCAGTCAGAATTTCGTGCAAACTTAGTGCAGTTTGGCAACCAGTGGAGCTGTTAATGGATAAAGACAGTTTTGTAGTTTAGCACAGTGTTCACCATCTAAAAGCCTCGTCTCGCAAAGCAGTGTCGTTTACAGCTTTGGAAGACATATCAAAAACTTTGTGGGGCGGGGTGGGGGTATGTCCTGACTGATGAGGACTGAAATGCCATCGTGGGGTAGTCAAAGTAAATTCCCATTGCTGCTGTTGGAGCCGCCCCGCTGCTGGGGCTGCTCAGAGTGCTGAAGGCAGTACTTTTCAAAAGTGCTGTAAGTGAAATATGAATGCAGACACTTAAGAGCTAAACAAAACACGTCCTCAGAGATGCGCATAATAAGCTCTGAACTTTTATGACAAAACTGAAAGATATGAAAATCAGAGAAACACTTGGCTTACAACGTCTAACTCCTCAGATAGAGCTCCGTGTCTTTATTCATATTTTAAGATATAGCAAATCCCACTGTCTATTAATTCCTTACATTGGGGAAGACATTTAGAGCTTTAAAAGTACTGTAAGGTTGCTATTCTTTGCTCAGATACGTGAATTCCTAGTAGCAAGAAGCAGATGATGTGAGATGAAGGCCTGTATTACTAGATACAAGAGAAATGGGTTTTTTCATGGCCTGGATGGAAATTACCCCTCTAAATGATGGACATGACATATAAACTGTCTATTAAGATATGATGAAAAATTTTAACTAGAAGGAGATGTTTTACATGATTGCATCATTAATTTAGTGATTTGATCAGACAGGACAGATGCTTTCAGACATGCTTAGTGTATCAATTTTCTGTAGTTTGGTAAATGTCATGCATTGGATTATTTTCCATAGGTGAAAATGTAATACAATATATTAAGTATTTAGTGATTCACCTAAGTATTTAGTGATTCATCTGTACTATGTAATAAACGATATGTGCAATTCCAGATAATGCATATGTATATTAATAGGTATAATAAATAATTTTATTCCATTTACAGAACACTGAATCTGTATTTTAATGGTGTCTAGAAAGCAGAGAAAATTGAAATGATTGCTTTCATTCAATTGAAAAGCTGTGAATGTGAGTAAAATCCCCACATTGATTATAGATCAATTTACCTTTGAAACTGAAAAACAGGAGTTACGCTCCATGTCTTGTTCTTGTAGAGGTTTTAAACTACATTACATTTTATATTTTAACAGATGGCAGAATTTAATCCTTATCAGAGGGATAGGAGTTATATACAAACCGGTAGTTGTCTTATGATGTGGAAAAGATTAATGAAAAGTATTTTGTTTTGCTTTGTTGTGTTTTTCTTTATTATAGCTAAACATATATCTACTAAAAGATTATAATTAAATTGGGTTTTTTACAGAATCTTTGTGTCTGTATGAAAATGAAGAGAAAGGTGCTTGCAGGCAAACCTCCAATCAAGCAACTATTTGTTTTCCCAAATTCAGAGCACCGTTATGAAATCCATGGCACAAAAGACATTGAATGTGCTCTCCACCTGGGCTTATCTTTCCAGTTCTGTTCAAGAACTTTAACCAGCAAAGGAACCTGTTACATTGAATGTGTTTTTACATTTTTTTCTTGATATCTAGAAATTGTTTATCTTCAGTGGGATCCAAATAATATCTTCATTTTTTAAATACCTCTAGTCTGCAAAGCCTGCTCACAGCTGAAACAGAATTTGTAAGCAGGCTGGCTATCATGGTGTGGCTTTGAAAACACCTCCTCACCTGATCCAGATTAATTTAGGCTGTCACTGAATCCTCAGCCTGCTGAATCTTCCTGGAGTAACTTTTCTACATTATGAAAATTTAAAAAGATTTTCTGCTTTTGAGAATGAATTGACAAGTGAAAAAAGTGATAGCTTTTTACAGAATACCCACAGATGTAAAGCAAAATGTCTCCAAAACTTTAATTACAGTAAAAGGACAGAGAATGCTGAGATTAATGGTAAACTAGATTTATGAAATCAAACATTTAAAAATTTGAAAAGCCAAGAAGTTAGGCTTGACAGACAAAGTTTACAGAATTTTGTTGTACATTTTACATACTTTAAAACAGCAAAGAGCAATCATATTTTATGTTTAGCATGGAGCAAGAGAAAGGCAAGTCTGAGCAGAAACCTGCATGAGAGTTGTACATAAGAATTCAGTCACATTCTTTTAAATAGAATTGGAGCTTTTTACTTGGTTATTTTAATTATTATTTCTTATTTTGCAAATAATGCCATAACTCTAACAAAGCTATAGGAATGGCTAAAGCTATGATTTTTTTGCTGTTTGTAGTTGGTAAGAATGTGTATTTGCTGCCCATGTTTGCTAAACTGGTTGGGTTTTTTTTTGTATTGTTGAAGATATGTAAAAAATAGTCACAATTTATTGCCTCAATGCATGTCTAATAGCAGCCAATGTCACCAGCTACTGCACAATGCCTTCTTTGTCCCTCTGCAAAATAGGGATGATGATAATACTGTTTACATTTACTTTATCTCAATGCAGTATCATACTCCTTAATCATGTCCTACCAAGCAAACACACTTAAGCACTGAAGTCCATGAGGAAAAGGGGAGAAAAAGGAAAAGAAAAAGCAGGATAATCTGAAATCAAATTATATTGGAGGGTGGGGGAACTTTAAACCTGGGGCAAAGTAGTATCAGTTAGATGTTTTTGAAAGAAAAACATCATGTGGCAAATATTTTCCCTTTGCTTTTATTGAAGATATTTATATGTTTTAATAACTGCAAAGACTCACACTCAGCATCTAATGTTGCATACTCTTTTGTGGTTATAATACTGATAAAGCCATAAATACAATATTATGATACCTTAGTGGAAACAGATTTTTGTATGCTGCATGTCACTCAGGTGGTGCCCCCCTCCCACAGCCCTGCCTCTGGCCCTCTGTCACCCCCCTCTCTCCGTGGGTCTTCCTGGGCTGCCTGGCAGCAGTTTGGAACTGCTCAACAAGTAACAAAATCATCTTTTTTTTTTTTTTCATTCTGCTTCTTGCTAGCCCAGCTACATCTCTTGGTACCACCAAAGGCAGACAGACATTTGAAGAAAAATGATGCAAAATCAGGGAGGGGATGAAAAGCCATGTCACGTACACCCTTCTGACTTGCAGCTGCTGAAAGCTGATGTTTCAGGATATTTCTCTCTATCATTAGGCAGAGGCTATTGTGGAGATAATCCAGTTTGTGGTAAGGTTGAGTTGGGCTGGGGAAAGAAGGAGTGGGAAGCAAAAAAGCATGGAAAAGGGACAAGGGAGTAATGGGCAAGAAGGGGAAGGTCAGAAGAAAATTGGAGATTGCAAGAAATAGGGGAAAACAGAAAATTAAGAGACTAAAAAGTAGGTTAAAGTGTCTGAGAAAAGGGGTTGGGAGGGAGGGAAGAGAAAGGAAGTACTGAAGGTTAGCTTGAAAGTTTGCTGATGCTGTCAAAAAATATGTGGTATCAGGAATTCCCCAGAACTCCCCAATTCTACAAACAGAAGATGACAGGCAATGGCTGAAAGAGCTGGTCTTATTTTAATTAAATGTTTATTTAAGTCTAACGTATTTGAAAATTATAATTGGTTTCCCCCAGCAATGCCCTTAACCAAGCCCCTTTCACAGAGATCTTTGAAAAGCAGTCAACTCATGAAAAATCCCAGTTGGCAACCCTTTTTCCCTGAAAAAGAAGTTTACCGAAATCTTCAAAGGCCAGAATCTGGCATAGTTTTCTCTTGAGTAAAGTTATCTCTGCAAGTTGAAGCCCCGCTAGGAAGCACGACGTGCTCCAGCTAGCTGCAAGCATGGTTGCTGCTTGCCCAGACCCACAAGCAGGAAGGATCGACCTTTCTGCCCATCTATCGGCCCAGCCATCGATACCTCAACTCATGGCACCTCTCTGTGTTAATGGAGCCTGTTTTTGCGAACAGCCCAGGTGGCAAACTGCAGCCATTCAGCAGCTGAACTATGAGCAGCTGAACCATCTCTTCACTATGGTTGGTAGTAGTACCAACACAGCTGTTCGGTGTAACCCATCCCTGCTCGTGGACTGTTAAGCGTCCAGCCATGGCACTACAGAGCGTGGTCTATAAGCAGGGGCATAATCCCACGGTAAGAACAAAATAAATGAGTTTGCACAGAGTTTCATTCTGCAAAAGCTGATCTGCTCCCACCGCCCGTCAGTGTCAGCGGAGATCCCCTGCGTTAGCAGATGAAAGACAAGATACAGTAATCATACACCTGAGCAGACTGTTGTCATTCAGAGACCGCAGAGCTAAGGCCTGGTTTAAATGATTGTTTCTTGGACAAGATTTCTGCTGACTGCGATAAATTTTAATGTGTAAGAACAAATCTTTCAGAAGAAAGAATATCACATTCCTACTACTGTGCAATTAAAATCCACAGGGATATTCAGAGAAAATTAAAATTCATGTCCTTGCTGCAACACGTGTAAACATGTATGGGATGACTAGTTGCCTAAAAGCTCAAATGGACAGCAAAACTTCTAAATATAGCTGGTGTTGGGAAACTATGGACCCAACATTCTGATAATCAGGCTCTTTTAATGTAGTGTAGGTAGGATACATTAAATATTCACATCACACAATCTTTGTAATTCTGGTATTAGAACAGACACAGAATAAAGGTCAATAGAAAGAAAAACCCAATAATAATGAAGTAAAAATGCATATGTATTCATATCTTTAGCAAATACACAACTGAGATGCCTGGGCATGTTTGGAGGAAGCCATTTTTCAGACAGAAAAATCAGTTTCAGAAAGAAAACTCTCATCAATACTTTATATACAGTTTCAGTGTGGAAAGAATTTCTGGTCAGACTACATGTACAACCAATTATCCATTGCCTACAGTCCCCCTGGAGAGGAGGAACAGAAAGGCTCACGTCCTTGCTATAGCTCATTTTGCCAAGGGACCTGAACCTCTGACTCAGGGGGGAGTGCCCAGACTCCTGGGCAGCAGTGGGAAGCACTTTGAGGGTGACATTCAGAGTGGGACAGTGCCTTCCTCCAGCTCCTCTGCCTCGCGCTCCCTTCTCGCCCCCAGCCCAGCCCAAACAACGCTGGGTGACGGTGGCACTTGCCTGAGGTGAATGTGGGAATCTAAAAAGGGGTGTCTCCCATGCTGTTGGCAGCTGCCGAAGAACTGGAAGAGCCCCCCGCCCCTCGGAAAGCCTCTCAGTTAGAAGCAGCCTCTCTCTCTATCACTCTTGGTGGTTGTTAAGAGTCGAGGAGTTCAGAAGAGGAAATTGAGTTTTCCATTTCTGACGAAAAATCAAATGAGTCCAAGACCTAGGCAGACACAAATATACCAAGTATAATTCTCTGATATCAATTTAATTGCATATTTCTTTCAAACTATATGACCACCCGGATGCAGTCACAACAATAACAACAGCAAATCAATGTTTGTGAGGAAATACAGTTAAGTATTAAGATCTAATAATATGCTCTCTTGGAAGCAGCTGTAAAATTCTTTGCTTCCCTTTGCAAACAGAATGTTAAGAATACCAAGAACCAACAAGTGTCTAATATTATTCTTCCCCAGATGAAATGAAAAGATATTGATTTCTACAAAATAGATTCCCTAATATGTAAACACATTATTCTAAGTCTTGGAAGAATCATATACTTTTATTTCTGCTCTCTGCTGAAAACACTTGAATGAAATATTTTATCAAAAGAATCAAATAAAATGTTCTGTATGTTTCCTGAAAAAAGCCACCAAATATAGAAATCACCTTTTCACATAGTGGACATATATGTTCCTAACTTTACCTTATATTTACTTGAATAAAAGGGATTTCTGAATAACAAAGACATGAGTATGCAAGATTACTTCAGTGTCATTACATCATGTCATGAGGTTGGATTTCAGAAGAGGATTTCCTTACCTCTTGCAAAGACCACTCATGTACTACCTATTTGAAATGGTGATTCTACTGCTTTAAGTCAGCACAGAAGACCGCAGAAGAGATAAGGAATAGCAATGAATCAGGTACAAAGTACCTCCTTTTACTGGAGTGGTTTTGCACCTGACACTTACGGGTTACTCATTAGGTTAATCATTCTTTTCATTTCCTTGGAAAGGGAAACCTTTACAAAGGTTTTAGAATTTTATTAGCAGTCTGTTAGTCAACTATGAGGTCTTTCATCCCAGTTAATGGGACAAGAAGCAGAAATACCCCAAATTCCACAGAAGAAGGATGACACTGGCATGTTTTCAGCCTTGCTAGGTAGAGAAACTGTCAAAACCCTAGATAACATTCTGAAATATTTTTCCAAGTGCAATCAGCCATTTGAGCCCTTAGACTCCTTTTTAGAATTGTTTGTCCATTATAATAAGCATATCAGGAAATATATGACAGTGTCTAGCTATTTCTATATACACAGACTGAGATAAACTTTTTAGATTTAAGCATTTTAGATTTTAGAAATATCCTTTATTCCTCTGTTTTTTCTTCTGTCTTTTCCTCAGAATGGACTGCCATTATTCAGATTTAATTGAGGCACAGGCTGTTCTAACTCATCAGCTGAAGTACCCTTCTTCAAGGGGCTTGGCCACAGAGACTACAGTTTCATAAATATCTTCCATTTCCCAGCAGCTTTGCCTTGTCTCAAGCACATGCATAATGGAAAAGGAAAGGCCCAGAAATTACCAACTGCTCAATAGGGGACAAAGAACATGCCTGTGTCTGTCATGGAACAATGCGAAAAAGCAAAGATGAGAAGTGTGTGTTATATTCATGGTTACCCAGGACAGCAAAAGAAGGAAGCAACCCCAAGATTAAAAGAAAAAAATTATCTGATTTGTGATGTTCACAATAACTAGATGGAAAAAACCCCCATATATTACAATTCCAGTTAAATAAAAGCCTGTTTCTGACAAATACTTTTGAGAATTTGTCCATGAGCACTTCATTATTTAAACACCATTCCTGTGGTACAGCCAAGTTTAGAAAGGATTTATTTAACATGCCATTACAGCAATTAGCCCCAGGGAAAGTTCAGCTTGCATACCCGGCTTCTAAATATGTCTTAAGTTTGTATTTATCAAGTGAGTTTCCTTTCCCCTCCACTGAGTATAAACTTGCCCTTTATTCTTCACCTCACAGCTCCTGTGAAGCTTTCAACCTGAGCTCTTTTCTGAGCACTCGGCATGTCCGAGCTCCATTCCAGAGGCCCCCTTCCACCTTTCCTCCCAAGGACACGGACATAATGTCCATCCTCAGTAAGGGACATTTGTCAGGCCCCATGTGTCAGTTTGGATCATGACTGCAGGAGCTAGTAGATACAGACAGGATGTTTAAGAGGCAGAAAGGAGATTCAGGACATGGAAATTCAATTTCTAGCTCTGATGTGACTTGAAGCAAGTCATTTAGTCATTACCTTTATCTCAGCTCTCCAAATCTGCATGTGGATAGTAATAGTTCATCTCCACCTTGCTTGTTCAGTCCATAGTGGATGAACTACCACTTGCAATGTTTATTTACAGCATGTAGCACATCTAGGGTCCAATCTCACTTTAGGCCATCAGACACAACCATTCCTCCAAAAGCTCTTTGAACCCTATGACTTTGATCAGACCTTCATGACAAACTAAGAGTGACAGTCTGCACGGTGGAGGAAATGAGTTCTGGTGCCTGAAAAATTCTGGGTTTGAGTTTGCCAGGATATAATCTTAAAAAAAAAAAAAAAAAAANAGAATAAAAATTAAAAAAAAAAAAAAAAAAAAAAAGAAAGAAATTACAGTTTTAAACATTTTATTTTTATTCTTCAGGTTTTGGCTGCATGTCAGAAGAATAAAGAAATGCATAAACATTTCAGGTTTACACTAGTGCTGACATGGCAGTTGCCACTATGCACTGAATGCCGGAAAATTTAGAGAAGTTATGTCTCAAGTTGCTCGTCTCCTGGATCCAAGACATGGCCTCTGTTGCCTGTACCCTTCTCTGGGTGACAAGGAGCAGGAGCAGCATTGGTCTCCCTCATCACAAATAACTCTGGGCCTCTTGGCTTCAGTTTTGCTTTTCCTTTCCTACCATCCATGGCAGTGACCTTCCAGGTTCCCTAGGGAACAGAAAAGGAATGCAGCGTGTATCACCAACGTCCCAATGCCACAATCCCACTTTCATCTGCCATCAGCAGACATGCATCTCGCAGTGCATGTGGCAGGAACTTCCACTCTATGCCCTGGGTGCCGTCTCCGACATATCCTGGGACCAGTTTCTGCTACCTTTCCAGCAGGATTTCCTGCTACATTCAATTGCACAGAAGAAGCAGAATTAAGGTTGTCGGAGCAACTCTGAATCTACCAGTTTTTAACTCTACAACTGAAATTAGGATCTTTTAACATTTTTTGATGAGCATGCATTTTATAGTCATAATGAACTGTGAGTGTTATGAAAGAAAAACAGCATTTCAGAGCCTCTGTTTGCTGTACATATTAGCAGTGAGAGGCTTAGGGAATGTCGCTGCCTGAGTTAAAAGAGTAATGTTTCTTTGGTTTTGCAAAATACATGGAAAAATCAACCTTTTTCACCATGCATGTTCTTTCTGCATACCACACTGAACATACATCCATTATACATCCGCTCTGAACAAAGCACAGTGAAGTCATTGTACAGCGATACCAATGGAACTTTTTTCTCAAGCATCAGCAGGATTGACCAAACTCTGATTTGTTGGAGGCAAAAAACATGTAGTTTCATTTCTACCACTCTGTCTGTGTCCTAAAAATGAACGAAAGTACAATAATACTTGTAGCAAATAACTCAATCTACAAATCCATAATTCCCTGACAGTTTCAACCTCTGGACTTATTTTTTTAAGAGTATTTTGACCCTTTTTCTTCAACAGTCTCAATAAATTAAAATCTGAATATTTCCCAGTCTATTTCTCAGCATTATTTCCTTCACATTACATCTGAACTGTTCAGGATGAATGGCTACGGCAAGAAAAAGTTAGAGGAATTTCAAGGGCACCATGAACACTACCTAATGTACCGCTGCAGTTTAAGATTAACTGACATCAGCTTGACCCACTACCTGCCTAAAGGAGAATGGTCAGATATCATTTGGTAAAGTTTATGAGATGCCAAGCCCCACTGTGGTGCACGCGGGTTTTTAATTTGCTGCAATTTATGTCTGGAAGGCTCCCTAGGCGTACTGCTTTGTCACAAAAGTGACAGAGAATCAAACTTCAATCCTGTGATCTTTTTTTTTTTCACTTCTCCCCAGTATCCTCTGGAATGAAAGGAATGTGATACAGAGAGAACAGCGCCAAGTGTGATGAATAGTCTTCATGGGGCAATCATGAATAAAATAGAAATGAGTTACATAAGCACTTGGAGACAAAATATATGCAACCACTCTCAACTACTTGCTTAGTTGCACAGAGCTTAGTAGGACACATGATTTAATTGAATTTAAAAATTATTTTTAATTTAATTCTATTAATTTTAAAAGAAAAATAATTCTATGAAATCTAGTTTGGAAAAAACCAAAAATTCTGCTCCCTGATCATAAATCTACACCACATTCGAAGCACTCATTCTAACAAATGTAATGAAGAAATGTAGGGACAAAGTTCTCCTTGAAAAATAAATTAACACAAGCTTTTGAACCCCAAGTAGCTTTGATCAAGAGCAAACTTCTATGTAATGTTAGGAAACCACTCATCTGTTTTAGTGGTAAAAGCTGTCTGGTTATAAAGAAAAACAATCACATCTGCTTTTCCCTCACTGAATTCCTGAGATTAATAGGGAATGGCATAGTGGCCGTGAGCGTTTCATAGTTTCTGGGGTGGAGGAGGGAATATTTCTCACTGATTTCTACTGACCCCTTGTGGTAAACTAAACTCAATAGCGTTGCTGAAGAAGACTGGCTTCCTCATTGAGGGGACAGAGTCCACCTTGGGCAGGAAAAGTTGTAAGAGCTGAGTCTGACCATCTCAATGACCTCCTAGGACCATGACATCTTAGGCTGTCAAGAGCCCAGAAGATGGCAAAAAATCAGAAGTTGCTTGTAGTCCATGATGGGAAGATACTAGTCTACAAGCAACAGTACACCCTTCTTGGTATACAAGAACTCTCTAATTCTGTAAGACTTGTTGTAGTGACATCCTAAACCATAAGACTGAAATTCAAGTAAATTACTCTGGTCACCAAAAACACAGGATGAAATTAGCAGCTAATTTATGTAACATTTGTTTGCACTAGTGGGGAATACAATTGTCTATATAAATGTCTTTCCAAACTAAGTTCATTGCTAAGGTGGACAGTTATTCAAAGAAAGGCATTGGCAGTCTGTTGGGTAATTTAGTTTAGATTTCAGCCAGAAGGGAGACAAGATAAGCTGTAAGAGGGATGGTTTAAGATATTCCAACTTTTAGCTTTTATAAAATACATATTAAATCCAGCTGTAACACAAGAATTCTAGAAAAGGTCATCAGGAAATAAAGATTTATTACAATATATGCTCACTCTCAAGTATTTATAAATGCTTTATAAGTTGCATGCTCACTACACAAACGTTCCTTCAACTGGGAGCAAATCAAGGTTCTTGCAGCTTCCATTTGTCCTAGCAACAGAGCCACTTGCAGAATTAAAAAAATAGTTAGGGGGAATATTAAAGAGCGTGTAGCAAAGGGTACAATTCGATTTTTACGTAGAGAAGATACTTCTGAATCTCACACAAACCATATACCTAGGAATTGTACTTTACAGATTTTGTCAGCTGTCAAAACACATAATGAATACCTGAAATATAGTTATTGTTTATTGATGAGAGGAAAAAAAACAAAAAACAACATAAGCAGTTCCAAATCTCATGTCATGTTTCTCTAGTCTGCAAAAATTAGAGGGCTGCTACCTTATCTGACATGCCTTCACTAGAGTTGGTGGTTAGCTGGGAATCTGTTCCAGACTATTTAACACACATGGAATCAATTCAATGGAGTCAGTCAATATTGCTGTCATTCTTCCTCTTTTTAAGAAAAAAAAATAAACAAAGAAATAGCTGGAACTAGGAATAAATGTTATATATATTGGCTAAGCATACAATGTACTATATATGTAAGCTCATTTTCCATGTGTTTTTACTTGTTTTGTGTGCTTCCTGTAAAATTGCTTTAGGTTGTCCTTGAAGAGTAAAGGGGGAAGAATTTCAGTGAATATTTTAGGTCTCTTAAAACTGAACAAAAAAGACAACAAAAACTACCTGAGATGAAAAAAGCTAGGTATAAAATTTGAAAGCAGATAATTGGAACTTTTAAGCTTCAAACAAAGCAATTGAGCAGCAAAAGCACCTAGGAAAACATATTTACTTTAGACCTAAATTAATCTGGCCCAAACTAAATCTCCCTGTCTTTCCATATTAAGGAATGTGGTCTTGAGAAGCATCTTTCAGCTTAACTTTTGTACATGGGAGTAATACATGACAGTCATGCCTGATGGGCCACCCACAACACGCAGCGCAGAACTTCGACACTAAAAGAAACAGGGAAATTAGCAAGCCTAATTCTTCCCCCTCAGTTGTAGCAGAAATAAAATTAAAAGTGTGAGAAAATCATCCTGAGCAAAGTTTAATCGATTTTGGGACATTTCCCTGAAAAATTGCAGTTTTGATTTTTCCAGTTGAAAAAGATGTTTCATTGGAAATTTCCCGATGGTTCCATGGATTCAGCAAAACAACCAAGCCATTCAAAAGTTAGATGAGCATTAAGCTTGGGATCTAGTATTTTCCTGTTTGAGACAGGCTTCAAAATCAGTCAATAAATATATCTTTCAAAAATCAAAAAAACTCAGTTATGAGCTCTACTTTTTCATAAGTTTATCTTTAAAATATTTTTCTAACGTCTGCAATGAAATTTGTCATCCAGTTTTCCCTTTTATATGTTTCATATACCAGTGCCACTTTAATATGCTTTGGGGCGTTTTTGGGAGGGGTGAGTTTTCTTTTCAGAACGGTTTAAATATCTGAACAGATGTAAAATTAGCCAATGCTGCACAGTATAACCAGTTTCATACTGCAGACACACTTGTCAGAAAATTCTAGTATGATATTTATCAGCTTTTAAATGAGAACACAACTATCAGCTTCAACTCAATCTAGGATAATGTAATGTTTACAGCTGAAGAATGACTGAATGCTTATACTTACAGAGGTGTTTGCTTTTAATGGCCACATTTTCCAGTCCCATGATACAACAGTATAAAAAAATCTTTCTTTCTCTCATATATGCTAGGTTATAACAACAATTATTATGATTTTTATATCTATACAATGCTGCCTACAAAATATTTAATACCTAAGCAGCTGGTGCACTGTGGCTGATGCTCACTAAATGAATAAATGTTTTGTCTTGTGTTTCCCCCGTGTACTTGCATCCATCTGTTGTCTTGTGTCATTTTTGATTGAGGCCTAGAGGCACTACCACAAAACAAATAATGTCAATTTTGTTTCCATTATTGCAGGGCCAAGAACCCTACTTCCAGCCTGAGAACACTTTGGCGCTTGGTGCAAACACAAATGCAAAGAGATGTTTTTTGTGCAGATATAAAAACCCGCCATGTAGTAGGACATGTTTACAATAGGGAAGTTTGCATGAGAAGTTTAAATTGGTATTCATTACAGGACAAATAACTTTATCAAGCTTGCAGTCTGAGTGAAAGCAGATTTACCAAGCTGGCAGGGGAAACTGTAGTTCCCCCTAATGAGCACTGTAAAGTGAAGCGTGTTCTCTGGGTCAAATGACAGGCGAGCATCTGTTTCACTTCACAGCCTCTCCGTCCTCGCTGCGCCTGCAACCTGCCCTCTTCCAAGACAAGAGCTCGCCAGCTCTGACCCAGAGACACCGGGGGCCACGACGTGCTTGTGCTTAACCCTCAGTTGTGTTGCACTGGCTGCCTCTCCTCGCTGTTGGGGGTAATCACTCCAGCACAAACCCATACAGCTGACCTCCATAAGTCTTTTTTAATATAAGGACGGTAACGTAAGGATAGTTCTTGTCTGCAGGGCTGTTGCAAACAGCGGTGCTAAGGATGGGGATGGCTTCTCATGGGGCCGGCTTCTCATTTTCATCGACTACAGAGGGAGACTGCCTGGTTAACTAAGTTGGTTAATCCAGGTGCTTGAAGTTAGCACCCTGAAACTCTTTAAGTGTTTCAAGACAGCTATTGGGTCAGAATCAAACTAAAAGTTTTGGTGGCTTGCCTTCTCAGCCCTGACATCACGAGTACCTGCATTTGGATGGTGAATTTGTACACCCATACAACCATACACACATATACAGTCTTTCCATTCTAGTATCACTCATGAAAATACATCAGTGAGGGTTACACGGTAGAGTGGTTGCTGGCAGGAAGAGAGAATTTCTGCAGACCGTGGAGTATCCAAAACAATTCAGTAACCTGAACCTCTGAAACCTGACCTGTCTGAAATCAAACACTCCTCTTTTCCTTTGAGACAGTGGCACAGAGGAAAGAGATAGAGTTGCAGCAAGAGGAAGAATGATAATGACAGAGAAGTACGACTGGTGACTGCAAGTTTGTGGGAGCCTCTGCTCCCATGTGTTTGCATAGCAAACTCGGTCTGCCAGAGTGATCCAGCATGGACCCTTTGTTCAGGCAATATCTTCTAATGATGAAACTAAACTGAGAGGAGTGGCTGATTCACCAGCAGGTTGTGCTGCCGTTCAGTGAGATCTGGATGGGCTAGAGAGTTAGGCAGAGAGGAACCATGAGAAATTCAACAAGGGCAACTGTAGGGTCCTGCACCTAGGGAGGAATAGCCCCAGCCATCAGTACAAGGGCTATTAGGGGTTGACCTGCTGGGAAGCAGCTCTGCAGAGAAGGACCTGGGAGTCCTGGTGGACAACAAGCTCTCCATGAGCCAGCAATGCGCCCTTGCGGCCAAGAAGGCCAATGGTGTCCTGGGGTGCCTTCAGAAGAGTGTGGACAGCAGGTCAAGGGAGGTTATCGTCCCCCTCTACTCTGCCCTGGTGAGGCCACTTCTGAAGTGCTGTGTCCATTTCTGGGCTCCCCAGTTCAAGAAAGACAGGGAACTACTGGAGAGAGTCTAGCGAAGGTCTATGAGGATGATCAGGGGACTGCAGCATCTCTTGTATGAGGAAAGGATGAGAGAGCTGGGTCTGTTTAGACTGAGAGGGGATTTTATCAACGCTTATAAATATCTAAAGGGCAAATTTCAAGAGGATGGGGTCAGACTCTTCTCGGTGGTGCCCAGCAACAGGACAAGGGGCAATGGGCACAAACTGGAACACAGGAAGTTCCATCTGAATATGAGGAAAAACTTCTTCACCTTGAGGGTGACAGAGTACCGGCACAGGCTGCCCAGAGAGATTGTGGAGTCTCCTTCTCTGGAGATATTCAAAACCCACCTGGACACAATCCTGTGAAACCTGCTCTAGGTGATCCTGCTTTAGCAGGGGGGTTGAAGGGATCTCCAGAGGTCCCTTCCAACCCCTACCTTTCTGTGAATCTAGGTCTAAGCCTTGCTCACATTACCTACTTAAGCCGAAAGAATGATTCATGTAAAGGCCAGCAGGGTTTCATCCCAAATGTGAGTACTCTAGGACAGGTCTGTTGCCAATCTCATAGTCTGTGAGCTTAATTTTCTTGAGAACCATCTTGGAGTTGTCTGTCTCTACTGAGCAAATGGCTTCAGGGACAAAGAGCTGAATCCTGAATTGAGTGAGGGAGATTGTCCCTGACACCTCTGTCAGGACAAGTTTTTCTCAAGAGAAGGACACGATCTCTTTCTTTTGGAACTGCATAAGAAATCATTCAGTATGGCCATGTTTGACAACTAAAGCAAATACAGCAGTATTCAACATCTTCAGTAACTTAGTATTGTGGAAATTTTTAGGCATGCAGTTAAAGCTGATGACCCATTTTCCATTCTCTTAAATCCCAAATAAGGCATATTAAATATTCATTTTCTATCTGTTTGAGAGTGTATCTCTGAACTTTGAAGACCATTCCTCTTGAGGAGGAGAGAAGGAAGAAAGGGGAATTCCTTCATATATTCAGAAGAAGATTTATTCTGTTTTGTATGATTGCTGGTATGGGAGTAATCCTTCCTTGAAGAAATGGCTGCATGTCCTATGTAGCCAAGTGGTCTAAAATACTAAATTAAATTGAGCAAGACAGATACAGCCCAGGTATGGCAATTTTGTGGGAGAAACTGATGAAACAACTGCTTGTTCACCTCTATCCCCTTCTTTCTTACATAGCATGTAGGCATGCAATGGACCCCATGTTAGACTAACTGGTTATTGGGATGGAGTAATCTCGGAACAGATTTTGTTTTCCTTTGGTTCTGTTTTAATGGGGGGGGTGATGGAAACATTGACTCCTGATCATTACTTTGCTACCAATTAAATGTATTGAAAAGACTCTTAGAATCATAAGTGGATTCTCACCTTTTCTTTTTTAATAATCCTTTTTTTCTCTTTTCTTTTCTTTCTTTTCCTTTTTCTTTTAATGGTCTAAGTAAATGAGTAAATGCATGCTCGATCAGCCCATATAGCAGAGGTGCTCCTCTGAGCTCTTCCTGCATCACTCAAGTGAGCCAAAGCCTGATGGTGAGGCCAGACCTCAGTCCCTGATATTATTATCACTCCAATGGCATCTACCCCAATTAGGATCAGAGCCCCCATGTTCCAGGCACCGCACACTACACATAAGAGGTATTTGCTATCCCCGAGACACTTCAGCCTAATATGAATAACAAACGAAGGCAAAGGCTGTTCTGCCATTCATCGGGGAAGCAGAGTGCGTGGTGGTGCTCTGTGGATTTTGTGTGAGAAGAGTCTGTGACTGCCTGCGTCGCTGGCCTTTGTCTGATCCCCAGAGCATGACTAAGAATAGGGGAAAAAAGGTAGGAAGATGAAGGTAAAGTCAGTTACAAAATTGTGTATTTGATAGAAAGCTACATGGGGAGTAAAAACAAAATCATAAAATGACAGGACACAAAGGCAGTGGGAGTTAGGGAAAGATGAAAGAAGGAAGGAAATTGGATAACAATAGTGATCAGAAAGAATAAAGGCAAAGACAAATAATGACAAGCAAGCAAGAAAGAGGATTAGAGGTGAATGATGAAAGCTATGGAAATAAGGATGGTAGCTGCTATCAGAATTACAGGAAGTTATTTTATTTAAGATGTCATTGTTAGGAGTCAGGAAATGTATTTTTTTTTAAAACCTAGACGATCCTGAGAAGCGAAAATTTCAAGGCAAAAGGAACTTTGGGGAAATGTACAAAAGCAACTGAGAATATGTTTACACGGTACGAGCTGCTGCTGGAGTTAGCTGAGAATGGCCTAGCTTGGTGTACTGGCAATGGCACAGCTTGCGCTAGTGTACACTTTCACACGGCCTGAGCAGTCTTGTTAAAAAGTAGGGGTTTATAAAGTGCTATGTGAAAATACTCTTAGGTGTTTTTGAAAATTTCATCTAAGCAGGGTCCACTGTCATGAGTTGTTGTAGTTAGTTTCTTTTCAATTATTTAATAATGACAATTTTTGTACAGGATAAAAAAAATCACACAACATTGCCAAGAACATCAGCAAACTTCCTTATGAATAGCTGATGCATGGAGAATAGCATAGGCTTGGGATTTTGTTTTACAGGCAGAATTTTGGGGAACAAGCATTTGAAAATCCAGTTACCACATAAATGCAGCTGTGAACGCTTTCACCCTTCCCACGCAGCTGAGTCTCTTCCCTGCTTTGCAGCAGAAGCTCCTCACGATGGGCGTAGTGCTGAAACCCAGTACTTCCCAGAAACAGACGTCAGCCCAGTCTCATTTTTCTCTTGACAAGAGATCAGTGGGAGAGCAAGGAGAGAGTGAGCCAAACATGGCAGCGGGTCCCTGCCAGGCCAGGAGTGGAGGAGCCTTGGAATGACATCAGGATGGAGCTCTGCCATGGCTGAACCATTTCCAGCGTCTCTGTGTCCCAAGGGTGAGGGGTGTTTGAGATCCCAGGGCTGTTCCAGGTCTGTTCCCAGCTGTCTGTGCTTAACAGTGTGAGTTTGCAGCACCTGGGCTCTGCGGCTGCTCAAGAGTATCTCCTAATTCACCACGAGAAAGGACTAATTAAAGAAGTGTAAATCACAATTGATGCACCAGCCATGCTAATTTAGAGAAGTCCCACCAAATGTTATTTTTATATCCCACTGCTGAGTTCAGTAAAAACCACTTTTCTCTTGTTCCTTGTAATAGTGCTTTGCTGTCCCCAGAGAAGAATCCTCCTTAACTTAATAGCAGTACATGTGTAGTTAATAGCTGGAGTTTGTAAAGCTTGTAACACCTTGCTCTGCTTCCCTGAATGCCAACGTACACTGAGTTTCTAAGTGGGATTTGTTGTTGTGGTTTAACCCAGTTGGCAGCTAAAACAACCACACAGCCATTTGCTCACCACCCCTCTGCCCCAGTGGCATGTGGGAGATAGTAGGAAAAAAAAGTAAAACTTGTGGGTTGAGAAAAAGACAGTTTAATAGGACAGAAAAGGAAATAATGATAATAAATAATAATAATAATAATTTAAAAAAAAAAAAAAACAAACACAAAAAACAAGTGATGAAGAGCATAATTTCTTACCACCTGAAGTCAATGCTCCACAAGACCCAGAGCGGCCCTGCCTTCTGACCCACCTCCCCAGCTATATACAGAGCATGACATCACATGGTATGGAATACTCTTTTGGCCAGTCTGGGTCAGCTGTCCTGGCTGTGTCCCCTCCCAGCTTCTTGGGAACCCCCTCCTTCTCCTTGGCAGGGCAGTATGAGAAGCTGAAAAGTCCTCGACTGCTTGGCAATAACTAAAACATCGTGTTACCAACATTACTCTCATCCTAAATCCAAAACATAGTATTATCTTCTACTTCTTTCTTCTGCTAAGGAGAAAATTAACTCTATCCCTGCCAAAACCAGGGCATTTGTTTACCACAATACCTCATAGTTATGCTGGTTAAACCAAGCTTAATTTCTCTGGGGCTTGTATTTCATTGGATTCCTCACCATTCAGGCTGTTTGAGTGCTGTCAATTTATTATGAAGGTGAAATTATTCTGAAGACCTGACTCATCCAAAAGTGGTGTTAGGGATTTGGTAATTCACAGGGACTTATGGCACAGGAGAGCCCTACATTTCTGTGACTAAAATAACACAACAGCAGAGATAATATCTGCAGATTTTTTTCAGCCAAAGCTCTTGCCTAGATCAGCTCACAGAATGAGGGACTTCTGGTGACAAAGAGATCCATAAACAGTAACTATCAGAGCTGGGTGGAAAAGGATAATTCCAACTCTGGGAGGATTTCAATATTTGATGACTGCTTTCCCACCAATTTAAAATGAAAGCTCAAAACGTCAAAGTTCTGCTTACTCAGACTCTAAGCTCAGTTTAAAATCCTGGGCAGATGCAAACTGCTCCTGAAGCACCAAAAATTCTGAAATATAAACCCTGCTGATTAATTAATCTTTCATGTGAAAGATTTTCCCACTAGGAAGGAAAGGATTTCTGAGGCCAGGCTCTTTGAAGCCCAGACCTGGCAGCCTGACACACACAGCCGGTGGCCAGTGGTGAAGACTCTGCTCTCTCAACAATTTCTCCCAGTGAACTCCAAGCCTTCTTAAACTGGCTTGAGGATGATCCTGCCTCTGATGAGAGAGGCCTCTGTGAGCCATCACTATTCAGAAGGAACTGTCTAGAAAATATGTTCTTTTCCATTTAGAATCCAAAAAGGGTACAGAGAGTGCCATGTTTCATCAGCATAAATAATTAACTGCAGAAAGACATGTAATATTCATAGCTGAAAATCATTAAACAAAATAGGCTGGGAAAAAAATCTTAAACATGAAGCGATATTAATCATTTAGCCACAGATTCAGCTTAGAGCTTCTCTTTTGTTCAATTTAATTATTATTTTTTTAAATCTATTCACGGGCAGATGTTGCTCCACAAACCCACACAACTAATTCCCACATGTGACACAGTCAGCCTGAGGTTTAGCCTCTTGCAGTATTAATTAACATCATGAGGAATTGTTAATGATAGTGGACAAAGTGAAAATGAAGAATTTTCTGTGCTTGGCAAAATGGGGATCATAGAACCATAGACTAGTTTGGGTTGGAAAGGACTTTAAAGGCCATCTAGTCTAACCCCCTGCAATGAACAGGGACATCTTCAACTAGATCAGGTTGCTCAGAGCCCCATATAGCCTGACCTTGAGTGTTTCCAGGAATGGGGCATCTACCACCTCAATAGGCAATATGTTCCAGTGCCTCACCACCCTCATCGTAAAAAAATTCTTCCTTATATCTGGTCTAAATCTACTCTCCTTTAGTTTAAATCCATTACACCTTGCCCTATCAAAATAAGTCAAAATCCCACTGTTTTTCAAACAGCATTGTCTTCTCAGCTATATTGTATGTTCCCAGATGTTTTAGTTTATGCAAGGTAAAAAAAAACCCTCCCTAGGTTTTCTGTATCTTCAAGCATGCACAACAGGAGCCACTCAGAACAGAGATGTTTAAAAGCAGAAAGGATCTCAGAAGTTTCATTAGGATTTCCCAGCTGGAAGACAAGAAAATGCTTCCCTGTAAGAGCTGAGTTCATCTTGGCGAGCAGAGATATCCAGAGCTGTGCTGCTCCTCTCACTGAGAAGGTGATGCCAGGGCAAAGCCCATGAGCTGGCGTTGTTCAGCTCGTGGCCCAGAGAACAATCGTAGACAAATTAACCATGTCAGATCTCTCTGAAGGTCTCCTTGTCCTCCTGCCTTTCTGATGTCACTTCTCTCTTTCCCTCCCTTTTCCCCAGAAAACAGAACTCAATCTGAAACTGGGCTCTGTGAGATGGCTACAGTTCTGACAAGTAGGAAGACAATCTATAAATAAGAGTTAAAAGTGCAAAGATGGACTTGTGGAAAAATCTCCACTGGGTGGAGATAAGAGTATCTGAATATTTGCTCCTATGGGGTCTGTAGCCTACTATCCTTCAGGAAGCTACCAGAGCCTCAGTTTAAAGAAGAATGTTTTTTCCTCTGTTTTTTATGGTTACCTTGGGTTTCTGGAATAACTGCAGCAATTCTTTGCAATGACCTGTCGTACCTTTTGTATTGCACCATATTCTGAGTCAGTTCTGAAAGGCCTCGTTCACACAACTAGTCCCTGCAATGCTGCAGAGCCTGCGCAGAGGGAGAAGACATTGCACACCTGAGTTTTGAAGTGTAACCTACTTGAGGAAGAAGATATTGTTCTCTTAAAAGTTCATGGAGTGCTGCAGCCCTTTTAAGTACAAACATCCTATGGTTCTGAGCTGTACTTGTATTATTGTATTACTGCATATATACTTCACAAACTTAGACTGGAACCACAGACAGATCTTGGACCTTGCAGAAGATGCTTCATGCAGCTACAAATACAGAAAAAGTGACTTAAAGCTATTCTGCTGGCAAAGGCGAATGTTTCCCTGGGCCTTGAGTGGTCAAACATTTGTCAAACATGCCAAGGACTTAGGACATTTTACAGTACCTTGTCTTTTAGCACATGTCTGCTTTGGAAAGCAGGTGTAAAATCTACACAGTGAAGATTCTCCATTCACTCCCACTTCGTGGTTGTGTTTGTTATTTACAGACACTTGAAAAGACTGAAGGGGACTGCATGAAAACAAAATGAAATAAGGACTTATGCACTTGCAGGTCATATACAGTTCCATAATGAAAGGTAAAATCATATGAAATACCTACAGTTAGTATTTTTTCTAGAAAACTGTCTGCGACAGTGAAGTGAGATATCTTTCTTCATTAACTAGCTAAACATCATGCCCTCACGTTGAATATTTTATACTTCCATAGAGGAGTTACAGACACATATATGCTTTTCTGTCCCATCTGGTGATTCAATCTTTAAAAATAAACAAGAATTTTTTTATTATCCTGTGGTGATTTACTGTACTATGTTGGGACATCATCACTAAATTGTGTAGAAAAGGATTTTTTATTCTATTTTAAACAAAAAAAACCCAAACAAAACACAGTCTTAGTTACATAGAGATCACCAGTGTCTCCATGGCAATTCTCAGATGTGTAAGCAGGTAGTCAATGAAAATTTCCAGTGAAACAACTTTGCTGTGTGGGTTTATAATTTTCTTCCTCTATTTATCCATTTGTTTGTCCAGCCTACTCTGTTGGGCTGCAGTCTCACCTGAGCTGTGAGGTGTCTAGGGCAGACTGTGTGTGTGCACAGTGCCTACTGCGATGTCTGCTTATCAATATCCTTAGCTCTCACTTAGGATAAATAAGTCAACTAGTATGTTACGTGCATAGCAGGATGGTGACCAGTGAAACCACAGTGTTAGTTTACTGCTATAATATGATTTTAGGGCAATATTCCTGCTATTAAGTAATATCAAATGTGAGATAAAAATACTTTTCCTTGCTGGGAAAGAAAGGCAGCAAGGGGGGCAGGGGTAGAGCTCTGCGTGGCACTGTGTTTTGTAGACAGAACAAGTTGGCACAAACGGATGCCTCAAATTTACTTGTGCTAAAAACTGATCAATTAATCTGGCATGAACTAGGGTTCTATTTCTACTATCAAGATCTGAGGGCATAATTACATGAGCCACAGCACTTGTAAGGATGTTCAACCCAGACATGAATTTATTAGAAAACAGGGCAAACACATTTGCATACTGAGTTCATATTTCTAGAGGAAGAAATCTATGCGCTATGTCAAAATAAGATTTTAAATTATCTAATATGAAATTTTGAAATGTAATGAATGATTTAATAACATCATCGGCATTAGCACAGATGGCTCACCATGTTGGTGTTTCACTCTGCCTTGTATAATGGCAATGGTTGAGAAATGCCACACGTCTCTATTACACGGTATTATCCTGGGTGCCAGCACAGTGTACCACTAAAGAAGTTCTAGTGCCAGAACATGAAAGTTATCACTCACATTTCAACTGCAGAGGAAAAGCCTTGTTGATTTATAACAACCACTGAGTGGTTTAGAACAGGACAGAAGCAATCTTTGATCTTTTCCGGGAATCATACGCTGCCCTAAAATCATATGAAGCAAAGTAGAGGATCTTATTGAATATTACTGCTTTTTTTTTTTTTTTCTTTCTAAGGAGGGGAGGAAATTAACAATAAACTCTGAAGCTACTGGGCAGAACAGTAGCCTAACCCTAAAAGGTGAGTAGTGTTTGGGTGCACCGCTACCATTAGTCTGGCTTAAGTTATCTTTGAAGGACAAAATTTTTTCAAATAATAACTAGACATTTTCTGAAATGTCTGAGATTTGCAATTGCTAGCAATTGATGAGGTAAGAACTGATGTGTATTTAAAAAAGAAAAAAGCCCCCAAAATGCTGTGTTTAAATCTCTGATTTGGTTAGTCATGCAGTCTTACAAACCACTAGAACTTGTGCTTTGGGCAATAGGTAGGAACAGGAGGAATGAGGATTGGTCACAGGTACAAAGCTCTGAAGGTTCCTTGAGCCAGGACTGTCATCAAAATAAATGTTTGTTAAATTATACCCTTAAAATCTGATGGATGACAATCCAGGTAAACCATAGGACTCATTTAAGATCAGTTATTTTGTTACAAGAAGACAGATAGCAAAGCTTTAGCTGCCTCAGATTGGGTACTTATTTGTCTTGGCAGTGAGAACTTGCTTTTTAGGAAATTTAAATGCATCATTTATGGTTAGAATATGTGAAAGTTCAGAAAAACTTTCCACAAAACCTGGGAGCATGCAGATGACCTTCCTGTTTCAACCTGTGTTGCAGATTGTCTAAACAGGCAGATAATTATTCTTATTTTAATATTTTATTCAATACTGCCTCTTCTGGTTTTATTAAAACAGGGAATTATCATAAAAAGCAAGAGAACAAGGAAAAAACCTCTGATTCCCCTTAAGTTCTTGACAAAACTGTCATTGATTTCAAGAGGAAAGAGATTTGATCTTTTCCTGCAGTGCTTATCTAAATCCTTGCAAAACAGAAATTTTAAAATTTTGCACTAGGACACATCTAGGACTATCAAGCCTCTTTCAAAACAGCAATGTTTCAGCTGCTGTAACTCTGAGCAAAGGCAAAGGCAAAGGTTTGCTTCTGACATCTGTGAGGTCTTCCAGGGATTGATACTGGTCAAAACACTGTTTAATATCTTCATGACTGATCTGGATGATGGGATCAAGTGCACTCTGATGAAGTTTGCAGATGATAGCAAACTGAGTGGGGAAGTAGACACTTCAGAAGGCAGAACCCCCCTGCAGGAAGACCTAGGTAGGCTGGAAGAGTGGGCTAACAAGAACCTTATGAAGTTCAACAAGGACAAGTGTAAGGTCTTGCACCTGGGAAAACATGATCCAGGAGTGCAGCATAGACTGGGATCCACCTGGCTGGAGAGCAGCTCTGTGGAACAGGACCTGGGGGTCCTGGTGGACAGTAAGGTCAGTATGAGTGAACAGTGTGCTGCAGCAGCAAAGCAAGCCAACAGGATGCTGGGCTGCATCAACAAAGGCATCACCAGCAGAGATAAAGAAGTCATTATCCCACTCTACTCAGTGATTGTGAGGCCACTGGCAGGCCACGGGAATACTGAGTTCAGTTTTGGTCCCCTCTGGCCAGGCTGGAGATGGTCCAGAGCAGGGCCAGCAGGATGCTCAAAGGACTGGGAAGCCTGTCATACGAGGAAAGGCTGAAAGAACTGGGTTTGTTTAGCCTTGAGAAAAGAAGTCTTAGGGTGACCTCATCACCATATTGCAGTACTTAAAGGGTGCTACAAAGAAGATGGAGACTCCCTTTTTTCAAGGAGTAACATGGAAAAGATGAGGGGTAATGGGTGCAAGTTACACCTAGGGAGATTCCATTGTACACTAGAGGAAAATTTTTCACAATCAGAACAGTCAGACATTGGAATAATCTCCCCAGGAAAGTGGTGGATTCCCCAACACTGAACAATTTTAAGATTCGGCTGGATGGGGTGCTGGGACATTTTGTCTAGGTGCTGCTTTTGTCTAGACAGAGCTTCTGATAAGAAAGGTTAGACCAGATGATCCTTGAGGTCCCTTCCAACCTGATTCTATGATTCTATTATATGACTCTATGATTTGTTTAGTTTTTAAGGCTGAACTAAAATGGATCGTGGCTAAACTTCATTTATGGCAATAGGGTTACCTCGCATGTGACAGCTATCACCTCCACTTTTGTCTCCCCCTGAGAGTGTCCTCTGATGGCTTTAAGTAGATTGAGTTATCCCAACACCTTTCCACACAGATTGCACAGTGAACCCCAGAGCAGCGAACTATAGAGTAAATTTGCTTTCAGTAAGAGTTTCCTTTTGATGAAGGCCATGGCTGGAAAAATTTGAGACAATGGGTGAGGAGAAGCCACTTCCATCTTGAAAGCACTGTTGCTTAGAATGGACTTACAATGGGTTTAACAAGGATAGATAAGACATTCAATATTGTACATCACTGTAGTTAGCAAGCTAACTGTTAGAAGAGTTACTTTAACACAGTTTAAAGCCAGTATCTGACCTACCTTCACAGGTAGTAACTGTTGTCTTTTAGCACACAGGGCCTTAGGAAGTCAGACAGCTTTTATCTTGGCGTCATGGATGGTGGTGAAATGTGTTGTCTCCACCTGACAAATGTAAAAAGCAGCAACAGACTAGTAAAGAATTCTCCCTGAAGTCTAATGATCTGTTATTCATCACTGTGTATCAGTGCCCCTACTGTATATTTGCTATGCTGTCATGGAAACATCCATTCAGCGAACCAATTAAGAGCAAATTGAAATGACTCTGTCAAGATAAGCATATGTTAGAAATTAATTTCTTACCTGTTTCATAAAAAAAAAATCCCAAAAATATTTTTAATTCTTAATCCTATTTCCACTCACCTTTTTGCAAAAATTAAAGAAAGTAGCTATTCCATAAATAAACAAATCAAGAAAAAGCTATGTAGAATCTATGCCTTCATACAGCCTGTACACAATGGATCAGGAGTGACTTTACAAATGCATTTAATAAAATTGCTTCATTATACTTTGTTTTGGTTGTTTTCCAGTCCTCACATAGGAGCACTAGAGTTCACCTAGGTTCTGGATACCACATTTTTCCATATGGCAAAAAAGCACAGTAGTGTCATTATGACACATTGGCACATTATGGCACATTATGCCATACCGGTTCTATACTTTGCCCCAAATAGTCAGGATACTCATCAACAGCTTCTGCAAGGATGTGGTTTCATAGCAGCATTGGAGGCCCTATGGCCCTGCTTGCTCTCTCTTCCCATCCCCTCTCCAGCTGCATCTCTGCTTGCTCTCTTGCACTGGTGTAGGTACACATTTGATCTCCCAGTGATGTGAAGGAGCAATGCTGGCTGGTTCATTTTCTTCCTGAACCTGGTCAGATGAGTCCCACTGCATAGCAAATGGGGAGAGTATGTTACCTGGAACAGCATCCTCAACTTAGGATGTGGTTCCACAACACAAGTGTGAGGACAAGAAGGTCTCCAAGATGAAGTCTGATGCAGTTTAAGCTCTCTCAGTTATCTAATTTTTAAAAATTGTATTATTCCCTTTACTGGAAAATTGCTCTATTCCATCATCCTCAGTGGACTTCCTTAAGTGCAGCAGTCGTCTTTGCCACATCTCCAGTGTGTCCTCTCTTGCCATTGAAGTATATTGTCTCCCCTACTCACGTGGAGGCAGGCAGATATGCAGTGGTAGGGTCAAGCTGTGCAGTTTCCCATCCTAGGGGATTCTCTGCTAGCACTTTGTGGCCCTGTTAGAGCTTCTTGTTGCTGCCTTAGCAGTGCAAAAAGCCATGCTGCACAAGGGAATCTACCCAAGAGACGCTTACTAAAATATCACTCACACGAAGACAACGCAAGAGCCATCCCCAAAGTCACTAGAGTCAAACTCTAAAACTACACAGAGTATTAGAGGAAATCAAAGCCTGGATGAATAACTCTTCCTGTACTATTCTTATATTCAGATGAAGAAGGTGAAACAATAAATCAGTGCTAATATGTGTGGAGACCTGGAATGTGCTGCATCTTTCTCCAATGATATATGATTGAGAAAACAGCTGATGAAAGTAATTATTTATAGCAAGCATAAAAACAGTGCTAGTTAGAACTCAATAGCTGTCACTATCACTTTAACAAAAGCTTTTGAGAGTTATACCAATTTGATGGTGTCTTAAAGTGAGCTGAACTGTAGAGAACTGCAGTTTTGTTTCAGATATCAAGAAAATCATCAGAGTAACAGAAGTAATCAAAATGAATGAACCCTACAGAAATATAATGACTATAGAACTATCAGCATCTTTTTTTCTCCTGCTCTGGTTGATCCCAAAGAAGAGAGTACTGAATAAGAATCCACTACAGCTATCAAGCATGGTATAATCCATGTGAGATTTTCTACTTATTCTAATGCTTTCATGCATCTGGGAGTGCCTAACATTTTCCACAGAATGCAGAGGCATTAAAAAACAAGGTGGGTTATTTTTTTTAATTATCACTTGGTTTTATGACTTGTATTTATGGATGTATTTTGGTTTTGCTTATGCTATTGCCAAAGTTCAACATCCATAACACTCAGCCACACCCAGTGTCCTCACCCATTCAGAACAATGTTGGCTTAATTATGTCTCCATACTATACGTAAATTCCTGCAGTGACTTGTTTTCCTATTTATCTGCATTAATAGTATTGCTGGAATATGTTTTACCTATGCCCTTCCAATTTTAAGCACACTCTTGCATTAAACTTGCCTTAACTCATGATCAATCTAAACTAAAATAATACACTGATACAGCAGCATCGCTTTGCTTCAGGAACAGAATAGTGCAAATTATGCCTCTGCAACAAAGTTCTCCTCTGGTCCCAGTGTACCTCTTGGGATTACCTTAGTCCTTTCCTGTTGTGTCCCATGATCTTCTTCAAATGACCTCCACTGATGCTCCCCGCCTTAGAAGCTTCAGACATCTGTGTCACTCTTTTATCAAACAACACAGATGCTGAATTTATTCCAAAAGGTAATTCAAGAAGTCTCTAGTGACTTTATATGACTTTCAAAGCACTAAACATATTAGGCACATCTAATGTAAGACACCAGACCTACAGCTTGCCTCTGATTCAGAAGTGCTTTGCATCTTTGAAGCCTTGAAGTAATCTAATCATGTATGGATGTGTGCAAGTCTGCAGGAGCCACAACAATCTTAAACTTTGGTCTGGATTCTTCATAATGAATCAGTCTGTGAGCTTGTCCATTTTGTTACTTTTACAGTAACTTTTTTGCTGGGTCTAATTTTGTTATTACTTTTTCCCTTGGATACAGTAAATATTAAAATGGATCAAAATGTCATACATCTGTATATAGTTCAAGCTGATATTCTATTTCTATGAGCAACATTATAGTATTTTTGCATTAATCATATCTTGAGATACTTGTGGTGATGATGATTAGTTATTCATATGCTAACTTCTTTAACTGTGTTGTACAACATTAAGCATACATCTGTTTTTTATACGGTTTATGATCTCTCAACCCATTTTATCCTTATTTTTAGAAACAGGAATTTAACAAACCAAACATTAAAAAAAGCTGCAAGAGCTGCTTGACTGTCAGTGTTACTGTAGGAACAATGAATTCATCAACTTATAGCTCTTGTTGCTATGTGATGTCAAATGTCCTTGGAATATTCTTCTCCTTTGCCTTGAATCTGGCCAGTATGTCACCAGCTTCGAGTTCCCTACTGTGCTGGAATTTTATTTCAGAATTTATTGCAATCCTGCTATGAGATACTGTTTTTTCTTCCTTGTTAAAATTACACTATAGTACACTACTTCCCCCATTGTAATTTTTGTATATGTATGTATGTGAAAAGTACGTCAGTGACCAGACTGCATTCCAGCATATACAATATAGTACAAAGTTGAAATATTCTGCCTGTTTGTTACATAGAAAGGTGTATGTTGCATAGAAAAATATGGAGGATATAAAAGGCAGACCACACCATTACCATCCCCTTGCAAGCACCCCTGCAGCGTTGCTTATTTGCTTTTGAGGGTGATATTAAATCTTGAACACGCTGCCTGAGAAGATGGGCTGGGAGACCGTTTGGCTGCAGGACAGCAGCCCCGGGTGCCTTGCACCCTGCCGAGGCTGCCCATGGCCTCGCTGCCTTGCACCTTGCAGCGGGCACCCCAACAGCACCTGCCTTGCTAGCTGCTGCAAACGGCTTTACAAAGCCAATCCGCCGGGTTTTATAGCATTTTTGTATTAAACACTAGGTGTCACTAGCATACTCTTAACGCAATCTGTTGAAATTGGCTGCATAGCGCTTGTTCAGCCTGGTACCTGAATGTAGAAGGCTTTTTCAGTGCCTGCACCTCGCTGGCAGAGGCCCCACAAATCCTACTCGGTTCAGGTATGAAGGTGTTTGCAAAGCACCCACAGTGCAGCGTGGCTGCCCGAAGTAAGTATTTGCATGGGAAGCAGCAATAACAAGTATTTTCGCAAACCCAGTTTTCGCTGCTTTTGTGTATTCTCATTGGTCTCAGACAACTGCATGATTACAGAAAAAAAAAAAATAGTACTACTTACCTATGGAAAAAGAATTAATTACCCAGTTATTACACTATTAGGGAAAAGACTAATCTGCACAGTCCTGTCCCTTTTTGAAGGAGAATGGCTGTCCAGCACAGTGATCAGGTCATACGTGTTTATCCATGGTGTGGAGAGCACAAAGCAGAGTTTTGCTTTGGAAGAGCCATAACCAAGAATGACATTTTACTTGTAGCATAATCAAAGCCAAATATGGCCTGAAGTTTACAAAAGAAATGACCTTGATCATGAAATAAGGTCTGAATAAATGATCTTGGTTATTTTTCTATCCTTTGTTTATATTTTAACAAATTCTTTTTACCAAGGTTTATACAACATGCTCCTGTGTCACGATGCAAGTTCAACTTTCGTGCAGCCTTTTTCCCT
This sequence comes from Aramus guarauna, assembly GCA_013400195.1. Lineage (NCBI taxonomy): Eukaryota > Metazoa > Chordata > Aves > Gruiformes > Aramidae > Aramus > Aramus guarauna. The sequence continues at coordinate 44,053 of VXBL01008574.1, forward strand.
CTCTTCAGCAAAACTCTGGCTGGTAACAGCAGCCAGGAGTCCTGGCACGGGTGAGGTAAACATAAACGGTGCCCAATGGCACACTAGAAAGTACCTTTCAGCTTTTATGACAGCCTTTGGAAAGAAGTGAGGCATCATCCTCTTCTCAGGACCTACTGCCAGACACTGGAAAATGTGCAGGGTGAAGTGCAGACTGGCAATGCAGCAGTCCCTCAGCCCAAAAGTCAAGGAGAACTCAAAGTGGTCTGGCATGGATGACAATCTATCTAAGAACTGGCAAAAGACTTTTTTTTTTTTTTTTTTAATGACCAGGCAGATGGAGAGTTGCCTCCAGTTTTTCAAAGAATACAAAAGGGTATGCAAATGTCTGAGCTCAGAGGTCTGACTGACTGTATGTGAGTTAGGTATCATATACTGTGCTAAGAATGATCTCATTTAATGGCCTCAGAAAGTCTGAAAAGCAATTAAAATGCTAAGATTAACACTAAGGTGCTCTTTATGTCTATACAGAGCTGATCACACCTGTCTTCAATTCAACACACGTCCAGTGTCCATTTCTGCAAGTTACATCTACTCAGACAGAAAGCCCCGAGCTTCCTCTCCATCCTCACACAAGTAATCTAGTGGGGGTTCAGGATAATTTTGGGCATTGGATCTGAGGCATGAAAGAAATAATTTTAATCTCATCTTTTAAAGCATCACCAACTCCTTTATCTTAAGGAGCACATACAGATAAAGCCATCGAAGGATGAAATCTGTGATAAAGCATTTATTTCTGAATTGTTCACTCTTCCTTTATCCTTTCATTGTGAATAAAGATTCCATATAAAAAACAGAGTTGATTTACATAGAAATCAACCAAGTAAAATTGGATATTTAAAATATATTGCACATTTATATAGTGGATTAGTATAGACAATTTTCTTTTACATATTAAATCAATTTTATATATTTAAATGTGTTCCATATAGAAAGCAAACTAAGCTTTGTTTTTTCCCCAGAACTAACATGTCTTTCTAATCAAATGGAATACACTGATATTCAAAATTTTGCCAATCTCTTTGTTCCCCCTTCCTAATGTAGAGATTCTCACTAACGAATTTTTCAGACTGCCAAGTGCTGATATAGCTAACAAAGTCATACATTTGAAAATCTAATGCAATTTCCAAGGCTGATAATGCTCATGTGTGCATACTTCAGAAAACCATTTATTTACTTGTCTTGAAGAGCTTATCTGGTCCTCACGGCACTGTGCCACACGCACTCAGCAACATTGATGTCCTTCTGTCTTACACAAGAAAGAGATATTAGCCTCAATTGGTGGAGAGAACATTTCCATTAAAGCCCCAATGGCAAAGAAGTTTCAAAGTATGAATATCTTTCCTAATCCCATCTCCCCACATTGCTTTAAATTTGTTTCAACAACTTTCAAATGCTCAGTTTCAGAAGTAGCAAAATTAGAAGAGTACTGTTAGCATTGTATTTATATTAACTTCAGTAAGCACATACTTGTTTTTGTCCCAAATATTTCAACTTTTAAGTTTCAACTGAAGTGCTCATTCACCAGTGGTGCATATCGCACAAAGTTAATGCTAAGAATTAATCTGTTTCACTTGCTCCAAAGCTTAACAAGACAAATTATGAAAAAAAATTAACCATTATTTTATTTGATATAATTCAACATCATCCATGAGATCCTAATTCCACTGAAATCACTAGGAACTCTACAATTAATTTTAACAAAACCAGCATTCAACCTTTCTTTCTTTCTCTTAGCAGGCCAAGGATGATGTTACTCTTTCAATAAAATTCCTTAATCAAAATTTTTCATTGATTTCTTCAGGAGAGAAACCTCCCCAAAAAGTGTGATTCACAAAGTAACTAATCTACATGCCTAAGAGATAAATAAATGCTCTCTATTTTGGCATTGGGCAGCTTCAAATCTGCATTCAATAGCAATACTAGCACTTCGGGATGCGCTGAGAAATCCACAGAGCAATCAGTATCGTGTGTGTGACAGTCACTCAGCACCCTCTCCAGAGTGCCGCAGCACTGACCGCGATGCAAAAGGAAGGGTACTACCTTCTCCCCCCGCTGCACTCCCACCTTCCAGCCCTGCGTCCCCCCACTCCTGCTCAGTTGTTCAGAGGAAAAGAAGGGTGGGAGTTTAACTTCCAAGCCTGTCCAGTCATTCCTCTGTTCCATATTGCTTTCTGCACTTTAGGGGTATGTTTGTTTTCTGGAAGGTGTTGCAACTTCTTTTGTCCTTCCCATCACCTTCCACACAATAAATCCTTTAGTCTTCACATTTATAAACAGCTTAGATGATTTAGCTTCTTTGCCATGCAAACTATTAGACACAGCCTTCTATTATTTCCAGTTATCAAACTACAGAACTTATTTCATCCTTCCTTACAGCCTGGGTTATTAGCAGACCCATCTGTGTGGTGTGCCAGCCTGTGTGATTAGCACACCTGTCTGCTTGAAATCTGTTGATTATCTGCAGATCAAAGTCCCACTTGACTATGGCCATTAACACCTTTCAGCACAAGAATATAATTCAAAATATACTTTTGCTAAGATTTTTTTTTTTTTAATGCTAAGAATTAATCTGTTTCAGGTGACCATTTTCTTGAGGAAAGTCAAGTGCTTAAATGCTCTTGGGAAGTGAGCAAAAAAAGGGTTGCAGTTCAATAGGATCTGGGGTACATTTCTGTGGCTGCTTATTCAAGACTTCCAAGAAACAAGAGGGAGGGACCAGCAGCATTTCACAGTTATCTTGTATTCCAGCTCCAATGGGTTGGAAACAAACAGTATTTTCCTTGTATGAAATGTCTTGTACCCAAACCCACCTCCCTTTTTCAGTCCCTCTCGGGACTTCATGGTAACTGAGCTTCCCTGCTTATTAAATGTGACAAAATGTTGCTTTTCTCACAACAGTAAAGTGTTCACGTTGGCTATCAGCCTCCACTATTTCAGTTTGGAAATTATGTAATGCAAATGATAAAGATTTTCCTATCCCTTCATGATCCATGACAGACACAAATTAATATTTTTTTATGAGAAAGTTAACTATTTCATTGCCTTTTTAAGTCAGATATATCAATCACATAATTTGCTATTTGAATCTCCTTGGTAAAGCTCATTTCTATTTGAAGCTCCTTGGTAAAGCAACACCAGATCACAAAAAACGTTGGCTGAAGTGAACCCAAGCTCAATATGCAACACAGAGCCCTAGTAAGAAGATAAATCTTTCTGGGCTATCATCTTTTTGTTCTCACATTTCACTGAAATACGCTAGCCGTTGTGAGGGGAGGAAAAGCCTCAAGGGCTCTTGGTATTTCTCAACTGTGAATTTCCAGCTACTTGCTATATTTATGGCTACATTATCAGTCTTCATCAGGATGCAGTAAATACCTTTGCAGAGGTCAGTATCTTGGATTTAGTTCAATTGTTATTTTCAGTGGTGATAGAAACTTGATTTAAATCACTCCTGATATGTACTTGAGATACTCAGCTTGTTCCACTGTCTCTCTCTCCCTTCTCGAAGGACAGATCCCCTGCTTGGAGCCACTGAGAATAAGAAACCTGCTTTGTTGCCTTCCTACCAGCTCTCCTTTGGTCTTCTTATTCCCCTAGCATGGGTCTGATCCTTGAGACTCCACAGATAATCCAGTAATTTCTGCTTTATCATCTCCTCATGGTTTCAGTCTCTCTGTCTGCATTCTTACGCTTCCTTCACTTAATCTCACCTTGTTTTACAACTCCATCCTCTCTTTCACATGGCCAGTGCCCCTGAATCCCTTTTCTTTTTATCTCCCCCTTCCTTTTTCTGTACCATCATCACTCCTCTTCCCTTACTTCATTGTCCTGAGCTCTGAGAGACATTGAAAAAAAATATTCCAAAAGACTTTGTAATTATTCAAAGAAATGCACCTGTCTGAAAGTCTATCCTCTCCCACGTATATCTGCAGTTTTACATGCAACCAAAATCATTATTTTTCCATGGTTCAGTCTACCTCAGGTTTCAATACTGATGACCGTAGCACCCAGCCATGCAAGATTTCTGTAGCATCCAGATTTTCAGATTTTGCACTGCCTGGATTCCTGTCATTTTATTCTGAGTGAAAACTGATGCTCCCTACAAAGACTTTTTCCCCTTTCTTTCCACACCTACACCTTCTACCCACCTCCACATGCTTCACTCCTGTATTTGACATAGACCTCTAATTAGCCTAATTAACTCAGATCAGTATGTCCCCTTTATAGGAATAAATTATGTATTAAAAAAAAAAAATTTGATTTGTCTGAAATGTAAGCCCCTGGAACATTCTTTCACAGAGGAGGTGTCATTTGTAAAAATGTGCTAGCAGCTTGTCTGCCTGAGACACAAATCTTCCTCCCTCCCTCTCAAACTTTACCTCTGCTGTTTCCTAGTCACTTGTAATAGTTTCAAACTCTAACCCAAAGTCCGTATTAATCTCCACCTAGGAGAAATACATCCACAACCCTCGTTCCCTTGGAGAGCTGATTTCCCCTGCTCCTTGCCATATTTCCTCACTTTCACTTGTTCTCCATTCCTCTCTGCCATCTAGCAGTTTCCCATCAGCCTCAGACAAGGTTTTGCATTACTTGCCCTAAAAATAGCAACATTTCAAACTGTATATTCATCTTTCTTGCTGTCATTATCTCTGACATCTTTCTTAGAACCTCTAATGTGGTGCACAATGTCACGTCACCTTCGTGTCCAAAGTCTCTCTTCTCTGGGAATCCCACCTAGTCTTGTTCCCAGTGCCCAAGACAAGTGTTCAGCTCTGCTGGCTCTGCTTGAACTCAGAGCACACTGTCTCCTTCTCCTCTTACTTTCAGGTGGCCAGCCAGCTCTACTTACACTCATTCAAATACCACCCCTGGCCTGCCAATGTGGAAACTGTCAAGCCTCTTTCCCTTAGGTTTCAGCCTGCAGCCCTCTGCGTGGCATCCTGTCCAGAGCTGTCAGAATGTCACCTCTCCTATTTGCTTTTTAGGGTTCAATAACAAACATTGGATTTATCAAGATTTCCTTTTCTATATCCAGTCAACCACGTCACACTTCTATCAACTATATGAGCCCCAAAAGTTAGTATTTCTTCTCTCTATGCTTACCTCCTACCCTTCTCAGCCTTCTTCAAATCACGTTTCTTCTTCCTTAACCTGCAAAACCCATCCTTTTCCATTCTTCTAACCAGCTCCATTGGCCAAATAAAATCCATCCACTGGAAAGGAGAGGTGATGTCTTCCTCTTCTGCTTCTTCAGTCACAGCACTCCCATTTCTAAGAACTTGCTTTACACTAATTGCAAGACAAAAGAAACCACCATGTGTACCTAATGTGACATCTGGTACATCAACGCACCATGAAATATGCTTGTATTTCAAAGTAGATCCTTTAGAAGAAGATCCAGGTTTAGCTTTTAAACTTTTTATTGATATAGAATCCACAAGTCAACACTGGTAAATTGATTCACTGTAACTTAGCATTTTTACTTCCAGCTTTCATCCACTGGATCCTGCTGTGCTTTTTTGCTGGAGAGCAAAGAGCCTTCTGTCCTCCAAGTAGAACAATTCCCACATTTCCTTAAAATAATTCAGTTGAAAACCCTAAACTATGAGTCATGCTTTCCAGGGCTTTAATAATCCTCAGAACTTTCTCTCTTCCCCCTCCCCCCCCCTTTTTTTCCCCCCAAAAAACTCCTTTAATTGTGGAAACCACAACTGACTGGCCACAGATACAATTTTATAGCATAGGTTGCACAGTGCCAAATAATGAAACTTTCCCCACTGACTCTATGCATGTCACTTGTACTACAATGTAATTACCAGGATTCCCAGACTTTCCAGTATTACAAAGATAAACATGCTGAGACTCCTGTTCCTGTTGACAGAAGCAAAGATACTTTTGTTTCTGAATGGTGTTTCTAATACTTATACAAATATTTTTTCCTTTGGATTGCAGAAATCCACAAAGACCTTGACATTATTCCCTCAATCTCCTTTTCACCTGAATACTTTTGAAAGCATTGGTGCATGTGTTCTCACAAATCTAGGCTCTCCCTTGACCTGTGTGTGATTTGTTTTCTGGCTCATGCAGAAATTCCACACTCTGTGATCAATGGAAAAGGTCACTGGAACCAAAGGAAAACTCCCTTCAAGACATCCCCTTTCCTGGGCGGCTCCCACAAACCGTCAGGTCATCAGATTTGCTCTCCAGACAAACAACTGTTTATTTACCAGTCTCATGGGTAAAATCAAGCTTCTTGCTCAGGCATTTCATTAGCATAGACACTCCTATCACGTTCACAGACATCTTCAGTTGGTTCCTGATAGTTCTTTCCCTCAATTTCTTTTCAGAGATTCTTACTGGAAGAAGGGAGCAGATGAAAACCTGAACAATACTCTGTCATACAGTTAACTGTTTGAAGAGAAGTTACAAAGTGCAAAATTAAATGGGTAAATTGTTTCATATAGCAATTCCTAAAGCTTACAGCAAAATTTCCAGAGATTTCCACATGGAAAAAATGTTGACAATTCAGCTCTACAGGTTCAGAAACTTTCTTGGATATCTCTTTTTACAGTCTCGGATACAAGATACTTAGTCCTGCCAATAAATTATTTCTATCTGCTGTTGAACCTTAGTTGCTGTTAGAATGCAAAGTATTTCTTGATCATATGTGACCACATCACCTGAATGTTTCCCCTAATGCAGATAAATGTAATTAATTTTACATTGTTCAAATTTTACCAAATTCTGCTGTTAATGAGATCATGCTATTGTTACAAAGATCATGAAGAATTATGTACAGGAATTTCTTCTTCATTCTATTGTTACAATTTTGTCATTTGACTTTCCTTACCAATTTTTCTATATTATCCTATTTCTGATGTGTCCATAATAGTACATGTATAGAAAAGAGAAATTTGACAGTGTTGTATTGTTCTATTTTCTTCCCTCTAAGCAGCATACTCTTCTTCCTTATTTACAGGGCAGTATTTTTTCTATATGTAGGAGAATGTACTTGAATGTTCCCAGTTAATAATCATGGTTTTTTTCAGAACATTTGGTGAGTTTTGATTGAATTTTCATCTTTTTTTATAAAGCTGAAAGATCAAATTTATTACCAGTATGAGCTTTATTCTCTTTGCCTATAACAAACATTGACAAATTAGAGATCACTTTGCTCTGAAGTTACCACCAAACTTGGTCTACCAATCAATTCCTCTTTATATTTCAAGATGAAGTCTAATACAGAAGTCCCCTGAGCTGGACACAGCACTTTTTGATTTAAGAAACTGTCACCTATAACATTTAAAAATTCCAAGGACATTTTATTATTGGCAGCGTGAGACTAGCAGTGCAAGACACTCAAATGGAAGTCTCCCGTGATAACATGCTGCTTTTTGCACACATTATAAATAGATGTTTAAGATACCAACTACCCTGATCTCTAGAGCAATGTCTGTGGCAGACATTGTCTTGAGGTTTTTCTGTTAGGGCACTGATCCTTAAACATTTATGGGCATTTGTCTTTTATGTTGCCAAAGCTTTCCCATCAAACTCAAGCTCTGGGTAAAATGCCAACATCTCTGAATTTCCACATCTTGTACCAACCTTTCCTTAATGTTTGTTTCCTTGCTTGTCTTCCCTATGCCCTCAAACACAGACTTTCCCTCTTCTCATACCCCTTTCTGCCCTTTCCTACCCTCTGTCCCCTCCCCGTCATTCATTCAGCTCCCTGCCACTCTACCAGTAAATCCACTTCCGATATACTGAGTCCCTCATACCTTATCACCTCCATTTCTTCTTCCTCATACACCGTTTAGATGTTATTTTCTCCACCAGTTTCCCATTCAAATTCTTATTCTCCCCTCCTCTTGCTCAGCTCTCAATTAGCATCTGAGTTACCTCTTGCTCAGCCTCTCCAGCTACCATCTCCCTTTCATCTGGATCTCAGCCACCTTTGTCTTGTTACCATGTTCCCTTATTCCCCATTACCTTGCTCTTTTACAAATCCTGTTAGAGCCACAATGTCTCAGAAAACAAATTAAGCTAAAGGCTCCACTCAACAAAGGCAACTTCAGGAGGGGCCAGAAGTAGCAGAAAGATTTATTTACCTGCAGCACAGAGTGGTTTGGGAGCCTCATGGTTTCTCGGAACCAGAGTTTCCTGAGGATTTGAGTTGTATCAAGTTCAACAGTTGTTTCACTTGATGCCTGGGACATCTGCGATGAGATTTGTCAGAGGAAGAGTTCTGGGCACCTTGTACTGTGGGCAAAAGGAGGAACATCATCAATTTGAGTCTTAGACCTGGCTTTGCTCGGCCAGTCAAATAACAAGGAATCCACATTTGGAGCACTGGGAGGAGAAGAAAAAAAAAAAAAATCTATTCATTAGTTTTTCATTTAGGAAAAAAAAAAAAAAATAGTCCTTACCTTGCTTGAGGACCATTTGTGTTCATATGATTAAAATACATTTGAAAAATGAAATCCATAAGTTGTTTGGTTCAAATGCAACAAATGCAAATATTTTTAATTCCAAAGCATTATTAAAACAGTCAAGAAATAATGAGGCTTTTTTCCGCAAACTATGAAAATTCATTTAGAACTGAATACAAAGTACAGACAGTAAATTCTGCTTTGAGACAGGAAAGAAAAATAACGAGAATCTCCTACAGAGTCCCTGATGGCTGAATGTGTGAAATTAATCACTGACAGGTGGAGAGGACAATTCTCCACGCAGTGTTGAGCTTCCTATTCTCTGAATGACAGCCAGTTAGAATAAGAGAGCCAAAGATAATAAGAGGTGCTTTGCTGCATTAACTTTCTGATCACCAACCATGCACCAGCAGCAAAAAGAGGTTTGCCCAAAACCTGAACTGGGAGTACATCTTAAATAAGTATATATTAATCCTATGCTTGCATTTCCCTTGGAAGTCTTCCAATGTCCTGCCACCATTTGTCACAGCCCTGGTCAAACTTCTCCCTCCCCAGCATTCACTGCACTTTAATTTTTGGTGCAGACTGTGAATTTATGTGATTTTGGCTCTCCTTTATTCTGTGCAGGCTCCTTGGTTTTCAATCTCAAACCTCATTTTGGGGGAATACCCCATGAGACCCCTTGATTCAGCTTCCCTGTGCTTAAACCTTCTGCATCTCAGATTTTCTGTGAGTTTGTTCACCATGCTTGCAAAAAAGCTTCACATATATGTTTCTCTGGGATGCCCAGGAAAAGGGGAGTGTGGGAGCATAACCGAGGCATCAGATGAAACAACCCCAAAACGAGTTCAGAAGAAACAAACTGAGTCAAACTATGGAACTTGTTGCCATGGTGTGGCCTGGATGCAAACAGCACTGCCGTGGCTACCACTGGTTAAAGTCAGGAGGCAAAAACCAGTCCCCCAACGCATTAAAAACAAGCAGAAAACAGTGGTTGATAAAGTCTCTGAGTTGAAGATCACTGGAGACTGGGGTAATAAGCATCACTGTATGCTCTAAATCTTTTTCCTGAGTATCCAATCTTGTCCTTTGTCAAAGCAGGATGCTGGGCTAGATTGTCTTTCACTGACTCAAAATAGCTGTGGACTTATGGTATAAAACAGCAGGGATTTTGCAGAGTAGTATCTAAAATGCTTTTTCTGCTTTAAACAATAGTGATAACATAAAGATCTAGAAAATTATAAATCCATCTAAGCAAATGAGTGTTTTTGTTTCTTCACAGGTACCAAATGTCTCCTCTGATGCAGAAAAGGAAGAAGGATTTATTTTGTCTAAGCTTTCTGCCTTTCTCTCCCTCCTCAAAATGGTGGCTAAGAGTCTCCTTTATATATACCTCAGTCTTTTGCCAGGATGAAACCTCTCTCTTCAGCTCCAAATCAATGTTAGCTGAATGAAGTCCTTCAGCCACTGGTCGGTTGTCTTCTAATCAACCTACTGTAAAGAACACGTACAAAATCAGGAGTAGCCACCCTTTTCTCTGACAGCGCTTCCCTCTGAATGGATGATCAACAAGACTGCTTTGACATAAAGCAGATGTTAAAGTTAGCTGTAAGCTTAATTCCTCGCACTGATACACATAGGGTTTAAAGGAATAATGTCACCTGAATAAAGGTAGATACTTGTAAAGTGAAATGTGTTAAATGCTGGATGTACATTATCTGTCCTGCAGTTTAGAACAGGAAAGGAAGGATAAGCATCATAAACTGCAGCTCCACGGCAAAACTATTGATAAGTTGCAGATATTTTTTCCAGATGAGATTTAGCTTTCTATACATACTGTTAAATATTTGAGAAGTTTTGGGTTTCTTTTTTCTTTGTCATGGATATATATATAAACATGTACATAAAAAATGAAAGTCATACAGGATACACAAGATGAATTTAAAAAGCCTTGTTCTGTAAGCATGTTTGCTTACTAAATTTATCCAGATTTTAAAGTACAGCTCTATGTTCCATGTCTCTCAGATGCCAGTATTTAAAATCACTGCTAACACCTTCAGAAGCTGATAAGCTTGTTTCAGTGCTGTCAGCTAAGTCCCTATACCTTTATCTGGAGTTTTCACATGCTACAAAGTTCAGTGACTGCTTACCTCATATTCACAGAAATATTTTAGCATTTTCTGCAGTTCAACCAAAAAAATCTTTCAGGATCAACGTGTGTCCTGGGGCAGGATTAAGCCAGTGCTCAGTAGTGCACCGAATTAGTCTTTCTGGTGGCCTGATTGCTTTAATCTCTGTTAATAAAAAGCTCACATCTATAAGGATGTGATTTTTTTTAATATAAATATGAACAAAAAGCTGATACTATAACCAATTCACAACCTCTTCTCTAAAGTGTGTGGTCTTCCCTATTGATCTCAATGGACCATTCATTCTGAGGTCCAGCTATTTCGGCTGTTTATGATACAGTGATTAAAAGAACACTTGCAATTCATTCCTGCATCCAGTCTTACTCCTACATGTGCTACTGTTGTCCTAGCTCTGGCGTAATTAGTTTGGCTCTCCAGTCACTGAAGAGAGCTTGTGTGGGTGGGAATACTGCTGCCACCTGCTACTGCTGCTTTATCAGAGAGCCGTGCCTGAAAACTAATGCCTTCTAAAAACTGGAACGAGTTTACCACTTTTTCGTGTGGGAGCAGAATGAAGAAGAGGTAATTCAGAACATCCCACATTATTATAACGATAAACCACAGCAGAAAAAAAATTGGAGCACCAAGCAGGACCAGACCTTTGGTTGGTATATGTTGATGTGGCTTCATTTACTTTGGAAGAGTCCATTCACTTCAGTTGAGGATCTGGCCCATGTCAGGGTCTTCAAAGTTTCGAAGAGTAATTATTTATAAATATGGAGATTTGCTGCAAGCTCTTTTCCTTTTAAGAGTTTGGGTTTTTTTTCCAGTACACATTTCAAGAATGAACAGCATTTTAAATCCTTTTTCCGCATTACCTTTTCTGTGTTTGCTTGTAGGTTCATTCTTCTGTTCAGCAACATGTCAGTATGACATTTTTGATGCAAGTCAGTTCCTGCCTGCACTTGGAGCTGCTGCACCTTGAGCAGGGACAAATTCTAGACTGATTAATGCTACACGCAGTCCGCAGAACATCCAATTCCTACGGACACCGACGTGACTGCAACAGTAATGGGATCTGATGGGTGTCTACCCTGCCCTGAAAAGCATCATAGCCCACAGACTGTTTTCATTGAGTAATTGTTATTTTTTAGTTTGGATCCAATAAAGAGCTTCTTTAAAATCTGGCCTAGCATTGTTAAATGTTAATGCTGCCCACAATGCTTGGTGTGCTTCCTTCCATAAACTGAACAAAGTGGCTGTGCTCTCTTGCCAGCCACAGATTTATTGGGGTATGGATCACACATATTAAACACAGTCGTCAGACCACAAAGGTTCCATCGCAATCTAACACCATTAAGAGGCAGACTTCATATATCTTCATGACTGATACACTGATCTTTCCCACTCCATTGACTAATGAATTGACACACGCAATGTTCTTCAACATTAGTGTGCATCCCTTTGATTTACAGCACTAAAGTAGGGGGCTGTAAGCACTCAGATGCTGATGAATTCCAAACAGCACTTGCACCTGGCTGAGCAGGACGCTTCTCTCTGAGGAGAGCAGTGCTGGCATCCCAGGATTGTACATAATAAACGTGGTGGGCCTCACTCTGTCTGCAGTTTCACCTCTACAATGCCACCAGACTGCTTGCCTTCCTGAGCCAAATCCCCAGCTGCTATAAATCAGCACACATCGATTTACATCGGTTGTTCTCTGAGCTGTGTGTCTCAGCCTCTTGGTTTGTCTGCTTTAAAGACACGTCTGGGAGCCACCAATGACACGCTCGCTCCCGAGGTTTGTCAGTGCCAGGGAAAAAGGTTCAAGAGAGGAACAGTGGATTTCTGCCTACGATGGGTGTCAGCCCTGCCAGTCTGCAGCTGTGGTGGGAAACCAGTGGCTGCTGGCCCAGCGCTGACCCTGTGAACAGAGGGGAGGGAGGAGGTTGTGGAAAGATGGGGAGTGAAAGGAGATTTGGCCCAGAGCTTTTGTTTGTTGAACTAATTGGCTGGCTACAGGCTCCTGTTTTGCTAGCAGCCTTGTATTTAAATTACCCACAGCACAGGCTACCTAGTTCTAATGACTGACATGAAATACAGACTAATTTTGACCCTTTGGAAATTGTCATCACACAGAACAGTCATCTTCCACTCTACTACTAAATCCATTTGACGAAACAAAAGAGCCACTCCTGGTACCATCCATTTTGTGAGCAGGACAAGGTAGGACCAATTGCTTGGATGTGTCCTGGATGAAAGCCTGAGCATCATTTGCCTTGGGAGTTTGTGGTGTACTCAGAAAAAAATAGCCAGTAAAAACATTTCCAAAGTTAAAATAGGAAATTCTTATTTTATGTAGCAAATAAATCAGTATTTTCAGAAGTCTGATAACTGATGTACCACTAAATCATCCAGATCTTCCCACAAAGAGATATATTCCAGCCTCTGACACAACATTTCAATGATACCTAAAATATATTACTCTTTGTAGATTCTTGGTTTGTTTGTTTATTTTAATTTTGAGATGCCTCATATATTTATACAGATTTCATATCAGTGAGATGTCATAGATTTACACCTGTTTAACCAGAGGATTTGGAGATACAGGCAAGTTTCTTCCTGCTACTCATGGAAAAACAGCATGCAAAAAATAATTTAAAAAAGACCTGACCAGACAGTCTAACTACCATGGGGAAAAAAGAGTTCTTCTTTTAGCTTACTTGCTAAGATGGTCACCTCACTTAAAAAATCATAGCAGACTAGTCACATAACTAATATACCTAGTCACACTTTACAAATAAGGAGTGGGAGGTTTGTCGTGTAAAACAGAAAGAGGGATGGAAAGAGATGTTTTAACATTAAGGGAAGTTATTTCCATATCCCCTTTAAGTGAACAGATCCAGAATTTCATTGAAAATACAGGAAAACAAAGGAGAAGTTCTATTAGTTTCCCATGCTTTGATTTTCTGGAGAGAATCTAGGTGGTAAATAGAAACTGGTTGTTAGTGTTTGTAGCTGACAAAAGTTGAGGCTGGAGAATGAAAAAAATAAAAATCAAATAAAGAGTTGTATCACAAAGGAGGTTGTTACGCTACTTGCAATCAAAGTTAGATCATTTTTCAAAGCTGAATGTAAGCTGCTTCTGGTCATCTTTAATTTATATGACTGCTACTGGCGAAGCAAATAAGGTATTTTAATACTGCTCTTAATAGCATTACAGGGATAAAATGTGTCACGGGGTGACAATGTCCTATACAACACTGCAGCATCAGTTATACAGAGAGTAGAAAAACTTTCCCTTTTAATATCTAGCTCATATTGTCCCTCATAGTTGATAAACCATACTTATTACACTGAACTGAGTAATAGAAAGAAGTGTTTTAAAAACCTAGGTAAACTATAAATCAAATTTCTAATGAGTGCTGAACACATCTCTTCAGATAATCTTCACAGAGATATTTGGGGGAAACAAGGCTGGCTTGGGGAGCTGAATTTCATCGTGAAGAAGCAGCAGCAGAGGAGCTATCTGGGAATATATTGCCCACCTGGCATGAAGAGATGGACTGGTGGGTGTGAGAAGAGGAGAAGACACAGAGATGGATGGGGGGCACTGAGAGGAAAACCTGCTTGTACACAGTGCTAGGAGGAAGACCCGCTCTATGCCTGCATCCCGGTGTGACGGGGTATCCACTTACAGCAGAGTCTGTGGAAGGTAAAAGAGTACATGTGCCAAAACAAGCCCAGAGCACCCACCCACTCACTAAAGGGGCTGGTTGAATTTGTCCAAGGAAAACACCCCTTTCTTCTCCTGGCCAGCAACTGCAACGAGGTTGCTCAGAAGAAGAGCAGCGGGGGAGACAAGACTTGCACACCTTCACCTGCAGCACCTAATCCGTAAAGCACCAGCCCGAGTGCTCCCTCTCATGGCAGGAGTCCTGGTCTGTTTCCTGCACGGAGGAGTGCTGCTCAAAGAAAAGGACCAGGGAGCCTGTGGAAAATAGTTCCCTAAAGAGTGTAAGGAGGGAATACAACAAGTGGATGATGTACTGAAATAAAAAGTCTTTTCATTTAAATAAATTCGTACCTGTCCTTTGTGGTTTTGTCTTCTTTTTTAGTGTTCTTACTTGGCCTGTGGGACTCTTGCTGCCTCGGCTTCCGGGAACTTTCCTGTGTTCAAGATGCTGTGAAAAACTACATGCATATTTACTGAAAACCCTGTTACTATCTTGAATTTAAAGTCTTCTGCTGTTCATCTTGCCTTGAACAGTTCCACTCCAAAGAAAAGTTCTGTTATGTCCCACTCTGCTTCAGATCTGCCAGCTCCTTCACTGCCCTTTTCCCTCAAGGCATTGCAGTAGACAAGAGTGTAGCTGAATTTGTCAGTCTGACATTCCAAGCTGGAGAGCAAAAAGTGGATAAATTCAATATTGCTCAAACTGTGCTTACCCTCAAGTGCACAACTTACTTACCCATCTCTTTGTAAGGTGTAGGAACTCCTTCATGGAAAAAAAAAAACAGCTCCATGGGAGTGTGTGGACAGCAAAAGCAACTGACAACAAATTTTAAAAAGCTGTTCTTACCATAAAACACAGGTTGGATTCATTTGCATAAATGAACTTATGGAAAAAAGTCTGTTGGTCAATATCCTGTAAACTGAAACACAGCACAAAATTTTAAACTCTCTAAGTTTTCTGTGAAATATTGAGGGATACTAGTTGTTTAGCGTAAATAAGTTTTAATTAGAATAAATTGCTTAAGATTATAATAGGGTGTGATTTGTGCTGTTTGTTTAGCTTTACTTAGCATGAGTAGCTAGATTTGCTGAAGACTTTAGGCTGCAAGAGAGGTATTTTTCTCAGTAATTTTCCCAGTAGTTTTCCTAACAGCTAGTACAGTGCTGTGCTTAGTCTTTTAGTATGGGAAAGTATTTTGATATCACACTAAAGTCTTGGTAGTGTTTTTCCCAAGTCTGGGACACTTCAGTTCTCCATGTTCCACTAGCAAAGGCAGGTGCACAAGGAGTGTAAACCGGCAGATAAGGAGGCTCCAACCTTTGGGGAAAACTGCACGTCAACAAGATAAGAGCCTGCCTGCCTGGACATGGAAGAAGAATCCAATTAGATGTTAGAAGACCCCAGACCAAAAATCACCAATGGACTAAAGGACGTGTGGACAGCACATGAAGGGCACGTGAGGGGCAGGTGTATGGGTCCCAAGGGTGTAATTGCCCCAGATTTCTTTTTTCTCGGTCCCTCTCTTTGGAGGAATCCAGCCTGGGCTGATCTTGCTGCTGCACCTTTCAATTAAAGTAATTATTTTATAAAATCTGATGCCTGAGACTCTGTTGTGGGAAACCTAGAGTTGAGCCTGAAGAAGGAGGAAGTGCGCCCAAGAATAAGAGTGTGTGTGTGCGTGCGTGTGTGTGTGTGTGTGTGTGTGTGCATGTGTGACACCATGAATGGTGTGTGAATGCTCCTGGGCAGCAGCTACTCCTTTACCAGAAACAGGCAAACTCACTTGTTTAAATACAGCAATATCCTACATACAGTGTCCAGCAAAGTAGGGCCAACCATTCCCTGCGTGTCTCTATAGACCTTATACAACTCTCTTTGGATCTTTGGCAACATCAAGCATATACTGTTATTGTGACTCCTGTGAAGGGCTTTTTCCTTCTCATTAGCTGCAATTTAGAGATGGGAAGAGAATAAACTGCAGGCAAAGTTTGATCTGAGATGACAAGGCTAATTTTGGGAAAAATGTCCCTCTACTTCTCCAGTTGTCGGATTTAATCTAAAGCAAGCACAGTGTGCAGATAGTAAACATAATATCCTCCTAATTATATTAAATTACCTCTCAGGAGCTGCTCTGCCCTCTTGTCAAAGGCCGGGAACTGGCTTTTAATGATGAATATGAACCTCAGTGGGACATTCTATATCATCATTTAGCTCAGCAAATGTAGCCCAAATCAGTTGTATAGGTGTAATTAGATGCTGAAAAATAATTACCTTGGCCTTACCATTAAAAATTTCTTGCTTGTATCCCCTTGTGATCTATGAACAAATTACTTTATTAGGAAATCATTAGAGCTCAATTTGTCTCTATATACTGCAGACATCAATATTCATTTCTCATAATGGAACCACACATTCTTGCCATAAATTCCTACAACTCCATAGCTAGATATCAAGTTGGAGTCATTACCAACCTTAACGAAAAGATTATTTTTACATAGTAAGATGTTTTTCTTATGCACCATCTTCCAGCAGAAAACTGAGCAATACAAGCTTTATTGTTAGGTCATTAGCTCAGATAATCTTTGTGGTTTTATTCCCCACTGCAGAGGGAGAGCTTTCTATGTGACCGATCTCTTTGTGCTACTAAAATATCCAAGTTTGGGTCAGCTGGAGCAAAATACCTCTTCATATAAGTTATATTATTATGAGAACACTACTGTTATCAGTGCCCTGAGACCATCCCACTCAGGGGGTTGGTGCCAGCTCTCAGCCTGTGCAAGGCAGTGGGGAGGCATCCCCAGATGCCTACGGGCAGACCCTGGCCATGGCCGACCAGTTTCATGGGAGTTACTGGCCCTTGCTGTGCCGTGACAGTGAGCTCAGGGCCCCTTGCACCTTTTATTTGGTACCTATTTCTCTGCAGATTTCTCTGAGCACTGAGAAAGCAGGCTACCCCAATGTCCTTGGTGTGGGGACATGGTATAGTTTCAAGTCATATCTAGCAGTTAACTGATTTATTGACCATTAGAATTTACAGAGCAGATGTGAGGAGGGAAGGATACCATCAGTCAGACCCCAGGTCACCTCCTGTTATAAATTACCTTCACATAGTTCAGACTTTAGCTTTCACACAAGTGCAGGTTCTCACTGAAGTCTGTCATTACAAGACTGGGTAAAACGACAAGCTGCAGATAATTCTTTGCAGTGGTGGCTGGATAGTCACTTGCGGTTGAAATGGGCCAATATATAGCAGTTGCCATCTCAGTACTTCTCTGAACATCACATACGCCCGTACAAGTAATCTTTATAGTGGGGCTTCTAAATTTACATTTTGATATGTGAAAGAAGTCCTTCATTTTATAAGGTGACATTTTTTTTCTGGGTGTGGTATACCACAAGCATTTGATAAAGATATAATTAAGAAGATTTTCCATATGCAAAAATATGACCACAGAATTCATAATCACTTCAGAAAAAAAGGCACTAGTGGAATTTAAAAAATATTTCTTAGAACCTGATAAGAATTGAGCACATTCTCAGATTACTTACTCTGTCTTCCATTTTAACAGGTAAAAATAAGCATCTGTTTCCAGTTACAAAGTTGTCAGTCTAGAATCATGCACATCACATTGTCAGTACTCTTGTGGTCATTGCAGTGGATCTCACTCTGCCATGGGTCTGGCTGACAAGCTACCAGAGTCCCAGCTTCTCCTTTCAGGAGCACTTTGGATCCCTCTGACGGTGGCCATGTAGCAGGCGTCAAGGCTGTTCAAGACGCTGAAAAAATGCAGCACAAGTAGTGGCACTCAGCCGGAAGCAAATGAAATGCCAGACTCTCTGCAAAGCCCTTGCACGTACTTTATGTATGGCACGGAGGTTGTTAAAGCATTGAGTAGACAATAAGCATTTCAGGACAATTCCTCACACAAAAGGAACAAAGTGCTAAAGTTATCAATATAAGTAGCATAAATCAACTGAATAGGCAGCTGGCAAATGACAGCTACCTGTATTATGCGACTTAAAAAGGAAGATAAAATATAGGTGCATTTTTATCTTTTGGGTTTATAAGGCCATGTTTGATGGACCATAAGGTCTTGCTAGACTTAATGGGCCAAATTCCTCCCTGGGGTAACTCTATTAAACTCAATTGTCTCCCATCAGGATGGTTTGAACCAGGAGAATTATGTATGCTACAGCAGTAGTTTGAGGTGCTCCACTTTTAAGAGCTGCCATGCCTCAGATGGTACGTTAATTCCAAGGCCAGGAAGCGTAGATTCAAAACTGCAGAGAGCAGCAGAAAGAACAATGTAGTACAGAAACAAGCAGAGAGCTGGTGCTCTCAGCCAGCACAAACTGAATGGCAATGAAAGAGCTCAATTCTTTGCCGCCTCCGAACTGCATATTCCAATTATACTAATTATTTTATCTTTACCTTGGATGTCTGACATGGCCCCTTCCCCCCCCCCCCCCCAAGTCAAATCCCGCCAGCATGTCCAGTGCAGCGCTCAGGAAGGGACTCTGCTTTGCTCAGGGGGAAGTGTCTTTAGACATCATTCTGTCTCTATTTAAGTTACACAGATTTCTCTTGTTTTCTGATCACCTCCAGCTCCAAGTTCAGTCTGGTAGACTGACAGCTATTCTTGAAGCTGGCTATTAATCAACAGTTGCACTCATGCACCCAAAATGAAAAGAAACAGGTTTCCCTTTCAACCTCAGAGAGAGTGATTTTCAAATCAAGGTACCCTAAAAGCATTCCAGTGAAGGTGAGGACATTCCTATACAGTGATTTAAGCCTCTGCTAGCAGTAGGCTTACTTGGACTTGGAATACAGGTCGGTAAATGTTACTCTAAAAGATTTACTGCCTTAAATTTACTTTTTCTTTTATTGACTCACAGCAATTAGCCAAGAATACATAGTTACAAAAAACCCATTAAATAAAAGATGCTAAATTCAAGATGGCAAATATGGAATAAGTCATTGAGTTTCTTACTGCAGTCTTACTTTGTTACTGACCTTGCTGAGAGGACAGAAAGAGATATTGATTGTGGAACAGAAGATTTTGCAAATGAAGACTAAAATACAGTAATTTGGAGTTGTGAAGGTCCACACTTCCTGCAGTTTCACCTGCCTTTTTTCCCTTTTCTGTTTCAGCTTATGGGTCCAACTAGGTTAGCATTCTGGTCCTAGCAGTGAGCACATGCAGATACCAAGAGAAGGAAAAATACCTTGTACTCCCATGACACCCACCAACGTACTATGATGGTAAAGAATCACTTTCTCTTGTTTCAAACTTGACTCTGACAAGTGCCTTTTGTTGGCTGACAGTTCTTGTTCTGGAAAAGACAGTGAGCAGTCAACACCTATTCGTCTTTACTATGTCATCCACGTCAGGAAGTTGTAGATTTCTTTTATCTGTTTTCTTAGGCTGCTCAGTCATTCCTTGCCTTTGATTATCCATTTTGAGGCACAAGAACAATTTAGCTGGTTTTTTCATGGATCTAACATGTTCCCAAGATCTTGCTGAGAGCCCATAATTCTACACATAACACTGGAGTGGCTCCCCACCTCCCCCAGGTGCATTGCTCTAGATTTATCTAAACTGAATTTCAGTTCCGTTTTGTTGCTGTGTACATTAGTAAGTGGTACAGCTCAGTAAAAACAGATTTTAAAATTACTCAATTTTAGAATGAACCAGTTGATGTTGAGAATCCAATATCCACAGTATATGCATTTCAGGCGTGTGTGTGTGGGAAGTTACTTGGGACTAGCCCAGGTATATGGATTGAAAGTATTTAGTAGTCAGAGTGTATCTTCCAGCTTAGTTTCTCCCAAGATGCAATCTAGATGCACTCAAAGACTTTTTGACAATGCAAAATGCAGTAATTGAGAATCATAAAACTTGCTTCAAAAACACATTCCAAATAAAAACTAAAATGCTATTGTGAACACTCCCCCCAATACCTTCTCTCCCTATGACACTGAAAAACTTAGCATCAGTAAACTTTATACTTCATTGCTTACTGTATTTCCAATGTTATTTGTAAATACATTGAATGAGAATGTATTCCCAAACTCATCCCAAGATAACACATAGCTCCTCCTGCAAAGCAGACCTTTCTGATGGGTGAGTCACCTTTATCTCCAAACCCTCTTGGAATTAAAATTGTTTGGGCCGTGAGTCATATTCAAAAGCGACAGTTTCAGCTGTTAGTCTGACAACTTTACATTAGCTCTGTTGGGCTAGTCTTTTTGTTCTCTCACAACATGTCAATCCACATCACTAATGACAAATTATCTGAGTACCTTAAACTAAACCTTTCATAAGGAGCAGCTATTTTCACATGCAATACACACAAGATCTAGAAATAGATGTAGAAACAGAGTAGATGTTTCTCACTATCTTACTCTGGATAGTAATGCAGTCCATGGTTCTATGCATCTGATCAGATTTGGCTAAAGCCCCTTTTATCTCTGTCATGCATGTTGCTTTTCAGGTGGATATGTTCTTTGCTGTGGCTATTTGGCAGAATAAACAATTGAGCCAGCACAGCGGAGATGGGGAAAAGTAAAGTGGGAATGAGTGAACAGCAGCCCAACAAGAGGAATTCAGGACTTCTTATTGATAAAGAACAGCTTATCTACTAATGGCTTGAGTTGCATTCATGTTTGCTACCATTTCTGAAAGTGCTGATACACATTAAATATTCTGAAAATTATTGGTATGGCACACTGTCACACGCTGACCTGTTTCAATCACTCAAAACATGACTGCAAGAGTGTTGCGGTTTATCCCCACCAGCAACTAAGCCCCACACAGTTGTTTGTTTACTCCTCCCATGGCGGGATGGGACAGAGAACTGGAAGGGTAAAAGTGAGAAAACTCATGGTTGAGACAAAGCCAATTTAATAGGTAAAGCAAATGACGCACACACAAGCAAAGCAAAACAAGGAATTCATTCCCCACTCCCCATGGGCAGGCAGNCATACCTTCTACCTTGCTTGGAAGATGATGCTGGGCTCAATACGGGAATGTCTTAGAAATATTTAATCCTGGAGGTAGGAAAGGCCCTGGGAAGTCTCTAGTCCAGCCTCCTGCTTAAAGCAGAATTAGATGTGAGATCAGACCATGTTGGTCAGGGGTTTAGCCTGGTGGATCTCGGAAACCCCCAAAGATGGAGACTGCACAGCCTCCCTGGGCAACCTATTCTATTGTCTGACTGTGCTCATTAAGAAAAGATTTTTCCTTAAATCAGTCCTCAATCTCTCTTATTTTAGTTTATGTCCATTGTGTCTCGTCCTCCCACATTGCACTGCCACTCTGTTATTTTTATAACCTCCCTGCAGAGACTCGGGGGACACTGCTAGGTTCCCCCAAAGCCATCTTGACTCCAAGCTGAATAAGACCTGATCCCTTCGCCTCTCCTCAGAGGGCAAGTAGTCCAGCCCCTGACTATTCCAGTGACTCTCCATTGAACTCACTTCACTTACTAACAACCTTTTTTTTGGGGAGGTGGGGGAGCAAAATCAGTTGCAGTGTTCCTGATATGGTCTAACAAGTACCAAGTAAGCCACCACTTTCAGTGACACCCTTGCTATACTCTGCTCAGCACAGCCCAGGATGCTGCCAGCCTGCCTTGCTGCCAGGGCACACTGCTGGCTCCTGTTCAGCCCACTGTGCACCAGCACCTCCAGATCCTGTTCAGCAAATCTGCTCCCCAGCTGGTCAGTCCCCAGGCCATATTGTTGCAAGGGTTTAGTCTGTCCAAGGTACAGGACCTTGCATTTGTCCTTGTTGAATTTCATGAGGTCCTGGTTGGTCCATTCCTCCAGTCTGTCTAGGTCCCTCTGAAAGACAACTCTGCCCTCGAGCACATGGACTGCACCCCCCAGTTTGGTGCCATCTGCAAACTTGGTGAGGGTGCACTCCATCTCCTTCTCCAGGTCATTGATAAAGATATTGGACAGGAGAGGTCCCAGCATAGACCTCTCAGGTACTCATAACCAGCCTGCAGGTACAGCACCATGTAGCACTGTTTACTCTAGTACTGTATATTCTAGTATAGTACTGTGCTATAACAAAAACTAGAATTTTTTTTTTCATATCCAAGTAGATATTTTTGTAATCATAACAGAATTTATTAAAAAAAAAGAAAAAAAATGGGTATTTGAATTTATGGCTATAATAAATAAGATTAGGTGTTAGAATGATTTTTGTTTAACAGAAAAGGTCATTCAAAAATACTATCATAAAGCTCACTCAGGAGAGCAGTAAATTAACAATATTTATTTGTCCTTGTGCCTTTGTATGAAGTCTTGCGATGTGAACTATTAAATGGAAAATGTGGCAAGAAGGTGATAAATGTTGAAAGGCATCAACATCAGTATTAATGGAGCAGCAGCAATATAGAAAATCAAGTTATTCTTATCCTTATTCTGACAAACATTTAACATTCGGGAAGGGAAAACAGGGAGAGTGAAAGAAGATGGTCATTTCAGGCTGCTGATTTCCAGGAAACACTAACATTGTAATATGTATAATTTTACACAATTACTTACACATGTGCATTTTTTGTTGTTGTTGTTATACAGAATAAAGAGACAGAGATGAACCAATCTGGAAAAGAAAACAATCTGAAAGATGTATGTTCAATGTGGATCTTAGAAGTTCAAGAACGGTTGTTTCTTGCTGTTGGTCTTTCATTTTATGTTCCAGCCTTGGGCTGAAAGCAGAAAAACATAAATACTGTATGAAAGCTTGGATGTTCCTGAGCTCTTTTTTTGAAAAGCGAGAGTAAGAAACAACAGAAGTCGACAGAGAGAAAGATGTTACAGAAGTTCATGCTCAGTTATAATTTTAAATGTAGCTCGGTGAGGTATTAAAGCATGTTTGTAATGGACTTTGACAGATAACCCTTGACAAATTTTGCTGCAGTGTGTACCTCCCTAGTTGTCTGTGTCACCTTTCAGATCAAGGATACCACCGGAGGGCAGAGTCTGGAAGAAAAGAACTGCTACCAACTCCTCAATTGCTCCCAAAAGCTCATATCTTAGCCAAAATAAATAGTTAAGTAGATAGGTTTAATCTGGAATGCCAGACTGCAAAGTGGAGTAGGGAACAGTGTAGCTCCAGAAAGTATTGGCCTTGGTGGCTTTGACCATTACATTAAGGTGGTCCTGCCTGTCTGCTTTGGCCTAATGACTGATTTCTGTCTGTGCTGCTCAGCTGCACTGTTGCAGCTGGTGCTCTAAAATGGTCCAGGTTAAAAGAAAAAGAAAAGAGAAAGAAAAACTCAACTGCCTTGCAAGGTACAGCCACTTCAAACTATAAGCCAACTGTCTAGTAATTTTAATCATATACGAGATGAATAGAAGTAATGGACACATACCAGAACATTGGCATTTAATCCCTCTATCACTGTATACATACATCACATTTATTAGGATACAGATAATAAACAAAAATATACTACACTATATTACTGGTTACAAATTTAATTATGAAGGTAGGCTGATTTGAGCTGCTGTCTTTGCATGAGAAGTCAATAGAATTATGGGGAGGACTGTCTCATGCCATGAAGCATTTCAGAAGTAAGCCTCATTTTGTATCTGCATTGAAAAAAAATAATTACAGATCACCATTAAACAGATGTTACGGAATTTTATTTTATTTTTCCACATGAAACATTACATATAGTTTTAGCATTATTCTGTAACAGAGCAAAAAAGTTGTTTTAAAGGTTAAATATTGGAATCTTTTGTTCTGAAGCCATGAAAATATGACATTTTACCTTTGTTGCAACTTCTGTGTTGTGGGTTTTTTTTCTATATACAACACTGTCAGAATCAGCCTAACTTCAAGAATGGTTTTGATGCACAGCTTAAGAACTGCTCAAAGCACCTATTTCTGGAGCAGCATTAACATACAGCCAGATACAGTCCATAACTTGAAACTTGTTAATATATATACTGATTCAAAGTACAGGACAGAGAGTGAAGTAACTTGAGATCTCTTCTTAGAATTAAATTCATGTAAATCAGATTTCAGACAGGCCAAGATTGTACTCCTGATGGATAATTTGAAGCAAGCTCTTAGAAAAAAGTTAGTGAAATGCGCTTTCTCAACTGCCGTAGTGCTAATTATACAAGTATAATGGCTGTTTTTAATACATTATGACTCCCTCACATGGAAGACATAATATGAAACTTACGCAGAATATTTGGTTTCCTAAGGGTTTCAAGTGCTTTTGCAATGTTCCAGTAGCTCTCTACTAATGATGGAAATAAATCCCATTAGATGAGAATGATTAAGATTTGAGATGTGATTGCTCCTAAACTAATTGCAACAGGGGTTTTTTTTGGCAAGGCTTCAGCTAGAGCACTATATCGAGCTTGAGTACCACAATTATGAAAGACAGAGACACAGTAAAGACAGTTCATGGGAGGCCAGAAGACTAAGAAACATGATGTATTTGGAAAAGATTTGGAGTTGGCTAGTCTACGGAAGAGAAAACAGAGGTACAAGGATGTGTAACCAAAGAGAAAGTTAATAACAGTCCTCTGAGTCCACTGTGGGTAGGATAAGATGTAATAAGCTTAACTTGTAGCAATTTAATTGCAGTCATTTAATTGAAGAGATTTAATTTAGACATTAGGAAATACATTCTAATTAAGGAAGTGGGGGTCTAAAGGAGTATGAGGACTGAAATAGATTGCAGGTTGCAGAATCTCTTGGAGTATCTTAAGAGCAGGACAGATTAACATCTGTCTACAGTAGTACAGTCTTTGAAATTAAGAGCTGGAGATGAAGATCTTCTAAGTTCCCTTCTGGAATGTATTCTATAGTTTGTGTGAGTAGCTACAAAATACTCTGCAGCTGAAGAGACACTGGAAAAGCAGATGAACGTTACCCCCCCCCAACACCCCCAAACCATCTGCAAAGTAATTCCCTCCCCAAACCTTTCTGAGTATACATGCACATTTTAAAACATTGCTGTGTTGACACTCTCTTCTGTGTTTGATTTGATTTTTACAGATTGCTGTGATCAAATTCTATTAACCACAAGTGCTGAGAAAACACTTTAAAGCTGTTACACACAAATACACCTTGAAAGTGAATAGAAAAATTCACAAGAAATGCTATTTACACTAGAAAACTGAATCGTATGACAAACTCATCCATTCAGAGAACAAAAAGCCTAGGGGGTGAGACTTCTACTTCCGATCATAAGGCGTGAACAAGCTTCATGAAGAGCTTCTGGGACCAAACATGGAAGGGAGCTACAATCTTCTCATGGAGTGTTTGCACACAGAAACAAACATGGTGGATAGATTTTTAAGAGCTTAATGAGTTAAATTTTTTCACTATTTTGTCTTTTGGTTTGTCAGCTATCCATCAGTCTTAGTGCCCCCTCTAACTCAAAAAAATTGCTAATTAGAGAAAGGGTTTTGAGGGGGTTAACCTGCCAGAGGAGAGATAGTTTTATCTGGACCAGAAAAACGAGGCTGCAGTAAGGAGGGCAATGAGGAGGTATTTCTCAAAGTCCTGACTCCAAGCAAGTCCTATTTCTTTCTGATCTCTTGTAATGGAACCTAAAAGCAATGACTTCAGTTGCTGTGCCCCAAAGGACATCCTGGGAAACCCAGCATGAAAAAATGTGGACCAGACTGTGCTGGAGGTGACGAGGCCTATGTCTGTTAAAAACCCCAAACCCTGAAAAACACAACAAACCACTCTGCCTCCAGAAGGCAGCGATCCTGCTGCGGCTGTGGGTGCTGCCTGCAGTTTGGTGGGGTGGGTGGCTCCTCTCCCACTCTCCCCCATCTGCCAGACAGCTTCTCTTTCCTGCCCTTGCCCAAGAACTGACTGACAGACATTTGGCAACAGACACTGAAATGCAAGTGACTAATGAAAATTCACTGCTTTGCATTTTCTCATTACCTTTGACAAGAGGGAGAGGGGAATGTGCATTTGCGAGTGCGCACTGTTATTTGTAGAACAGAAAGACTCCATTGGCACCTGCTACGCCCCTGAGCAGGTGCAGATCACTATCCTACTTACGAAGATTTGTAATTCAGCTACTATTCCAGAGAGCTCTTCATGAACCAGAACTAATTTGCAGTTGGGACAATGCTTGCAGAATGCTTCATATGTTAAACTTGTTTTGCTTTTTACCATACCAAGGTTAATTGTGAGTTATTCTAACATAAATTGGAAGACAATTGAGAATCAGGCCTGTAACAGGTAGCTATATGAAGGCTTGAACAGTCAGTTAGGAAAGTCACTCTATTCAGTGACCTAGAATAACAACAACAAAAAAAAGTCCAGTATGCAAAAGACCATCACCTCCTGACCTCAGCAAATCAATTTGACTAATGTCCTCTGAGGATTGGTACAATAACTGGCCTCCTACCTCAGGTTCTTGTTGCCATTGAAGAGAAATGCTGCCAGGAGACATGGTTTCTTGGGCATCCCTCATGCTAGAACCCATTTGCTAGGTTTCTCAGGCTCCAGCCATTGCATTTTGGAGAACATTGACCACTACCTTTGGTGAGCAGGAGGAAGAGCACAGCTACCTTGAGCCAGAGGAGAGCTCTGTAAAGTAGCAGCTTGAAGAAATTTCACATGCTGCTTATCGTGTTCAAGGAAGTGGGTGGCATTGTGGGTTCCCCCTAAGAAGTAGTAATGGATAGGAACAATTTTTGTTTTCAGTCTTATGTTGATTCATACACTTCACTTCAAAAAATGCTCTCTCCTGTGTAAAGTATTTTGAAGTTCTCTGTTTTCAGAACAAAAATCAGATTTTCAAAATTCTCATGGAATGAAACTTATGTACTAGACATTGGTCTAATGCATCTGGAATGAAGAACATGTACTTCCATCACTCGTGCAGTGCCTTTTCATCTTTCCAACACATGCATTTGCACCAGGGATTTTCCTACATTTGTCTTGTCTGGTGCTGCCTGTGTTATTCTTACTGTCAATAGCAAATAATGTCATTGTGGTGTTAGAAGAAAGCAAAAAAAGGAAAAGACTTCCTAGGAAGAAACAAGATGTTTTGAAAGGATAGTGTGACCCCCCCTCCCAAAGACATACCTGCAGAGGTGTGTCTTGCTGATGGTTCTTATACACAGAATGTGTAATCATGGGTGTGAGAGAGAAGGGTAGAAGGAAATAAATACCTTTCAGTGCCCTACCTTGGGACTTTTGGTTGGCCTCCCAAGTCCTCAATGGTAATGGATCTGTCAGTCAGAAACACTTTGTATTCGGCCTACACCACAAACTCAAAACTCTTTGAGGGGCCTTTCCCCACTGCAAGGCTCTCACTCATTACTTGGCATCCAGTTGTCACGTGTGATTCTGGGCAGGATGGAAGGAGACTCTGCTTATCGTGAGGGGACAGCCCTGAGCACAAACTAAACTTTGCAACTTTGAGGAGACAATTTTAAAGCAAGACACAATCTCCACCTTACATACCTTTATAGCATAGATTTTTATGTACACAACAGTCCCAGAGGCAGTTCAAAATCTATATGAAGACCACAGTCAGCACAATCTCTGAATTATTATTCTGCCTGTTTTGCTTATTAAGATCATACCTTAGTGACTAAACTCATTATTATACAGTGCAGGCAAAACAGTTTATGTTGTGTCAAAGCAGCGAGCACTTTCCTCAATATAAAAAGAAAATTAGTTTTGCAACACTGACCAAGACAACTGATGAACCACTCTTCTGCAACATTTGCAATTTGGAGAACCACAAGCTGGCACTGTTCCATGTAATGATCATTTGCTATACATTAGGAAAAAGATTGTAAAAGCACTAAGTCTTCACTTTCTCCATAGGCAATGTGGAAGGGAAAAATAAATAAGGTGAATACTCGATGGCACTTATATCATTCATGTTTCTACAGAATGACACTGGTGATTATTGAGTTCTTTCGGTTAGCATTGCATATAAAGATACACAGCTAAGATAAGGTTCAGCACTTGTTTGAATCTTCTTCTGATAAAACAAAGCACTGTTTCTGCTTTTAGAGTTGCCATTAAAATATCTCTCTGGACATGACTCGTTTTGGTTCCTGTGCTGTTACCTGAAGTACTGATGGGTGCCATAGAGGGCATAACAAATGTAGCCCACACATCACCATAACAAGCTGACGCAAGATAGTGTTAGATGAAGGACCTTTTCAAACCTGATGCCTCCCAAGACACCCACTAATAGCTGAGAGAGCAGAGATTTAATCTGACGTAAAGCAATTGGACAGAAACTGGCTTGTGTGTGTGTGTGTGTGTACATGTGCAGTGCTGTGAGATGTCACAAACTTCTATTTTATAACTCAGCCATAAACATTTGCTCCAGGCAAAACACAGCACACAGTGTTCCATCTAGGGAGCAATTTTTGTTTAAACAAATTAAAAAATATCAATTTGCTCTTTTTTAAATTTATGAGTGCCAATATTTCCTGTTCCCCTTTTCTACCATCCACCCACACTGCTCTGCACGTGACTCAGTAGGGATTTGATTTATTGGAATTAATTTGGCAAATGATTAGTTCATAATACAGAGTAATGGCTTTGCATTTTTGGGGAAGTGGTAGACTTATAGTTGTTAGAACAGAGAAATACCTAATATGAGGACAGACTACCTGCCTGTAACAGTACAGGGTTTCCTAAAACCATGTGATCTCCTCTTTGCTTGTCCCTGTACAGAGGCACAGCTTAATTACTGCCGGGGAAATTGTCCCCTGGTGCTAGAAATGTCATGGTAGCAAATTGACCTCAACAACATGGGATTTCCAACTCCTCACATTTATAAACTTGTCAGGATTTGCTATGCCAGCATATTTGGATTTGTTAACTCCCGAAGAGCAGAATTACCTCAGGCAGCTTACGTTTTCCTGCCTTTTCTTCAAACATTGGATACAAAACAAGCTGCATTCCAGCAAGAAAAGGGGGAAGCTCAGTATTGTAAAACTGGAAACAGAATAAGAACAGGAGCTCAGCAAACAAAGAAAAGGCAGGCTTGGAAATCCCCCCGTGCTGGTGCCCTGGTCCTTGCTGGTAGCTGGGATGAGGCTGTGGCAGTAGAGAGCAGAACGCCACCTCCGTGGTACCAAACTCCCCAGTCCTGCCTTCCAAAACGGGAGGCTGAGGCTTCACTGGAGCTGACTGGGCAGCTCACTAACACTTTCCCTCCTGTGGGAAGCAAGCAACACTGTTAAGGACATGCAGATCAGCAATTAGCAGCATGCTGATGAGTAATTGAGAATTCTGATTCGCTTTGGCCCAGCCTGACACGGGATAGGGTGGGAAGCCAGAAGCAGAAGAGTGAAATTTTCCCCTTTCAAAAGGAGAGAGATGGGAGCCAGGCTCACTGATGGCATACTCCTCTGTCCTGGAGGGGCCACGGAGGGCCATCTCCCTTTAAATTCAGAGCTCTCTGCTTCACTGAGGGATGTGGCTGCTCGCTTGGGCTTTGTATTTGTGAGACCTTCTGAATACCTCAGCATCAGTTTTTGCCTTGGGAAGGGTGCTGGTTCATGCAGATTTCTGAACTTACAGTTCTGTAAAGTTGAAATATTTGAAGCCATTTGAATCTCAATCACAGAGACACTAAAACTTTCTCCTACTTTCCTTTTATTATCTCTCATTCTCTAGTTTTAAAAATCTCCAAAACATGTAGGGTAAAATATGATTTGGGAGTCTCAGATATTTATTAAAACCAGGGATGCAGAGTTTGTGAAACTCCTCTGAAAGGCATTTCTTGTTGGGTGGTGAGACTGCCTTCCTGGGAGAGGTCCTGGCTTCCTCAGCAATAAACCCAGCACAAGGAACAACTCCTGTCTGCATGCACGCCTTCACACCCATGTCTGCTGGAGTCCAGCACATAAAAGGGGACTTTCTCTGCTGTTCTCTCCATCTTATACTCTGTCTTGCATGACATGGGAAGGGGAGCATGAGGACCTGTATTGCACATGGACTTCACGAACACAACCCTGCCGAAATAAATCTTAAATTGCTGTGAAGTCTGCAAATGCTGATACAGATGATGGACAGGAAACTTCAGTGAAGTTGCCTTTGTTTGTTATAGTCTTTGAATTTTTGCTGATCATAATCGGTTTCATAGTCTGACTGCAACTCGAAAGGGACTATTTCTTTTGCTCTGGAATTTAAGGATGAGAGTATTTGTTCAGAGGATGGACGAGACCAAATTAGAACATGTTACTGGGGCATAATAAGTTCACAGTAATTGTAAGCTAGTGTTCCTTAATTCTTCAGACACCATCATCTGTAAATATTCTGATCCTTTCATAGTTAGCTCATTTGTGCTCTTGTCCTTATTGAATTAACTGTTGTCTTTTCTCTCATGCTGTCTCCTGAGGGAAACCTCTTTTAAATCTTTTTGGTTTAATGCCATTAATTGCATATTGTCTGGTCTTATGCTTCCCCTCCTGGGTCTTGAACTTATGTTCCCTCAGTTCTTAAACTCCTTAGCTATATTTCTGCAGCTTTGACTGACAACTTGCTTGATCAGAGGACAAAGCATGTGCTTTCTTATCTTTTACTTCCAGGCTAATGTTTAACAATGTACTCAGTTTATCAGTCAATTTGTCAAGCCAGGGTGAGAGTTCTCTGTTCTGAAGTCATCACAAAAATCAATAATAATCAATTCATTTATTCTAGGCTACATTAAATTATTATTAACTATAATAATTAAAAATAAATAATTTAAAGGTCCTCAAGCCTTTAGTGATTTATGGATAGCTCTTGCTTTTGCCCTTTGCTAGCAACTTGCACATTTTTAATCCTTTTTCAGTTACACTAATGAAGACAGCAACTAAATCATACAGCCTTTTCAGTATGAAAAATCAGAGGGTGAAAGTTTTGCTTTCAGCATCATAACTTCCCCCTTTATATTAGCAGAAGAATGAATGTGCAGGAAGTATGCAGCATGAAGGAGAAAAATAAGTAGTTTTGCTGAAGTATTATTGCAGTAGCAAGAAAAATGGGTTGAAAAACATAGACCTAATACTACTTCTAGTCAATACATTTTATGGTTATAATAAACTGAATTAATGATACATTGAAAACATTTTGTTATTGCTTTTTTTTACAGGACACACAAAAATCATGTAATAACTTCACTGTAAGTTACTCACAGGAATTATATCAATCTATAGTCTTGAGTATATCTCCAACCAAAGTAAATCATCAACCAAATGAAAGAAAAGTAGGACAGAAAGACATCCAAAGCAGTGATGAGGTTAAGCAAAAGCAGAATGGCCACATCCTTCTCAAATGTGTCCACCCTGATCTTGACCAGAGTACAAGGTGTGATTTTCAAAAGTGAGAAGAACTGGTTCCATAAAAGCTTTCCCTAGGACCCAGGAAGATCTTGATATGAAAGCCAGCAGTGCTCTGACCGTCATGGAGTCTTGCTTTGTATCTGCTCCATGCTGTAGAGCAGGACTCTGACAAATGCTTATATATATGTATGTAAAAATATGCGGGGAGGCAACAGCTGTGTAAGTTCTAAAGAAGCCAGAACAGTGACAACTGTTCACTTCACAGCTCATGGTAATAATGACCTCTCATTTAATCAGCAAAGACCACATTCAGATCTTTCCTCAGGCAATCTCTCATTCAAGCCAAGGCCTGAGGAAAGGATAACTAAAAATCCATGAAAACTGCTGACAGTGTAAATTGCTCCTGGACAACTTCAAAGGGGCTTTTGCTATTATCAGACTTCAGGGTATGGCCCATAGCTGTATGCATCCATTCAAATTTAATGAAAAAGAAATTGTATACTTCACTATGATTCACTTTAGAGGTGTTTCGGTTTTGGAAGCGGCATAAGACCCACCTGGCTTAGCTCGTGCATTTGTTTGTTCACAGTGCCCAGATGGTAGCAGCTAGATTAGAAACAGCAGACATCCTGGGGAGCATATGAGCTGCTCAGCCTGTCAAAAGTTCTGTGTTTAACTTGGATCCCATAATGACACAACCTAAATAAATGATCACAAGCAGTGTTGCTTAGCCTTGCACAAAGAGGAAAGGACTTTAACACACTCTTTTCAGCTGCCATTCTTCTTACCTAGCCCTCTGAAAATACTTATTCATAACTTTTTTAGTTATGCCTATGGGCACATAGAATATTATCAGTTCTAAATGAGGGAGTCTGCCAAGCTTCAGAAATGAATCTGGTCTCTGCTCCAGAACTACTTCAAGGTGAGAGTACATATTTAAAAATGTAGTTTGAAAACTTGAGGGAAGGGACATCCTGGCTCATTGTGTCTGTATGTCCTTGTTATCATAGACAGCGTTTGCCTTAAATACTTTTCATGAGTCTCATCATTAAACTTGTTCAAGTTTTTAATCTGCACTGTCCCTCCTAGAAGGCTACGTCTGAATTTCAGTGCTCTGCTCTTTACAAACCTTCTGATTTCCACTCTGAATACATTCCTTGTCAGTTTACTTGTGCTTGTGATGGCATATTAAATTAAGCAGATCCTTTTTCATTATGATTTAAAAGAGCTTTTCATATGGGTACTCACATATGATGGACAGAAAGACCAACTGAGTGAGAAACTTGAACTGAAGTTTGCTGTGAGTAAGTTTTCCCATGAAATCTGCACCTGCATTGCCTTTTAAGGGAGAGTTAACGTTTCCTTACTGTGAAAGCCACAATTTTGTGTCATAATACGGCTTTTGTTCATTTTCAGTTCTCTGCTTTCTGAGATACCCAGCTCCATGGGTGCAGGTTTCAGATACCAGGTAGTGCTGGACCCTCACAAGTGTTGTGCTGATTTCAGTATCTTAAGATTTTAGGTTTATTTTACCTAAATCTTCTGTGTTTGTTCCATGTTTTCCCCTGCTGTGTTTCAAGCCAGCAGATCACCAGGGGAGCCACAAGAGCTTAGCGGAGAACGGTGTGCCTGCAAGCAGTGACGTTCTAGAGGGAGGATTTTCAGCAAGCCAAGAAAAACAGGACACGGCTTGTAACCATAGCCAAGCATAACACAATTTCACACATCTATTGGTACAGGCAATAGACAGCTCCTGTAACAAGACTTCTCAAGATGGAGAGCCATTTCAAGACCAGTGTTTCTTACACTACTGTGCTATGCTTTTAGTATATGCATGCTACCAGGAAGGCTAACAGAAGTAACATGGATATAATTCACTTGATCTTCCTAAATGCCAGTCCTGTCCCCTTAAATTAAGCTGTCAGTCACATTAATATTAGTGGCAGATTTCAGTGAATAAGAAATCCTCATATTCAAATAATCCACTAGATTGCACCTATTATGGATTTGACTACACCAAATTTTTTGGTTGTCTCTAACACCATTGGTTTGGGAAAATATTCTGTTATTAGAGTAACCAATATGGATTTGGCACCTTTGTATGGCCCAGCCGCATTCCCCGGGAACTAGAGACTTCAGTCAGTTTGGTGGTGTCTGTGACACCAGATCTTTAAATCAGTTAAATTACAACAAAACAAATGGTGCAATTCAGACCAGAAAGATAAAACAAGAAGAGCAGGCCACAGATGATGCAGGTATCAGAAACAAGGCTGCATCTACTGAAAAAGAAAAATCAAAAGCTCTGCTTTCTCTGACTCATGAGAGGCTAGATCAATCGGAGAATGAGAAAACCTACACAATGTGCTAGTGGTTTTAAGGTGAGTAATAATATGATCACAAGTGATCCTTTTTCAGAGCAACACCCCACCCACTCAAGCCAAAGCAACAGAGCAAATCAGGACTTAGCTCATACCATTCACACAGAAAGCAGAAAGCTGGGCTATACAGAGCTTTGTACCACTGCCGTTAAAAGATGCATTATTTTAAAAGAAATAGTCCAACAGATACAGGTCTAGTTTGAGCCCTAGGGGTAACAGCAGGATGGTATTTCATACCTGTGCAGCTTATTCTCCTTCCTTCACCTGAAAAGGTACACGAGTATCAAGATTCCTTTTAGTGACTGTAACAGTAACCTCTTGGTACTAGAGACTTATATACCACTTTAATACCAGACCAGGGGCAACTAAATCACTGCAGTATTTCAACATGTTTCTGCTCACTGCCTCAGCCATGGTAACATTGTGACTTTAGAGGGTCCCAGTTTTACTGTGAGATACCTAAATGATGTAAAACCTTAAAAAAAAAGATGTTTATATTTTGCAGCTCTGCCATCTGAAAATAGCCAAGACTGTTCAGAAGTCAACCTCAGCTACTCCTGCTTTATCCATTTATTCACATCCCTGTTAGGACACCTTCAGTTTTATCTTTCATTTTCCATTACTCAACTTCCCTTTGTAAGTTCCATGAAGAGTGAATTTGATTAAGACGGTTCATGTAATTAGCTTAGTGTATACTTATGCTTCAAACACAGATGCCCCAAAAGTGCACGTAATAATTTTTGCAAAAAACGATCCATTTTTTCTGATCTGAATCTTAATAATTTTAATAACATTTCAAAATTTGGAACTCAAGTTCAAATTTCAGGAGTCCAGAGTTATATACAACTAACCGCTAAACATGCAATTTAGCATGATATTGGAGGGCGCCTTCAGATTTGGAAGAAAAATTTTTTTTGGAGGAAGAAGGAGAGAAAGTGGAATAAAGAGTCAAGTTTAGAAGGCATCCTAAAACATAGTTCCCTACTTGTTAAACAACATCTGAAATAGGTGACATATATTGCAATCCATATGTTCTTTCTGGAGAAGAATTATTGATGTTATTTTAAGGATAGCCAAAACTTAAATCATACCAAATGTCTTTCTCACAGGTATTTTTGTTGTTGCTACAACTTTAATGCTCTTCTTTCAACAAAAGGTGTTCACAAAATTTTTTAGGCTTCCCATGTGGAACAGCTGCAGTATGACCAAATAAAAAATCTGTAGTCCTTCTTGAGAAAAAGCCCTAAACTTAAAAGTCTGAATAGACCAATACATGATAGATTATAATTGCTTTTAAGTAGACAGTGTTATGGCCTCACATCAAGAAACAGCTAATTACTAAGGGCATGAAAAGGGTGCTGTGGCACTAATGTATATTAATCACATAAAGACTAATGTACACATTCCTCGATAAAAATGATATAACAATAAATTAGATTAATTCCCTTTTCATTGGATGGTCAGTAAATCTAGTTCTAAGAAACGCTAATATATATTTATCTGCTGGAACATAATGCTATTTCACTATTTTATTAGTTATTGCCCTTACTGCATAAAGTCATCCTCCCTTTTAAAATGCCAGACTATATCAGATAACATGTGATGTTGGTAATAAAACCAATGAATACAAATAGGTGGCTGAAATTAATCTATTCTAAAAGTGTTACATTTTTGCTGCCTATTTTTGTCATTAATGTTAAGGAAGTAAGAAGTATTGAATGAGACTGTCATAACCTTTACCAGTGTGTAACAAAACACCACAAAGGCAAAAAATGTTCTTTGATCATCCTGTGGGGGCTGGCAGACTCTGGATAATAATTATGAAACATTTTTCAAATTCTATCTAATTTAGCATAATCTATAATACATAAGATTAAGAGCTAGTTCAGGCTGGTGCTTTCAATCCTTGTTCAAAGGCAAAACTTTTAAAGAAAATATCTTAGATACACTAGGATCAATGCGCTTTGGGTAGAACAAAGACTAATGAGTAGTGAGCAGCTTGGTGACCACCCATCAATCCAGGGATTACTAATCAAAGCAGGCCCAAAAGTCACTGTTCTTCGACATGAGGAGTGACCATGACCGTCATCAGGATGACCATGAGTACCGGCCACCAGAAGAAGGAGCCCCAGTCACAGGGTATGGATGTTCACTAGTGGAGTGTCCATTTGAGGGGAGATGTGGCTCAGCAGGTATTTGACCTTCTCCAGGCTGTGTTCTTAGAGCAGGATAACCGGATCTGGCCACACTTTTTAAACAGAGTCATGTCACACAGTGATTCTGGGTGCAGACCATACTCCCAGTCATTCCTAACAGGGAAGCTCTCTAGTGCGGTTACAGCATGGCAGTCTGCATTTTTCTGATAAGAGTCTAAGGGCTTTGAAAAGTCATGGCTTTCACAGTCCAAATTGGCAGAGACCAGCAAAACAGGACTATTATGGGCATGGTTTAAGTATCCCGCCCCTAATAATTGGAGCATTAGTAATGCTTAAGGGTAAGATTAGTAACGCTTGGGGAATTGAAATGTAAGAGACCAATGCTGTAAGGTGCTGCAAACCTTGGAGGTGTGGAATACTTTGCATTTCACTCAGAGGTGCTTAGCACATTGCAGGATTAGATCTTACTTCTTCCAAAGACCTATGCTTAGGGAGAATATCCACACTATCTAATGGAATGAACGTGTGCATGCTGGCCAAATCTTTTCCAGAAACCAACCCCAAATAATCACGTCAGCAAAGCATTAGCAGAACAAAGACGTTTCAAAGACCAGGTGTGCACCCACCATGGTGTTCTGTTCTGTGCTGGGTGCTGGCACCAGTTCAGTGACTTGGGAATGCTGCAGCCTTTTATTAGAGGTTGCCAACATGCCTAAAGGTCTTGAAGGCATGCAAAATAAAATACTGTGGAAAGCAAAGCAAAGAGAGATTACCACAGTCCAGAAACTAGTGAGGATAGTTACTCCCAATCTGAAATTGCTCCACGGTGTGACAAGGCTCCATCTATTCTATCATGAAAGGACTGGATATATTTTTTTAAAAATCTAGATTTGGAGCAAAAGAACACTAGCCGAGTTGGAGAAATGTGCCTGCACTTCTCTCTTTTACAACTAAGGAATAACTATGGAACAATCCCTACCATGAAGGTAAGCAAGTTAACCTCAGTTTTAATGATCTGGGGACAGACTTCTGTGGGATGGCATGTGCTCTGAAGCAAATGCTGATTTATGTATTTCTCTTTCATCTTTCACTCTTGCCAAGCAACTTCAAATCATACTATGTGAAGAATCCTGGGTAAATGACCCCTTTTGAACAGGGAAGGTTAATAAATATTTTTTAAGTAATGGAAGATGGTGGAAGAAACAATTAATTAAACTTTGATTTTTCAAGAAAATCCTTGGTGTGTGTATATCAAAAAAATTGTAACTGTTTCTCTCAACAGATAGGAACCTTGTCACTAAGATAGGGATAAAAAAATCTCCCCTATTTAATAACTGCCAAAAATAATGCAGAGAGAATTGATTTCCTGGTTTAAAAGCATTCTGCCAATCTACAAGTTCCTATAATATCTAAATCAATGTCTTTCAAATGTCTGTGCTAGCAAAACAAAGTCCTATCTATTGAACAACAAAACAACTTTTCATATTAATCAGTAGGAACTTGATAAATCCCACTGATGTAGAAAATTAGCACCTTTGCATGTTTCCCAGATTTTGATTTCATTTTGGACACTTGGTCATGCATTGTAAGTGTTGCCTGGCTGGCTGTAACTATTTCAGTTGAGATCCATTATTTCTAGGAGAATTATGTGTCTTGTTAGGGAAATGCCAGCTATTTCCATTCCAGCATCTGCACTGCAGTTGATCTATTATTAACATTGAGCTCATTAAAAAAATGAAAGAATCTGATTTGTGTCTTTGGGGTGGGGGTTACCGAGGCTGTTGTTGAAACAAATAAGCTGGCTGTGCTGCTTCCAGTTGACACAGCTGTCAGGAAAGCGTTGGCTGCTGCTGCACCGCATAGGGATGCTCGGCTACAAGGGCCTTGTAGCCATATGTAAACAATACCGTGTCGATGACAGGTTTACAACGCTGGAGACAACATGTGCAGCTGTTAGCCACTGTTTTTTATCACATAAAACAAATGTTTTTCAATGTGCGGGCATTTGGCACGAAGCCGCAGCAGCAGCAGCGAGAAGGGGAGGACGGGTGGCTGATGGCAGCTTTATGCCTACCTGGCAGCACGCTGTCCCACGCCGTGATGAGGAGGGGGCTGATGGACGCCTTTCCTTTTCTCGCCTCCTCGTCTTCCTCTGGGTGACTTTTTGGAGGAAGCTGGGTTCCTGTCAACTGCCTACATATGTTTTGCAGTTCAAAATGCATGGGGAAGGAGAGAAGCGTCACTCTGGGATGCTCTGGGAGCAGCTGATTTGGGCCATGTGTCACTGAGAAATGGAATAGCCACACTTACAGGAAGCCTTTTAAAATGGGGAGGGTAAAAAGGGGTACTAGAGTTTGGAAATTCTGACCAAAAAGGCTTGAATAGGAGGGTAGACAGGGCCCTCAAAGAGGAAGTCAAGGAGCAATTATGTCTTGGAGTAAGTTTTATCCTGTCCCACTTTTGTGATAACAACCCTGAACACTGATTGCTTTCTGACCCAGCAGACAGCATGTAGACTGCATGTTAGAACAGGTGGGAAAAATCAAAAGCAAAGGAAATTACAAATCCCCATAATTTTCCTGTAATAAACATCAGTGGCATTCTCATCAGCCACATCCCAAAACAGTAACTATGTTTTACAAACAATTACTCGTTGTCAACCCCCAGTGTATATATGCTTGATATACTTTAGCCTTGGGCACCTCAACTAGCCAAGCCATGTTAAAGTACAACTTTGTCAGCAATGTAAGTTTAAACATGTTCTTCAAAACTTGTCGGTTTACATACCTTTTTGTGGCAGAAAGATCCTAGCACATCCTGGTTAACATGCTGTTAAACACCTAAGTCACGGTAACTTAGTAGGAGGTGCTAGTAAAGAAAGTGGTCTGGGACCTGTTCTCTAGCCTTGCAGGCAGTGTCACAGCGCAGTTTGTGCATCAATAGTTGCTTGGACCCCATTGACATCCACTGGGATGGTCCTTGACCCATATTATCCTCTCACCCTAGACTGGCTGGGAAAATGCTAGCTAGCATTGGTCAAAAACATGCATACAAAGTACAAGACCAAATAAAGAGCATCATGGGCCAGGGCTTGTTGGTATGCCCTTGTCATGTTTAGTATAACAGTACAGATGTAGCTTTAGCACAGATGGTAGTATTAAAACCATTTTCATTAACCCTTAATTCTATGGGACAATGGGCTGCTACAATATACTGGAACTCCCTTTTGCAAGGGGGGTAGTTTCACTTCTTACTTAGAGGGTTACTGTCTTCCCCATTGATTCTTTTTTTCCTTCACATTTTTAGAAAAAAGTAATGTTTCTGAATGAAAGGGATCAAAAATTCAAGAAAATTCTGGAATTGTTTTCTTTAGTTTGAGTTTTCAGGAATGTGCTGAATTCAGAATTATATTTCCTCTTTTATTTCAAGTATCTTCCTCTCCCAGCTAAATTCAACTGTCAGACCATGTTTTTTGCTAAAAAATTTTTTTGTTTATGCCTCAGAAGCAAATGGAAACAAACTTACAAACTTATTTGAAAGTTATTTTTATCCCTCCCTGAATTATTTTAAAGAGAAGATTAAATCTCACCATGTGACTTTAAATAGTTGCAGTGTGAGAAAACAATATTCAGCAAGAAACGTTAATATAGGCAAAATAATTATGTTGTTATATAGCTGGGGGAAAATCATAAAGGGAATGATCTTGATTTGAGAGATAAAGATCTGTAATTGTGCTGTATTTTATACTTAGCAGCATGACCAGATGACTGGGTAACACATTTGAGAGAATTATTCCATCATATGGCTTTTGGAAGAGCTGTTAGTTATTGCATTCTAAGGCCTTCATCATCTAAGTTTAATTTTGAACTTGTTCATATCCTAGTCAATATCGGTATTTTTTTAGCAAGTGCTGGAAGTAATGACTGTTTATGACACATCCTACTTACATAATGTCCCTTTTTTTAACAAGGTCATAGCATAGTCATCTATAAAAATTGCACATTCTTGCCACAAAAAGCAGACACAGCTGGAAAGAGAATTTCAATTTTGAGTAACCATTTGTATGTGTGGTGCACAGTTCCACAAACAGCTTCCAGCCTACCACAAGTGCTCTGCCTTTTAGCTCTGGGTGGGGTTTTATAGCCACCATAAACTTACTCCTCTAATAGATAAAAGCCTGCAAACACAGATGGATGATGAGATTGATGATGGTGCTCTCCCACAGCTGCCCTCTCTTCCTTCCTCAGTGAGTACTGGGAGGTGACACGTGTGCCCACACAAGGCATATGAGGTGTTTGCTCCTGTTTTAACTCCGTCTGCTACACAAGTGGATTGTGTTGAGTACCCATGGGCAGTCCTGGTGCTGCCTCTATCCCCACAGGTGACAAGTTGCTTCCTCTGCCTTCTAAGGCAGAAACAACCAAAAATGACAGACCAAAAACCTAAGGCAGGAGCTATCGACATTGATGTCTGTCTGAAATCAGAAGTGAAAAGTCTGTGCATAAACTTATACAAAAGTCTTGGATAAATTAGGTGACTTTACTTTTCCTCTGCCCATATGTTGACATTATGCATGGTCTCAAGTCTTTTTTCCATGTGTCCTATGCTTGTGGGTTTGTTCACAGTAGCACTGATTCTGTCAAATTATTTCTGAGAGATACGTCTACTTAAACCCTCAGCTGAAATTTCTGATTGTGTCTTTTGGTGATTCACCTGTAAGTTGACGATAGCAGAAACCGTCCAGCAGTTGCAGGGCGACACAGCACAGAGTACCTACCAGCCTGGAGCAGGCACTGCTGCAGCTATCAGGATCAGTCTTCTGCCCAGCTGTGGTTCAGACTCTGCTCCAAATGTTGGGTTGTAAAAGTTAGTATTGAGCTGTGAAAACTAGTATGTGCTAGAGAAACTGGCTGTATCTTGGTCTAGCAGAATCCCAAAAAGACTTCCTGACACAGAAGGAGTACTCTGAGGCAAATTGTTTTTGTTTTAGCTACATTTCAACTAAATGAAGGAGAAACCAGATGAGAAATGAGCAGGCACAGGATGACTACAAGACACATGGCCCTAGACAACCCCTGGGACAAATTAGGTTTCCTAATCATAAGAGGCATGCTTGTGCTATCTGTCTCCAGGATGGAGGGTTTAGATCAGGGAAATGAGTACTGCAAGCTTAAAAACTCCAGGAAGCCAGGAGTGGAATGGCAGGTGCATGAAGTCTCCCTCACTAACCCTCTCACAACAACCCTCCATCTGAGGAACGTAACGAAGCATTTGCACATCTTTTGAAAGTGGAAGAGAGGCTCATGAACTTTCAGAAATCAAACTTAGCAGGAGTTATCTTGCATATAGCATGAAGATGATTTTAATGACAGGGTCAACAAACAACTAAACTACCTTCTCCACAATACAATGAAAATATATAAGGTTTGCTGAAGATGATCAACAGTTTAGTAAACTCTAGCCCCAACTCATCAATATTCAGTGAATGCTTAATGCTATTTTTCTAGCAATTTCCCTCACTTGGCACTGCCTCGATACTAGGGAATAGAAACATTTCTGCAGTTGCAGATCAGTGTTCCACCTCACCAGAAACTGGCTGCTTGTTCTACCAAACTGACAGAAACATTTTCCCTTCCCTCGGCACGAAAGCCTATTTTTGTATGCCTAAGGAAATGTGCGGATATAAAGCCATGATTCTCCAGCCAGCCTGTTTAACTTACAGATATGGGCCCCCATCATATGTTGTAACAGAAACTTCTATGCAATCATACTGAGAAACTACATATAATTAGTATTATATTTTTGTTCTTATATATCAAACTGTTGTTGTTTTTTAAATTTCTCCCCCAGAAGCAAGGTTTGTCAATTTTTTCTTGTTAGCCTTATACAGAATAAAGGCCACTTTGGGTCTATTAAAATCCAGAAGATTGTCTTTTCCCATGGAAACACTGTATTGTCTGTCACATAAGAAGTACTGTCAATATAGTCATGTACTATTGCTATGTTCTTGCAATATAGAAAACCTTTTTTAATAGGGAGAAGAAACAGCTTGAAATGAATAAAACCTGAGAAGCCCAAATCATTAGCAGAGCTCTAGTAATCTGCCAGTTTTCCTTGAAGAACTTTGATAGCTGAAGGTTATGAAATAAACTGCAGACAAGCAGCTTTTCACCACGGCCTAGCTTGCAATTTGCACCTCTGCAAAAGCAATATTCTTTTTTCCTTGTCTTGATTCCTTTTAATCAACATGTCTCATTCCACTTCATGGCTTGTGCTTCGGCTGCAAGAATCTAAATTTTCATTCAGATATGCTAAAAGTAACACGACCTCCTAATGAACCTCCACACACCCACACACCCCCTAAAGGAAATCAATGATTTTGAATTAATTTGTTCTGTGCTTTGGAATGGACTGATTTGCTGACCTAAACATGAGGGTACAGATAACTTCTGAATACTGACATAGTTACTTGCGACTGCAGTGGTTAAAACAGAGAGATTAAAAAATCATAATTTTAAATTAACAGGCTGAAAACCACAGTTTAAATAGATTATTTTTATCTGGTTTTGCATAAGCCTTTGTCCAAAGGAAATGTTGATTCCTTTTGCTGCTGTACGATCTACTCACATTTGTCTAAGCAAGTTATATACAGACCTTCTTCCAGTGTCTGAGGAAGGCTGGCCCATTAATGTAAGTCCGCACTTACAGTGCATGGGCAGTAGAGGATGTCTGGGAGTACCTTCAGTCCCTATCCTGCCACGCACCTGGATGTGCACCCCCCTGGTGCAGCATCCCTAGGAGAGAGAGCAGCTTGGCCGAGGCTTCTGCTGACAGAGCGTTTCGTCTGCCTCGCAGGTTGCTCCTGAGCAATCGCTAGGAACGACAGCAAGGAGGAACGGGCTGCGAGCCGGAGGAGCTGCCTTGGCAGGCTGCACAAGCCCCGAGGATCACAAGTTGAACCATCCCGATGCAAACGTTGAAACAATAAATAGTATTTATTATTCTCTGTCTCCAGTATTTCTATCATATTATGAACGGTGAAGCCACCTCATTGCTTATTTACCAGGTGCTAGTTCGTTTCTTACTTGTGATTTGGACCAAGCCGCATATGGACAGCAACTGAAGCTCCATTAGCATTCACAGAAACAAAGAAAGAAATACTTGAAATGTACTGAAAACATTTTTAAATGGGAGAAAATAGCTTCCCATTTAAAACTAGCTGACTTTTTAAAGAAGGGGAACGATACCTATTAGTGAATTGAATAGCAGTAGTTCTTTCTGGTCAAAATCTCGCTAAGCTTTCAGAAGTGGTAGTATATCTCCTTCTCTTCCTCTCCTATGTTTTTGAGAGGTCTGAGGAGAAATACCAGCCTGTCTGCTGTTTCAACTCCCAGCTGGTTTCCCAGGTTTGAATTAAATAGTCACTGAA
The DNA here is from genome assembly GCA_013400195.1 of Aramus guarauna. Taxonomy (NCBI): domain Eukaryota; kingdom Metazoa; phylum Chordata; class Aves; order Gruiformes; family Aramidae; genus Aramus; species Aramus guarauna. The sequence goes on from VXBL01008574.1 coordinate 87,661, forward strand.
TGGAACGAAGGAAATGCAGTGAAATGAAAAAAATCATCCTCTGTCCTGCAAGAGGCTAGTGCTGTCAAAGGCCAGTTTAGCACTTCAGCACACTCTGGTTCCAGGTTCTTAGCTGTACGAGCCATGTGTATAATGTTTGGGATGTTTTTGACAGCAAGTTGAGATTTCTGCAGGGTTTTATTTCCTGTGGATATTATCAGTTGAGACATTGTCATTGCTTGCAGTATTTTCACTGTTCATTGTACGCAGCCTTGCTTTTAACACAGGCAAAGCTAAACTTTCAAAAATATGAATTTTCTTTTACATCAGTTGCTTTCTTTTCTAAATCTGCCCTTCAAACAGTTGACACTTGTTTAACAAAAAGACCAGCCTCCAAATTGGAACTGCGGGGGACTGTAATGCTGAGGCACACAAACAAAGTGCAGGCACGCAGTTTGCATCTGAAAGCAAGACTAGCTGCATCTGTGGGTTACTCTCCCTCAGCTAATTAATGCCTTCACAAGCAAGACCAAGTAACTTGTGTGCAACTCCATGACAAAGTATCTATGCAATGCTGGACAGCCGCTAGACAATCTGTATGATCTCTTACCACATTTTGCAGATTTAGTGACTGTGGTCCCTGCTCACTGCAGATATGCAGTAAATATGCCCTCAGTCTGCTGCCAAGCATCTGTATAGACTTAAACATCTGTAGAGAAGGAGCTTAAATGGGTTGTGTAATGTAATGAACAGCAGGCTACATAATTACACTTTATTTACTTGTAACAAATCAGTTACTACAAAGAATTGTATTTTCCACACTGAAAAAGCGCTGCATCAATTAAATTGGAAATTCCACTTGTATTAATTCTGTCAATGAGCAGTATAATTTCAAAGTGGACAGGGTGAGTATAAGGACACAGAAAATAGATTTTTTCTTCTGAAGAGTTGGCAGTAGTACACCAAGGCTTTGCAGTAATTCCAAAGAGTTATTGATTTTGGAGCCAAAAAGAACCATTGCATTCATGTGGCTTGACCTCTCGCACAACAGAGGAATTTTCACAGCAAATTCACCAATAAACCAGTAGCTTTTTTACTTTCTTTTTAAAAGACCTTAAAAAAACCACCCTAAGGTAATAAGGGAACTGCAATCTGCAAGTTCAACTCATGACGTAAAATAGAAGTGAATAGAGTGAATTTGATAGTTCTGGCCCAGATTGAGTCCCATATTTAGAGTCCGCCGTATTTTCACACAACTTCTGACCTTTATTCTGTCAGTCAGAAAAATCCTTCCCCTTCCCAGTAGTACCGGAGTGAAGAGAATACACCACATTTAAGACTCATTTATTCTTGAGCAGTACGTGTGAGTAGTGCCAGATGGAGTATGCAGAATTTAACATGCACGCCAAGGCTCTGGAGTGACATAACTATGATCTAGATTGATCCAACAATGCATGTTTCTGTTTGAAAAAGAGAACAAAAGAGAGCTAGAAAATAGGACTAATGAACTGAAACGCTGCCACTCACCTGAGTGCGTGGAGAACATGAAGCAATAGCTCTAAGGAATAAAATGTCTTGCATGCAACTCTGCTCAGCACAGCCTTACACAGCACTGTGGTGTGCAGTATGAGAGCAATGAAGCTTTCTTGGCCTAGGGAGAATTTACCAAAATAAGTCACCCAGTTAGGAGGGTACGAAAGTTACTATGACTTTGGTGGAGAATACAAAATATGGGACCTCTTAAAACTTTCCACCTCTGTTCAGACTGGCCTTCCCACTCCATCCCTACCGTTGCCGTACAATGTAGGAGGAAGAGCTGGAGATATTTTGTGTCAAGGTGTGTCTGCCTTGCCTTCAATCAGCTCTGCTTTCTTCAAAAAATGAGGAACTGTAAAGCTTTATGAAGCAAAATAGACCAATGAAGCACTATCCACAGGGTCCTTCACCCATCTGCTCAGCTCAGAAACAATCTTGTTTCTCCATGAAATCTTAAAGTTTGGAGTGACTGAACTCGGCAGGAGGGTTCTATAAAATGGGTCCAGATCCTGCTGCAACCTGCCCTACCCTAAGGACTCCAGGGTGGTGCTGGGACTACTGCACTGCCTGACATTTACCTGAGCTGTCCTATTCCTGAATAAAACCAAAAAGACCACCGATAGTCAGAAGTCGTTTTCCTTTATTCCTTTGACATGAATCCCCAATGACGTCCAAACAGCTAGAAACACTAACAATAGAATAAATAATCTTACAGTGAAGCTCTGAAGGTGCTTTTAGGTCTAATGCTGAAAAACGTACTTTCTTGCTCATTATAGAAGTTTGTGTTATGTATATTGTAGCTCTGTAAAATACCTAACAGTCCAAGGACTTTTATAAATCATTAGAAGAATTATCAGAAGAAATAGCTTTGTATTTAAGGCCTACCTTTCAAGTAAAGTGGCTGTGTCAGTTGAACTCATGTTGAGGCAAACAACTTCTTTTACAGGATATACATGTAGCTCAAGAGAGTATTTACAGCACTGGAAACTACAAGATGGTATTTCAGTGCCCAGCAATATTTGATAATTTTGGTCTGTTTTGTATCTACTGCAGAAAAGATGCCAAATTATTGAAAGCGTGAGACCTTAGGTGCATCTGTAAAATCCGCGTGCGTGCACCTGTCATACATAAAATGCATCCTTTTGGGCTCCAGTTGGTATTTGAACATGAAAAATGGTATCTTTGTATTCTGAACAGCTTATGAACCCAGTTGTAGTTATCAATTTTGCATGCACGTAGGCTCTTTAAGTACTAAATGAGACATTCTATTCAATAGGGATAAGCAGTAAAATATCTCTTCTTCTGAGCAAACCAAATAAATAATGTGCCTTGTGTTCAGAACAAGTCAGGAAAATGTTTAATTCCTGAAATATAATTTGATATTCGGCTACAATGTTTTTATAATAAATTGCATGTGTCTTAAAACTAATGTTACTAAATCATAATGTAATTCCTGTGTTCTAAGCAGGACTACTAAAGTGTCCATATGTTACCTGCCATAAACCGGATTTTTAATTCCTGTTCTTTTCTTGATCCCTAGATTATATGGCTGTTACATTCTCCAGCTCCTAAATGCAGTCCTTCTGTTCAAGCTACAGAGACTCATATTTTTAGGGCTGGAAACAGCTGGTTCACTTTCTCCTAGCAGTTAAGATGGTAGTTGCTACACATGTGTATGTCTTAAACCAGTAAAGTGTATGGTCACATCCCTGCAGCACTTACACCTCTCCAACCACAGGTCCAGCTGTCCAAAGTACATGTTGTATTTTAAAATGTGTGAGAGGGGGTGGTTATTAACGCTACTGAACAACTACTGCACCATCCTTCTCTACTGATGAGAGAAATCTTCTGTCATTAGTGATTAGATTAGAAAAATGCAACTCAGTTCTTAAATTCCAACTTTCTTACTTCTTCTGGCCTCATCAGAAAACAGGTACCAGATAAGAAGGACCTACAGCAATTCTTGTGATACAATGGTTTTGGAAATCTTAGTGATTAAAAAACAAAGAAGAAAATAGAAAAAGCCTTCTTTATATTATTTTTAGGTGCCATTTTAATGAGCAGATCAGAGATTTCAGTGACAAAGTTTCTGTGACATCTGACAGCAGTCACATGAGACCTATTCTGCTGCTTTCGGCCCCCCAAGTACAGGTTGGTTCCCTGTTGACATTTCTGTCCAATACCAGTGGTAGCAGACCGTGGCAAAAGCCTAACACATTCATTACTAAAAATCTTTTCAAAAAAGATTTTATTGTGATAGATGGATCTTTCTGGTATCATAAAAAGGATAGATGAATGAACATGATACGAATAACGTTTTCTGGTGTACATAATTTTTGGTAAGTAAGACACTCTGCCACATAAGAAGAAGATAATTTACAGTAATCAACTCCGCAAACCTTGCTCCTGTCATCGCTGTTGCACTGTGATAGCAGATGAAGAAACAGTAATGGCAGTAAAGATGCAGCAGTTTCAGTTTAGCAGATGTATACCTATCTTGCAGGATGGGAGTGTATTGCACATTAAAAAATAGGTTGCATTTTCATCTTCACCCTTTTACTTCCCCTTTTATAAGTCAAAATTTTCTTCCTCTATATTATACATGTATGTATACACAGACACACAAATAACCCTTATTTACTGTATGAAGAAGTAATTATACGAAATGTAACATTCACAGCCATGCTGTGTATCTACCTTCTTAGCCGGGGGAATGTGTTACGCCAGTTCCATGCATGCATTGGGCCAAGATGACCAGAGGTTACCAGCTGCAGAGATTGTGCAGAAGTATAGAAGAAATACAGACCAGCTAAATTTCTTACTGATGAACTAGGAGACCTTCTAGGCTTAAATATAGAGCTGTATTTTATGTTTTATTGAAATGTTCCCTGCTTTTAACAGTTACTGTTTTATCAAAACCTGCAGCCCAGAGAGCTCCTGATGATGTCAGTGTGAGTTTTGTGTAGACAGGGATTTCAGGACTAAGCTCATAATAGAAAAGATGTTTGATGTGAGTATGAATACAGATGCATCGATCTGTTGACGATAGTGTCCAAAACCAGCCTGACACAGGTCCAGTTGGCAGAGACCAACATGAGGATAGAAAAATATGGGCATTTATCTCCTGGGACTTACAAGCCTGCCACTTGAACCAACAAACTGCATAACATCCTAATGTACTTGGCCAGTGCAGCAGCCAGCAAGATTACCATAGACTTTGAAATGAAACACCCTTCACCCTGTTTATGCTTCATGCATGATTAAGTGCAAAGAAAGCAAGCCATATCAGAACAACAATCTGTCAAGGAGAGGAATCTTTTGCACATGATAAAACAAACATCTATACAAATTTTCAGTGCAAAACTTCTTGTGTTTTTTATAGAGTATTACATTTAACTGTGTTAAAAGGACATTAGGGCTGAAACAATGCAATTCAGACTGCGTGTGAAACCAAAATTTTGTTCTTTTGGTAATATTCATTATGAATCTGTAATTAGATAACTACATGCTGTATCTTTGCATAGGACACAGGCCTTCCTCAGAGTAGAGCATTGATGGTGCTCAGTGAATGGGAAGGTATTCAGTATTTTGGTTTATCCTCATTAGAGACATAGTTTAGTGGTGGTCTTGGCAGTGCTAGATTAACAGTTGGACTTGATGATCTTAAAGGTCTTTTCCAACTAAAATGATTCTATGATTTATGATTCTTCAGTAAGTTTGTATTTATTTGCTCACCTACATATGTAATTGTTATTCAATGCCACCTCATACTCCAGCATCCCTTATCTCATAAGTTAATAGAATAACTCAGGTTGGAAGGGACCTCAAGAGGTGTCATATGCAACTTAAAGTAGCATCAGCTGTACGACAAGATGTGATTGCTCACAACCTCTCTGGGCAACCTGNTAGTGTAATGATTGGTGAGTAGAGATAATCACTTCCCTGGATCTACTACCTATGCTCTGGTTAATACAACCCAGGATAATTTTGGCCTTCTTGACTGCCAGTGCACACTGCTGGCTCANGATTATCCTCTTTGTAAAAAAGATTTTTCTTAAGTCCAGTTGGAACCTCTTCTGATTCCACTTGTCTGCATCAGCCCTTGTCCTCCTGTCATGCTGTGAAGAGCCTGGCACAGGGTCTTTGGTAACTTCCCTGAAGGTGCTGGGGGGCTGCTGTTAGGTGCTCCCAANTGCTGTCCTCCGGGACCCCTAGGTCCTTTCCTGCAGAGGGTCCCCAGGCAGTCCCTAGTCCGTGCGTTTGCACAGGGTTCTTCTTTCATAGGTGCAAAGCTTTGCATTTGTCCTTGCTGACTTTAATAAGATTACTGTCAGCCTATTTAGGTCCTTGTGGGTGGAAGCTCTGCCTTCAAGTGTACCAACGGGTCCCTTCCAATCTGGTGTGATCTGCAAACCTGATGAGAGCACACTCCATCAACACCTCTAGAATATGGATAAACATAACAGGATGGCCCCCAGGATAGATCCCTACAGTACTCTAATAGTTACAGGTACACTACTAGAGCAAATCTGCTAGACCCTACCTTGTGTGACCTGTCATCCAATCAGCTTTTTAGCCATCTAGTTGTGAACCCACCCAGACCATAATGTTCTGTGAACAGTGCCATCACCACCTTCACAGCATATGGATGCTGGGCAAAGGCATTTGCTACTGCTNGGTGCTCCCAAAGCTACCTCTTCTGCAAGCTGAGCCAGTCCTGGTTCCTCAGCTTTTCCTCACATGGTGAGTGCTCAAGTCTCAACTATTCTGGTGACCCTCTGCTGAACTTCTTCCACTATATCATCTTTCCTATATGGGGCNTCCTTGCTGAATTTCATAAGATTACTGTCAGCCTATTTAGGTCCTTGTGGGTGGAAGCTCTGCCTTCAAGTGTACCAACGGGTCCCTTCCAATCTGGTGTGATCTGCAAACCTGATGAGAGCACACTCCATCAACACCTCTAGAATATGGATAAACATAACAGGATGGCCCCCAGGATAGATCCCTACAGTACTCTAATAGTTACAGGTACACTACTAGAGCAAATCTGCTAGACCCTACCTTGTGTGACCTGTCATCCAATCAGCTTTTTAGCCATCTAGTTGTGAACCCACCCAGACCATAATGTTCTGTGAACAGTGCCATCACCACCTTCACAGCATATGGATGCTGGGCAAAGGCATTTGCTACTGCTGGATGAGTGTCCCTCTCCACTGCATCCCTTTTTGCAAGATACAAGCTTGCCAGAATGCCTTCTGACCATGGTTCATGTAGCTCATGAATGCTGGTACTGCCACATGTTCATGCTGCATGGTGTCTCTCATAGCAAATAAACAATACTCCTTTTTTGTGCTGTGCAGTATGTGATCCTATGACTTATTTATGGCCTGCTATTTAGTTCTGCTGATTAGAGATGTGAGAGTTTCACCATAGGTTATTCTGTGGAGCTCACTTCTATCATCACACACAAATAGCAATGCTTTAACCTCTGTGGCCTCCAGGAGAGGTAAGGTGGTGGATGTGGTATTGTCTTTGCTGATTTTAAGTTCCATCTAAAATGCAGAACTCTGATTATTCACAGGATTTAGCTTTCTGTAGCAGATTATGCATTCAGATAACAACTCGCAAAAGTTTTTAGTTGGGTCCAGGAATAGTGTGAGAAGCTAAATTTGTGCACCCATGAAGTACCCAGAATTATTCATACATTCAGACACCTGACTTTGGAGATGTCAATCACCGCTCCTCTCCACTGACTGCACAGAGAATTTGGGCTCTGGATTTCAGATGATTGTGGGAAATTTGGTGTGATTTGCTCCTCATCACTCTGGAGCCTCTGGTAGACCCCAGCCCTCCGAGGGAGCACTTTGGAAACCTCAGTAGAAATCCTTTCAGTAGGGCTCAAGCATTTGTTTGTTTGTTTAGGTAAGTATTTATGAAACACCTGTGAAACAGCTCTACTTTTCTTTCTCTCTTACTCCAGAGATGATCTGTGTGTGTATAGATGTAAAACCTTTTAGGCTCCATTACTTGCTGATGGTCAGTTAAACACTTCTTCAGGGTGGCTTTCAACACAATGGCTCATCTGAGGTGAGTTAACTAGGTAACAGCAGACCCAAATCCTCTGAGATGAGTTAACCAGACAACAGCAGACTCAAATCCTTCTCAAAACCTTAATTACACAACAACAACAACAAGAGGTAGACATCTGAGGTCAACGGGAAGGCTATCAATTATACGGAAAGGTAAAAGAGGGAGTTATGGGTGGAACAGAGAGACAGAAACAAATGGAAATGAAAAAGCAGTACAAGAGCAATTAATTATATTCTGCAAGACTGAATGTAAAACGCAGGTCTCAAATAAGCCAAACTCCAGTAGGACTTCCTATATGCCTGAAGGTAGGTTTAGGGATTAAGTATTTGCAATGAAAGTACCTGGTCAAAAATTCAGGCAGATTCTTATTTTACCCGAACCACTTCCACCAGTAATAAATATCCATCTCAATAGCAGTGCTGTCCTGTAATCTTTTTAGAAACATTTTTTGTGGGCCAGGGTAACCTGTGTCCATCACTGAAGAAAAATTTACATACTTGAAGCAGCTAGGAATTTACTGAGAAAGCCAGACAAGGATAAGCATGTTAGGGCAAAATTAAATTAGGACTGTGAAAGTGTAAGCTGCTTCTGGCTACAGGCTAAACAGTATTGCAGCAAATTTTCATGCTTAAAGATTCCTTTTAAGAGTGGCTTGTGATGGATCTTGTCTTGCAAAAAAAAAACCAAAACAAAACAAAAAAAACAACACAACAAAAAAAACACTAAAAAACTGAGCCAATCTACAGCTCTCTAAAAGCTGGCACCATGGTTAGCCTAACATATCCCCACTTTTTTCTAAAATGAGCAGCTACAAAGTTATGGGACAGAGATGAAAGTAACCCTTCTGTACTAGGCACTCCAGCTACCAGTGAAACAGGAGGAAAAGCAAATCACACGCTACTAACAGCAGACTAAATTAATTGAACTCTAGCGACAAGTGGTCTATAGCAAAAGGTTTATGAACTGAAGACAGGCCAAATATCCTCCACTGTTACAGATTGCTGCAGACTGGCCATGTCAGCAATGCTCATAGACAGAAATGTCAGGGGGATCAACCCATTAGGAATACAGTATTTAGAAATGATGGAGTGTGCACCCGTAATTTAGTTCTGCGCTCTGAGTGCAGCACGAGAATGGATGGGGTAGTTTGGGTTTTCAGGCTTACAGTATCCTCAGATCACCTCTCCCACACACATTACCATGTTTGTCAATGGTTCCATCCTGAGCAATAGCTTTCAGGACACTTGTCACATTGCTTTTGAAAGAGCAGAAACACACCACCGGGGAATAGAACTGGCTAGGGAAACTGTGATGACATGTGTCTTTCCCTGGAATTTGGCAAAATAAAATTGCTTGGTGGAAATCGTTCAATTTTGACTATGCTTGCACAGCTAGGTATTTGTGAAAGTTTGGAATAAATTGAGACAGTTGAAATAAAGAGCTTTCTTAAAATCTTGGTTATTACATGAATTTCCAAATAAGAAAGGACAGCCTGGCTCCCCTTGCAGCTGGCGACAGCCTCTGTAAAGGAAGAGTCTTTCTGCACCTCTTCATGCTATACAGGAGGTGTCAGCTAAACTGAGTCACTACCACAGTTGGTAGGTATTACCAGAAGGTTAGTTTTCCACGTTTAAATTTAATTTCTCTTACTGGCCTGAATCATTTCCAGAGATATATGTGAGAGCACCCTGGAGTCTTGTGAATAAGAAGAGAGAGGGAAAATTAAATTAAGGTGTTTGGGGGAAAGCAGCAAACTGCTCTATATTTCTTTCTCTCTTACTCTGGAGATGGCGTGTATGTGTAGACGTAAAACCTTTTAGGCTCCTTTACTTGCTGAAGGTAAAGAAAAGCTGACTTTCCTCTCTGGCAGACATAGCAAAAGGCTGACAGCACAGTGTGTTTTTCATTTGCACTGTATGAGTCATCGCCTGCTCTGACAGTCAAAAAAAATTATTGTGACCTAGGGGAAAGGTGACACATAGTTCAAAACAAAATTATAGGTCTTTCTGTACCATATTTTGTTATCAAATTTACAAGCAGCCATGTGCCAGAACAAACAAGGAACTGACCCCTAGGACAGCAGACAGCTAGAGATGATGTTTTGACCCTCACTTGCATACGTACTTGTGATATTCATTTCTTCGCTCCAGAGTCCCAAGCCTTGGACATCAAAAGTTGCTAAGTGCAATCTAAAAATTTACCTTCCTCAATATATTATATTGCTATAACCACAAGGTTAAAAATAGTTTTGGAAGAATGTATCATCCCTTTAAAACTTTTCATCTGTAGGACTCAAAGCATTATTAAAAAGCAAAATGGCACTGAAATCCTGGTTATTCATAAAGGTGGAAAACAGAGACTCCCAGCTCCGTTCAAAGCCAGTCCATGGCTGAACCAGGAGGAGAGCCAGGTGTCCTGATGACCAGAAGTCCTCCCAAAGCTTACAGCACCCCCAGTTTATACTGATTGCTTCAGCTCCTGTTGCATCAAAATGTGGATTGTTAAGATATGCAGCCAGATATAACTTTTAAGGAGAACAAAGGGCTCTGTGCTAGGGCAGGTGTGTTGGAATCCTGAAAATTTGGATTTCTCTCTTAAATTTCCCATATGGTTCCTAAGCAAAAGCCTGTTTTTTTCAGTTTATTTTCTGTTTAATGGGGCTAAAAATAGCTTGTTAGCTCTCAGACCTTCACAGCTTGTGAAATACTGAGATGCTTTGCGGACAAAAGCGTTGCTTAGAAACAAAAATAAAACCCAAAAGTCCCTGATTTTGCCTCCCAAGGGGACTTGGAAACCAAAACAGTGCCTCGAGACCATGTTTTTCCTGAAGCGGGCCAGCAAAGTTCGCTCACAGGCAGAAAACAGAGCCGCGCTGCGACGCGTTGTGTTTCGGAAGCCGGGTGGCCTAGCAGCGAGCACCGCGTCCCGAGCTGCTGGCTGCGGTCAGCTCTGCCGTCACTGCACGCTCCACGCGCTCCTCCAGGTGCTCAGAGCTTCAGGGGCACCTTTGAACCTCCCAGCCCTCCCAGGTCTTCAGCGGGCTGAGTATGAAATAGTTATTACCAGCAGATGCTGCACTGAGTGGGACTCTGGTTTAAGTAATTCATTTTGATAACAACGTGTAGGTTAATTGATCAGTCATTAATTTTCTTGCTTCGTAGTTTTTCCTAATTATCTTCATTACATAGAAGGTCCGCAAGGCATGTTCCTTGGTGAGTATGCCTACTTCTTATTGCTTTTTGCAAAAGTACAACATATGTGCAATTATTCACTGCCTTTCCATCTCTCAGCATCCCTTTGGTGCAGCATATTCCATTTCTGAACTCTTCTAGACAATAGTTAACCTCTCTTCCCATGAGAAATACTGGTCGTATATGCTGTAACAGGAATTTAAGTGTTGACAGAAATTTCAAGAAACAACCATCTTTTTCCAGACCTGGCAGCTTTTCCTGTGAAAATTCAGTTATGGGCTTGTGGAGACAATCAAGAGCAGTCACAGACCCAAATGTTCCTGTTTCTTTTTTAAGTCTAAACACCAAAGCTAGTGAAGAGAATATTTTTCTGGCACAAATATTTATCACAAAACCATGTAGCAGCAGCAGCAGCAGCAGCAGGGGTTAGATGGCACACCCAGGCATCATTCTGCTCTGGTACTTTGCAAATGGGCAAGTCTTCCTATTCCAGTGCTTATTCCTGCCTTAAATCCTGTTATTACAGGTTCAAGGTGGGAGGCATGTCCTATCCTTTATGTATGATCTGATTCCAGTGGGCTGTGAGATGCAGGAGACAAAGGGCTAACAGGGGCTATCCTAGTCTCTAGGTAGTGTTAGGCTGGCGTGTAAAGAGACGGAGGAGCTGTGTGCCTGACTGAGCAGAGGTGGTACAGCTTCCAGGAAAGGAAGGCACTGTTGGGCAAGGGATGTATATACACATCTCCACGCAGGCACAGGGCACTGATCACCGGTTATACAAGGAGATTCCTCATTTATTTGTTGGGACAGTTGTTTCACCTGATCAGGATGAAGCTCCTGCAACACAAGTCTGCCAGGGGCTTGAGCTGGAAGGCAGGCAAGGCAGGCAGACACTAGGTGCATGTTCATCTTTAAATAGCAAAGCTGCATCAGCAGAAGTCTGAAATCTTCCAAAGCCATGAGAGACACAACTACAGTGCAGGGTGCAGCCACTGTTACGTGTGTCCCACGGGATGTGCGATATGTGCTGGCCACATGCCGTCCCCATGTCAGGAGGAATCCCAGTTGTGCACGGTTTTCCTTGCCCTGATTTCCCTGGAGAGGAACGCAGCAGCTGGGAAGCAGCTGCAGTGCACTCCCCTGTTGTGCACTGGTGGAAGCTGGGAGGTATGGGGTGAACTGCACAAAGCACCTGCTCTGCAATCTAGATGTAGGGGCAAGACTTTCATTTTTCATGGCAGAAAATCTAGGCACAGCAAGCTTCCTCTTACAGCCTGGTGAATATGATCACATTGACCCCTTTGAGCTGTGTAAGATTGCTTAGCAGAGAGGAAATGGAAGGAGTTCATGACTATTTTTAAATTTCATTGTAAGAAAGGCAGCTTCACCTTGAAAAAGAAATTCATAAGGCCCTAGCTACAATAGTCTGTGATAGAAAGATTAAGACATACATGAGTTGTAAGGAGATAAATACTTCTGTACTCTTGTAGCTTCCAATGAGCCATTTAATGAGAAACAGTAAGAGTGAAAGAGCAAAACCTCTCTGGCCTTCTATGCATTTTTTTCATTAAATGGCAGGATGAATTTTTTGAGTATTAGATGTGGATGCTCAATATAGTATCTGTTACATATCAACCCAGATGTATACAATGAACAAACAAATGTATTTTCCTTTTATATCTCTCTGAACTCTTCCCCAAATTCCAGTGCCTCAGTCTGCATACTTCCATTCTAGTGACACATGCAGCCTTTCCTCACTCTCCATTTACCACATACCACTTTGTTTCCCAACAATACTCACACCAACCTGCTATTCAAACCTATGTCCAAAAATTCTTATGAAAATGCTGTGATTACCTCCCATGAAACCTCTACCTGAGATATTCTCCAAGACCTAACAGTCGAAGAAGTCAAGTCACTCCCTAAAAGACTCGGTAGGATCTGTGTGTCCAGGCCCATTTCAAAGGTCCTTCAGTGACCCCATGTCTGCAAAGGGAGAATTTGGGTACTTCTCCAAAACAAAACCCTAGGGAAGGCATGGTAGTGTATCAATCTGCAGAATCTAAAGGGAAAGTCTACAAAAGGTACTTGTGCATACTCCTCTGACTTAAAAGGGTGAAGAACCGATTTTCTTCCCTGGGCAGATATCATTAGTTTTCTGCAACGTACAATGGAAAATACTGCTTTCAATACGCTTACATTTGAGGAGAGAAGACAAGCAATTGCATTACAAGAGCATCCTACTACAAGTTGTCTCTCTCGCTGTTGTTTCAGAGTGTGCTACCAATTGCTTAATGCTGCACTCTGCTAGCCATCATCATTACCCTGTTTTTCTGTCCTTCACCCTTAATTACCCCTGGTTCATCTGAAGAAGATGATGACAACTACAGAAATGCAACGATGCAGTTAGAGACACCGCAAATTCTCATATTGAAAGATTTACACTGTGTGTTCGGTCTTACAGGTGAAGCAGCTGAGATCTTTCAGAGCAGTGATCTGCTCTATAAAGCCAGCTGCTCAGAAGGCAACATTTCCTCCGGCTGATGACTCCTGTGTTGTATACCTCCTCCCTGTGTATTTAAATGTTCATTTTCAAGTATCTCTATGCATCTGCCCTGCTCTCACATTAATTCTCATGGGAAATATTTCTGTGCTAGCCACTGCCCTTTTCAGGAACATATCCTTGAAAGAAAACAGAAAGTGGCAGCATTATGGTAGTTAGATGGGCCAGACCCAAAGCGATGACACTAAACAAGCTTCTGGAAGAGCACTAGGAATGAGTTTAGCCTGAGACTGGCTGCTTAAATCTCTGTAACAGAACAGTCCAAAACACAGGAAAACCAAAGCTTTAGGAAATTATAAATAAGTTTTATGCATCTCTTCCAGTAAAAGGGTGTTTGGGTCTTACGGGGAAAACAAATAAACTTTCAAACTTAGTTTCCAGGGATTGCTAAGAAAGGAAAATCTTGGAGTCCCACAGATATGCATACTGTCCTGGTTTCAGCTGAGAGGGTTAATTTTCTTCATAGTAGCTAGTATGGGGCTATGTTTGGATTTGTGCTGGAAACAGCGTTGATAATACAGAGATGTTTTTGTGCTATGGACCAATTGTTGAGCAGTGCTTACACAGAGCCAAGGCCTCTTCTGCTTCTTGCACTGCCATGCCAGCGGGATGGCTGGGGGTGCACGAGGAGTTGGGAGGAGACACGGACAGGACAGGTGACCCAAACTGACCAAAGGGATATTCCATACTATATGATGTCATGCTCAGTTTATAAGGAGCTTGGGGAAGAGGAAGGGCGGGGGGTGGCGGCATTTGGAGTGTTTGTCTTCCCAAGTAACCGTTACGCGCGATGGAGCCCTGCTTTCCTGGAGATGGCTGACCACCTGCCTGCCCATGGGAAGTGGTGAATGAATTCCTTGCTTTGCTTTTCTTGCTTGTGTGGCTTTTGCTTTACCTATTAAACTGTCTTTATCTCAACCCGCGAGTTTTCTCACTTTTAACTTGTCCAGTTCTCTCCCCCATCCCAATGGGGGGGAGTGAGCGAGTGGCTGCGTGGTGCTCAGCTGCCGGCTGGGGTAAAACCACGACACATACTCAACTGGCATTGCTCTGAAGCCGTGTCTGTAATACCATACTTCTATTTGATACTTTAAGGGAGTTTCTGATACTTCTCTGCTGTCTTCAGCAAACCCTTTCAAGCACTACATAAAGTTCTGTCTCTCTGTAGTCTGAAAGTATTTCAGGGTATCAGGCTGCACTACTTTTATCATAAAACATGATCATATTCTTGCAGACAGCCTAGTAACTGAGGAGGAATGCCATGTATTCCATGGCAATATGGACATTCAATTCTACAGCTATTGAACCTTCTCGTGCCAGTACTAGCCCCAGCCCATTTTGTCACAAAAAATACATTTTATTTGTTTTATTTTTTTTAAAGGCATAGAATACTTTGGTTTCAGAGCTAACTCCTGATTTCCAATCAAAAGTGGCACTTGCTATCCCACAGGCCAAAATTGTGGGTCATTGTTCCTCTTTAGAAAAAAAAAAAAAATTACCATATGGCTTCTACAATTAGCAAAGGTAACCAGATATCAAATCAATGGCTCAGCAGATGGATAGACAAAATAAAAACAAGTGATATTGTATTAAATGAGGAGATAGGAGTGCTGAGACTGTAAATATGGTTAGATTTAATGTAGTCCTTCAATCTCACAGGCAAGTGAATGGGTCAAGGGCAGTGGTCTTCATGCAGTCTTTCCTGTAAGGTGTGGTCCTCCACTTCAGCTGTGCTTTATAGGTTTGCCTGCAGTTTGTTCCTGTCTTTTCTGCTTGATTTCAAAAATCATCTTCAGCTTTTAGCGTAGCTCTCCTACACATTGATGACCTTTTAAATAATTAAAATGCTAACTGTTCATTCAAGCTATTATGCAACTCACTCTTCAAAGTAGCAGGCAAAAGATCAAAACTGGGAGAAAGAAGACCTGTCTGTGCTACTTGGTTTTGACTTGCTTTGTTTTCCTGATGGGCTCTGTTTGAGGAGAACTGAGAAATGTGCTTTGTAACTGGTTCAATGCTCAGAAATTCTCAGTGTCATGTTGTTATTCATCGTTTCTGTTTTGATCATTTAAGCAATCTTTTCATGTTTTTTTCCTCCTGGATATATTATCTGACATGCGACAACCAGAGTTTTCATAAAGCTCTTTGGTGCCTGTGGGTACACACGTAGCTGATGCCTGTTTAAATGGCAGTTTCACAGCCTTTGGAGGTATGCTGCATCATCTGAAAAAAACAATTGCTGCAATAGAAAGCTCAAGACACTTTTAAAATCAAACCAGTGACATAACCTGGGAGGAGAGGTAGAATCTAGGCAAAGTACAATGTCAAATTAAATACCCTGGACTTACTTCTGAAAACACACCATTGATTTGGTTATATATCAGATCAAAAAGAACTTAGAAACTAATAAATTGAAAATTAAGAAATCTGGACTTAGAAAAAGTAAATATTGGTAGATTTAAAAACTCTTCATCCAGGCTAAGTAAATGAAAGTGAAAAGAAGCTTAAGCTAGGTTCCTGCAAAAGTGAAAAAATTTTCAAAAATGCTAGTACAGCTGTTCCATTACAATTAAATAGGAACTGTCCGTGCCATGATATTGCAGTTCTGCTACAGTGATAAGTGGTATATAAGCCCTACAAATGCACACGATTGGGCAAATAAACCAGGATTTTCTAAAGGATTATAGAAACAAACAAAAATGTGTATTGGTTTGACTGGTACCCCTTGCTCCCAACAGTTACTTTTGTAAATTTTCGTATCTGTGTGTGCATTTATGCCTCTATATAACCACACAAATCAAGACAAGGAAATGGAGATTACTTCTAGAATGAAATTCTTCTCAGAAGCAGAAGTTCCTGTTGCATATCTCCAGGGTCCCAGGTCAAGTTCCCAGATAATAAAACCCAGACAGCAGTTTTGCACCTTATATTTTTTATAAGGGTGTTTAGATAAGTTACTACCCATGTTTCCACATTCATTTTTGCATTTTAAATTCTACTTTCACCTTGAATCCCTCAGTTGTGAGAATACCAAGCCTTTACTATCATGTATGTATGTACATTATTTTACTCCAATATAGCACTTTGCATCAGCGAAAGAGACAAACATCATGACCTGCATTTTGCAAGAGGAAAAACATATGCAGAGCAATGGAGTTACTTAACCAAATCTAATCACAAAACCAGTGGCAGTACTGCAGTGGAATCCAGGAGTGCTAGGTAGCACTGGCCAATATAAAATTTCTATACTGAAACATTTTTGAAGAGTTCACACTTAGTCTTAATTACATCATTATTTTAATGGTTAACATTATAGGAAGTCAACATGAGAATATATGATACCTATAAAGAAAACCAAACAATTTCATGACACCAATATATAAACATAGTATTTTGACATTGCAATAGTAAGAACATAAATCAAACAAACAAAAGAAATTTGGACTAATGGCCATTTCCTCAATCATTCTTTTTTTCTATGTAGCAAGAAATTAGAGATCAAATGAAACATAAACATTTTCATAAACATGATGCAGGTCCCAGCAGCATTTTCTGGAATAAGAAGACTGACTGATCTTCAGGACATTTAAGTGTAACATCAGAAGAGTCTTTGCATTATAGGGAAATGCTAGAACACTAGTTAAAGAACCTAGAAGATCACCTGATAAAATGAGATGTGGCATCTCAGCCAAGCATTCCTATAGGATGCACTCCCTGAAATGGCTATAAACCCCAAAACATTGGTGTGGGTTTTATTCTTTCTTTGCTTGAAGTAGTGACAAGGTTGTCATTCAGATTATCAAGGCACCTGTTTCTAGATGCCCATCCTGCTTTTGAAGGCCAGCATGATACTCTAGCTGTCAGCAGATTTAAAAAAAAAAAAAAAAAAAAAAAAAAAAAAAAAAAAAAAGTGATTGTATTTGAGAGATATGATCACTTTGTGTAATGTATGAACCATTGTAACTTTTAGACCAAAGGCAACAAAACAAGAATAATTTCCTGCTGTGCCATATTCCCCTAGACTTATTCTAATGAATCTAATTCGAAATTAGCTGCAGTTTCTGGTTCTCTTGGATCTCTGGGGGACAATGCGACCTGTTTTGCTTCAGAGTCTCCAGTAGAAAAAGTAGCCAAAATTAAGATTTATCAAATTTAAGTGAAAGGACTAATATTTTTATTCCCTCCTGCACCACAATACCCATTAAAAGAAGGCAATAAGCACTATTCTTTAAGCAAAAAACCCTTAGCAAGCCCCTAAAGCTTTTCATCAAAGTTAGCCTGAATAGACTGGATGTATGCACCATGACTTCTGAATTTAGTCTGATAGTTCAGTATAAAAATACTACTTTAAATTCTTATATCAGAAAAAGAACCACTTTCCCAAATTATACACCAGCATGACTAATGACATCTTATCATAACTCTGAAATGTCAGTGATTTGGCTGCTTCTCGAAACATAATACTGAACAAAATATAGCGCTGTGTGATCCCATGCGTTTTAGTTCCAATCCGTAGTTTTGCTTTACATTTCTGATTTTTTTTTTCAGGTCTTAATCATCTATATTTCCAGTTACTTGAGGTTGTTAGATTCATAAAGATTTTCACATCATAGACTTATTTGGGACATGTTAGCATATATCCCTGAAACTCTGCCAATACAATATTCTTTCCATGTAATTTTGTCCAGTTGAGTCCTAAGAGCACAGGTTTTCATCATTCTTCAGTTCTGCACTAGTTATTCCAAGACAGGTTACATCTGCTTGACCATACCTGCAGCTCCCTAAAAATTACTTCCTGCACATCTTGAGGTCCTCCTAGCTCTTCTCCATACTGTTTTCTCAATCCTGCCTCATCACTCAAGTATTCTTTAATTTAGCAACTGATTAGATCCCTAACTTTGTTTCCTACCTAATCAGGAATTTTTTTAAATCTCAGCATCTGAGTTCTGGTTACCATTTCTCCATGCACCATATTCTGTCAGACAAGCAATAAGACTCAGGTCTCACAAAGGTCAGCCTGGCCTGTGCTGGACATCGAATACTTCACAGTTTCCTTGCTTGTGATTCTTTGCAGACCACAAAACCTAGAAAGAGCCCAAAGGACACAAGTTTTGGTGAAAACAGAAAGTAATGAAACATTCTGGATATGTTTAGTTCCCATGACTGGTAACTACAGATGTCTAATAATGCCTGTGCCTGTTGTGCATATGTTGCATTGTGTGGTGAATGGCTATTGATGGCAAATTTTGGAGTGGATGTTTTTTGTTTTGTTTTGGTTTGGGTTTTTTTTGCTAAGGCAGTAAAGTAGACACAAGTCATGTCAAGATCAATATTGTATTAGTAAGTTATTCAGAAAATAACCAGCTTTCATTTAGAAAGCAAGAGTCAATAGACTGACAAACTGATACAGTCTTTAAAACATTTAAGAGCAGACTTGAACTGTGTGTATACAATAAGCAATTTGAAACCTATTCATTGAAGGTCTTAGCATGAAGATCCTTGCATTGACTTAAGTGGGCTTCCAATTTTACTCTAAAGATCTATCAACTTTTTTTGCAATAAGTCACTGCCTTATTTCCTCCACACAAAAAAAAGGTTTTTAAAAGCCCTATATCTACTTGCTGAGTTCTTTACCAGTAGAAAGGTCTAAAATCAGGGTACAATTTTGCATTTTGGAGGCAGTCTCTTCTTCGGAAGCTCTCAGCTGCATAACACTGACAGGCCTTATGATACAGAAAGGAAGAGCAATGTAATTGGTTTTGTTGATGTCATTGCCTGACACCAGATAGAGCAGGAGAGATTGTAGAGACCAACTGATTCCTTTTTAACACAGGGCTTGTTAAATTTTTTTCTTTCTGAAGGGAACGTAATTTGCACTGGTCATGTTGTCAGTCGTCAACAGGTTACTATGGTGTGCAGTCAAGCTTCTAAGCAGTGTTTTGTTTTGTTTTCTATTCTTGCCTGGATTCCTCCTTTAACCTTATCAAAGCAGTTAAATTTCTTCAACCTATCAAGCCGAGCCATGTCAGCATCTTAAGATAGTCGCTGTTGACATGGCTGAGCAAAGCTGAATTGATCTTACAACCCTCAGGACATCCTGCACAGCATGCATGCTCTATACTACCACCACCACATGCCTGATTTAAAGTCCGGACCTTTCTAACTCATTGTTGGCAAGGTAAAATGCTTTGTACCACTAACGTTATTTAAGATCTTTCTGTTGCCACAAATGCTATCCCAGTAACCTTAGACTGTATGCTGGAGATGGAAAAGGAGGACAGAGATGACATGCTTGTTTGCCCTAAAAGCAGAACAACAAAAAAACCCCAACCTGAAACAACAACAGAAAACCACTATTCAAGTTGAGCTGTACCTGTCTATCTGTGAAAGCAGCAATAAAACAGGATTAGTTACATTAAAGAACAAAGTGTGTCTGACAAGGCTTTCAACTACTCTCCATGAAGAACTGGACAAGTGAATGGCTGTTTTCCAAGGTGTTAGGCATCCGAGTTACTGCACATTTGCTTGTATCCTATAGGTTTTCCATTAACAGGCACACACAGTGACAGTAACCCATAAATCGCAAGAATCCTCTCCTTAACACTGCAAGCACAAAAAAGGCTGGATTTTGAAAAACACAGAACTTCAGAACCAGGTCACCAGGAGAGCTCAGGCCCAGGACAACAGACAATCGTAACTACTTGTTCTGCTTACTTCATTCCTCAATAATATTCAGTGCAGAAGCAGAAGAAAATTGTCTTAAAACAAAGAATCACGTTGTCTTCCAAAGGATCTTTGTTTATGTATTTACATGCCTACCTGCCTGTCTGCATGTTAGTTAATGGCTACTTACAGAGTGACCCCTGGGGAGGTGACAGACGGTTATTGGTGAGCTAACTGCAGTCCAGCTACTAGATCAGTGAAAAATGCATAAGCTTGTGTAGTTGTGGCATATGAAGCAAGGATAATTGATAACAGCAAAAAAAAAGTTACATTTGAGAAATAAAGGAGCAAATCCTTGTCATAGTGTTTAATCTTCCCGAGGGACGGTGGGCTAGTAGAAGCCTGACACTGCCCACTGTGTGAGACGGCTCCTTGAACAAAACGGAGTAGCGCTTCAGCCTTAGGGTCCTCCATCACTAATGGCACTACTTTGGGGATGCTAAACACCCGTGGGATTAACAGAGCTGAGTTTCCTGGGGCTCTGAGTGCAACGGACCATCTATGTTGGGGAGCAGAAAAAGAAGCAATGGCCACTCTGCTACATAAGCAGGAAAGACTCTTCTGCCACTGATCGTACATCCACTTTGCAGACCCCAAGTAATCATTAAAGAAATGAAAAGCAGCAACTTTACAGCAAACTTCATATACATTAAAATCCTATTTGTATAACCACAGACAAAAGCCTCTCCTGCAGTTGTCACTTGCAAGTCTTTGGGGTTTTTTTATGCACTGTTAAAACAGAATGCTGTAGAAACTGTGTCATCTGAGATGTGTACGGATTCCCTGCATAGCAGTTATCACCCAGAGAAATAGTTCAGTAAAGTTACTTAGTTATATGGGAGACAGGTATGGAGCTTGGATTTTGTTTTTGTGCTAGAACAAACTCATATGACTTGGGAAACAAAGACCTGGGAACCTGGCAAGCAAAAATCTGCCTGTTCTCTGACTCGGTGAAAATAAGTGGTATAAAATCTCTGAGAACAAACACAAAAAAATGGAGTTAGTAGCAGAGAAAACCTGTCCTTTAAAAGAAAACAGAAAACAAATAATGATTAACAGAACAAGAATTAAGACAGATTTGAGGATTGCTTCTGAAATGGTAATTCTCAGCCTGTGGTAAAGAGAACATTGTAATACTGAAGAACCATTGTGGGCAATAGCTACTATAATGTCATCATCTTATTATCAATAAAATAGGCTGGTGATGTGGAACAATTTGTTCATCTCTCAAATTATGACTTAGTGGAGCATTCTGATTTCAGAACTTGATTTCAAAAGCATTTCAGACCTCATTTCCCTTAAGAGCAAGGAGGATTTTTATTTATATATTACTTTCTTTTACCTAAAAATCAGTAATCAGCGTTTAATCATCTTTCATTGTGCTTTTATTCAGAGTCAAGGAACACACTTTGCCTCTTTCATGGAGCATTCACAGAAAAAGGTTCAAGTACAAGTCTATTAATTTGTATGGATGCAAATGGTTTGGAAAGTAATTTTGTTTGTATCTACATTGTGTTTCATAGATTGTGATTATTCCAGAATCCATTTGTTGGATATTTTATATTAAATAAAAAATACATTGAGATTATAAGCTTTCTTGTTTTCCCTCCCTTCCTTGCTCAACCAAAGCAGGAAGCCAGTCAAAAGTGGTGATGGTTTGCAATTTTATCTCTGACTGCAAAGACAGAGATTTCCTTAGTAGTAACTTGTTGGGAGCTTAGATTAGAAGCAATAATAACAGATATACTATCCATTCTTTGTTTGCTCAGCCATAATGCTGAGCTATAAAATACCCCACAATCTAAAATCACTGCCAACGTATTCTGTGCCAGGCTTTTCTGTGTGTGCAGACATACATCAAAACAACTGAAATGAACACAAAAAGCAAAGAAAAAAAAATCAGAGAGTCATAAAATGAAAAGGTTCAGTCCATAATTTGCCTAGAATTTGTAGAAAATTAATATGTCTTGCATATCAGAAAATAACGGAACAAGTTTTTTTTAATCCAAAATTACAAGAGTAAGCAACTGTATATTTTTTTTCCTTCAAAAAGGTAAAGGGTCTTTTGGTGTAGCCAAATGGTGTGTGACTTGCACAGAGAGTATTAACAGCCAAAGGAATCTGGGGGATCAGCATCTTTCAGGTAGATCTGCTCTGGGATCTACCTGGGATCTACCCTTTCCTGAGATTACAGGAATTCAACATGATTTGGAGAGAACTTCTGGAGTAAAGGGAGGAGAAGGAGTAATCAAACCAACTGATACCCCCAGGCATTTTCTTGTATTAAACCAAATGTTTTGGTCAGCACAGAGCTAGCCTTTGCTCCCAGCAGTGGTACTTGCTACTTGGTGACTTGGTGGGCAGGAGATGAGTGCTTGGAAGAGTTGATATTGGCACAACTGCTAACAAAACCCCTACTAATTCATCTTTCCACACTCAGACTCCCGAATCAATGTCCTAACATAGTACATCTCATCCTTCTTGTTGCCACAAAACCTCTGTAGTACTCAGCTACTGAGAGCTAGTGAAAAGCAACACCTCAGTGCTACTCCGTTCATTACGTAATCAATCTCTCATGGAGAAAAAGTAAATGAGTCAATGTGGTCTGAGCAAAGTATGCTCTTCTACTGCAATATCAGCTGAGGTGTCTCCATATTATCTTCTCAACAAGAGTAAAATGGAAGGATTTGTAAAACACAAGCACAGTCCATCACACATGAAGTTTTTACTGTTGTCCCACATACAAATAATTGAAAATAAGCTTACATATCTCGAAAACTAGAAAAAAAAAAAGTATGTCTAGCACCTTTCTCTTTAAAGGAGTTAATAAAAGGTGCTGCTTGTCGAATATTTTGGATATTTTGTAAGGTTTTACTGTTTTTTCTTCCTGCATGTATTTAGAAAGTTTTATTATATTTTCTAGTTGGCTGCAATGGGTGAAGAGATCAAAGGAGGACAGTATATAGTAGCCTTGTGTCCCGAAGTGAAATTATGATTCAGTTATTAGCTCTGCTACTCAGAAGCATACATGAACTAATGCAGCATCTATCCACTTTGCCTTATCTATTGTGACAAGCCTCCGGGGGGTTGATCCACATGAAATTCATTTCACATCTCATTCATTGAGTGCCTGGGATTTGAAATACCTTTCTGCTCTTCTAGGTTTCAATAAGACAGACTGCACAGACTCATTGCCAACAAAAAGTAAGAAAGTAAACTTCTCTGTAGGGATGGTGCTTTCAAATTTCCTGTGATGCCACTGGAGATGCACTGACATTCGTTTCAGGAGTTGTGCACATGTGTAACTACAACAAGGATGACTTAAAGAATAATCATACTTTTTAGACCAATGGAAATATATCTTATTGTACTCTGAATAATAATTAAACTTATATCATATAAAGGAAGAAATATAAGAGATTATATTCAATATGAGATGTATGGCTTTGAAATCTTCTACCCTTTCATTAAGCAAAAATGTCCATGCTCCTTTTTAAGAAAGGTGAACCATTTGGTATTTGCCAGTTTATACGTAATTTCTGTACAAGTTTTACTGATGAAAACAATGCAAACAAAGACCCCTCTATTTGTCCAGAACATTTCTTTTCTTATTTGGTAAGCAAAAGCCCAGCAGAGGAACAATATTGCTAGAAATATTAGGGATTGCCTTTAATGAGAATAAGCATTATCAAGAAAACTAATTCCCCTCCTATGTCCTTCCTCCTCAAACTACTGACCAAAGCTGTCACTGCTGGAACACATAAACCAGTATCTCCAATGGCCTAGAGACTGAAAGGAAATGGGGAATTACTGGTGTTTCTCTATCTGTGTGAATAAATGAATGGCTCTCAGAGGACAAACTGTGAGCTACTATATTTTTTATCACAGAATGGCAGGGTTTGGAAGGGACCTCTGGAGATCACCTAGTCCAACCCTCCCTGCTAAAGCAGGATCACCTACAGCAGGTTGCACAGGATCGTGCCCAGGTGAGTTTTGAATATCTCCAGAGAAGGAGACTCCACAGCCTCTCTGGGCAGCCTGTTCCAGTGCTCGGTCACCCTCAAACTAAAGAAGTTTTTTATGCAGTATTATTAAAGCAGTGTGTCAGCTGGGACAAGACTTAGTCCTAGGGATCTTACTGTGGTGGGTTGACCCTGGCTGGAGGCCAGGTGCCCACCAAAGCCACTCTATCAATCCTCTTTCTCAAGTGAGCAGGGGAGAGAAAATATAATGAAAGGTTCATGGGTCGAGATAATGACAGAGAGAGACTGTTCACTAATTACCATCATGGGCAAAACAGACTCAACTTAAAAGAAATTAATCCAATTTATTACCTGGAAAGCAGAGTGGAGGAATGAGAAATAAAACCTAAATCTTAAAACACTTTCCCCCACCCCCACCCCCTCTTTCCAGTCTCAACTTTACTCCCGAATTCTACCTCCTCCCTTGCAGCGGCACAGGGGGATGGGGAATGGGGGTTGGAGTCAGTTCATCACACGTTGTCTCTGTTGCTCCTTCCTCCTCAGGGGGAGGACTCCTCACACTCTTCCCCTGCTCCAGAGTGGGGTCCCTCCCACGGCAGACAGTCCTCCANGGGGGAGGACTCCTCACACTCTTCCCCTGCTCCAATGTGGGGTCTCTCCCACAAGAGAGTCCTCCACCAAATTCTCCAATGTGACTCCTTCCTACAGGCCACAGTTTTTCATGAACTGTTCCAGCGTGGGCTCCTTTCTCCACTGCTCCACAGGTTCTGCCAGGAGCTTGCTCCAGTGTGGGCTTCCCACAGGGTCACAGACTCCTTTAGGTGCATCCACCTGCTCTGGCATGGGGTCCTCCACAGGCTGCAGGTGAAGTCTCTGCACCCCCATGGGCTGCAGGGGAACAGCCTGCTTCACTATGGTCTTCTCCACTGGCTGAAGGGGGATGTCCACTCTGGCACCTGGAGCACCTCCTCCCCCTCCTTCTGCACTGACCTGAGTATCTACAAAGTTTCTCACATCTTCTCATTCTTCTCTCTGGCTGCAAAATCTGTCACTAGTGGGTTTGGGTTTTTTCCCTTCTTAAATATGTTATCACAGAGGCACTACCAGCATGGCTGATGGGTTCGGCCTTGGCCAGCGGTGGGTCCATCTTAGAGATGGCTGGTATTGGCTCTGTCGGACATGGGGGAAGCTTCTAGCAGCTTCTCATAGAAGCCACCCCTGTAGCCCTTCCTGCTACCAAAACCTTGCCATGCAAAACCAAAACACTTATCTACAAAAGAATACCCACCCAAAGATGACTGAGATGAGAGTTAATTGCCTTCACTGAAGAGGCTGATGTACTTTTCAGTTTGCTTGGGTGTTTTGTCCATCAGAAATTGCCCTCAGGAGTGGAGATAGAGCCTAGATCACCCCATGCTGGGACTCACATTACAAGCTAGAATCAGATTTACTCTTGGTATTTCTGGGGTAATTAATCTTTTAAAATATATTCACTTATTGAGTCCAGTTATCTCTTCAGTAAACAAATACCAAAAATGCAAAAGGGATTAGTGCAGTCTGTAGCCTGCAATGCCACGAGCACTAGCAAAGACTCCTGGGTCTGCAGTGTTTTCAGCTAAGGGACTAGCATGAGCCAGCTGAGTTACATGGGATAAAAAAGGGAATTTAATAAAGCTGAATCCTGAGATTATTAAAGGATTGCAGTGGCAGCCTTAAGGTAGTCATTATGGAGAAGGAAGTAAACTTCATTCTCTGTTGCCAGGTTTTTGTTTTGCAACCTCAGCCTAAGTATTTGGCCCTGGGATGAGAGGAGGACGAGGAGGTTTCATGGTCTCTGGGTCTGCATCCCACAACACAGGAGCCACACAAGCAAAAATGAGTGCTGCCAATCTGTGATCTGCTTCACATATGAATTCTTCTGAGCCTGTTAAAGCAGAGGAGCAATATCACCCCACTGCCAGCACCAGTGCAACTGGTCCTGTTGCCCAAACTTCAGCTCATGTGTTCAGGATGCCAGCCATATAGGCCATACTCTTCTTTTGTATGTGCTTGGTGAGGTTCTCCACTGTGCTCAAAACCTGAAGTCTCCAGTGTCCTAGGTCTCTCTTCCCCACACACATCTTCCCTTTCTTCTGCTCCCTACTTTGTCCCTTACACTCCCATATCCACAACACTCCCAAAGCACTGCCTTCCACATAGCACCTCAGATCCTTACAGGGTCCTTGGCTGCCCTCTGCATCTCCCCTGCTGTGGGGTGATGCTCTCCTTCTCCCCTTCTCTGCTGAGCGGAGAAAAGCCCCTGCAGAGGCCAGGCTGCAAATACACATGCAGTGATGGTGAAAGGCAATTTCTTGATGGGTGCCAAGTCTGCTGAAGTCCCCGCTCAGCCTGGACCCTCATTTGAATCTGTCCCCTCATCCCATGAAATTATCCCAGATGCTCAACAGCTACCTGAGGAGAGGTATAGATAGAAAGCAAGAGCAGAGTCCTTCTTTCCTTAGGAAACCAGGCCAAAAATAGTCCTTAAGGCACCATGCAGCATAATAAGCGAAATTATATCAGTGAAGTTATTTCCTTCAGTTGAATAATCAGTGCTCAAACTAAACCTGAAGGTAATAGTGCCACAGCTGGAAAAATGTGATTTCTCTGATGACGTATTCTAGAATAGTAAAAAAACCCCCATATTCTGGATATTTTTTAAAATTCTATAAATTTAGATGGTTGTAAACTGAATTTTTGCTTAATTTCAGTATCAATAAGTATTTAATTAAATCCTCCTAGGCAACTTTTTTACATGCAATATGCTGTAATATAATTTTAACATTCACAATATCATCTCTAATAATGTGTTGGGTTTTTTTTAATAAGAGTTATCAAAATAATCTTAGCAAAATGAAACAGAAAATGCCAATTTACATCTTTGGTCTACATACATCAACATGCACTCATGAGTTCTTGGCAGAATTTTCTCATTTGGTCATGTGCAATTTCTTCAATAGTTCCCAAATTACAAAATGCATAACACTGTCCCCACAAGTATAATTTACTGCTTAAAGCAGCTTTATGTTTCTCAATCTTTGTACTGTTTGTTCACCCACACACATTCTGTTTTCTAGTGTTGGTTTTATAAATCAGTGGTAGGTCTTGAAAATGCTTCCTATCCTTTAAACACTTGTACCAAGAGATTATACCCTATATCCCTGTATCTTGCAGTTACTTTGTTTAAAGTGTTCTTCCAGTTGCTAGCATGCATACACAAGATAATGTGCAACTCATTATATGCAACGTTTTTTTCTTTGATGCTGAGCTTATGAACTAATTTAAATATTGGTTTCCCTTATGACAAAACACAAGCTTTGCTCCCAATGCAGTCACATTTTCTTCATGAAACAGTATTGAATCAGCATGAGAGTGTAGTGTAATCTTTCAGAAACCTCCAGTTAGTGAATATACATTTTTATGATGTTTCCTGACATAATATGAAACATCTATGACCTTATTGGCATTACAGAGACATGGTGGGATAACTCCTATGACTGGAGTGTTGGCATGGAAGGGTACAAGCTCTTTAGGAAGGACAGGCAGGGTAGAGGAGGAGGGGGTGTCGTCCTCTATGTCAATGACCAGCGGGAGTGCATGGAACTCCACCTGGGGATGGAGGAGCTGACCGAGAGCCTATGGGTCAGGATTAAAGGGAGCGCCGGGACAGGGGACATCATAGTGGGGCTCTGCTACAGGCCACCTGACCATGGAGACTGCGCAGATGAGGCCCTCTATAGGCAGATAGGAACAGACTCATATTCACAAGCCCTGGTCCTTATGGGGGACTTCAAACACCCAGACATCTCTTGGAAGGACAACATGGCCAGGCACAAACAATCCAGGAGGTTCCTGGAATGCTTTGATGATAACTTCCTCCTCCAAGTGACAGAGGAGCCAATGNTTACAGAGAAACTGTCTGGTAGGCCAGGGATCAGGTTAGGGAAGCCAAAGTCCTGATAGAATTATATTTAGCCAGGGAAGTTCAGGACAACAAGAAAATTTTCTATAGGTATATTAGTGATAAAAGGAGGATGAGGGAAAATGTGGGCCCCCTCCGGAATGAAACGGGTGACCTGGTTACCCAGGATATAGAGAAGGCTGAGGTACTCAACCGCTTCTTTGCCTCAGTCTTCACTGACAAGTGTTTGAGCCACCCTGCCCAGGTCACAGAAAGAAAGGGCAGGGACTGGGAGAATGAAGTACCACCCACTGTAGCAGAAGACCAGGTCTGAGAATGTCTAAGGAACCTGAGGTGCACAAATCCACGGGACCTGATGAGATTCATTCGCGGGTCCTGAGGGAACTGGCAGATGAAGTGGGCAAGCCGCTCTCCATCATTTTGGAGAAGT